>JAQPZY010000320.1:0-110455 GCA_029931535.1 Margaritifera margaritifera | reverse complement strand
AAAATATAAACATCTATAAATATATATATCGATAAATGAATGTGAGTGTGACCTTATAGATATATGCACTTGCAATGAAGAGATTGTTTCATGCTGTAATTAGCTGTTTCGCGCTTTACAATTTCGCAGACAGTTACTTTTAATCCGGATTAAATTGAAATGCAATTGCAGAAGTTGGGTTTTGCGTTGTTGGCGGTCTGAAAAACGGAGAAGTATTATTTTCATACATATTGCAAGTTCCTTCTAATGAAAGAGCAAACACATCAAATGTATATTCGATCACTGAAATAGTTGTACAATATTTCTCAGCAACGTCAATTTCTTACCTAACTTTCATGAAGAAATATTTTACACATCCAACCGTCGCTTATGATGTCGTCACATCAGTGGCGGTTGTTATGGTTGCCTCGAGAAAAACAATATCAGGCATTAAAAGGAGAGAAGAACTGGGTTCAGTGTAAGTAATCTGATTCTAATTTATCTTGCGAAAGGCACTTACGACATTCGCTTTTTAGCAGCAGCCTTTAACTGATCCATTCACAAAATCCATTCGCGTTTCGTTGAACATTCTTCGTTCACCGATTTACATAGTCACTCTTCGTTTTCTTCATAAAGCATTCATCATTGTATTTGGGTTCATTCTAAATACGGTTTTTGTTTCGCTGGTAAAAATAACAATTTCAGGATTTGTAATCACGTTATCCATATTATTTCTCTGAAAATTGTAGCTCGATTTCAACAATATTTGTCACGCCAGTTTATATAAATGAGACAATGATTTGATCTCCAGCATTCCACATCATCATTTACAGAAATGATGGCCCCTAATTGCCTGGCCTCCTGACTTTAGTTTCTGCAGAATTACTTTACCACGATTTGTTGGAATTCATCCCGTTTTGAGCCTGATACTTATATTATACAAATCTTCAACAATTTCCACTTCCAGCGTTCAGTTTAGGTATTTAGAGGAGTCACGGCCCAGGAATTCCAATTCTGCTACTTCTGTTCTTAATGCACAACGTGCGCTGTTTAAGATACTGTCAATGCATATGAGCTAAGCGGATCCTTATGTGATGTACCGAAATTCTATTGCTACAATTATGCCAAGATTCCGCTCAGTTCAGTATCCACTATAATTCAAAGACATTTGAATTCAGATGCGGTATGGATGTTTATTGTTTTGTGATGACAAGGCCAAATACATTGATACTGGTATCCAATACCTGTTCATATTAAACAGAAAAAACAAACAACAGTGATAAATGTAGAGAAGATAAGCAGATGGTATGTGCAGGTCACGCTAGAAAAGTGGTAATCCGTTGGTTACATTATCTCCTTAAATTATCAAAATGTAAAGTTTGGCATTATGAACGTCTATTCTTATTTTACACGAGAACAAAGTTGTAAAGTTACAAACATCTCATATAAGCAGCTATTTCATGATTAAGCTATTGCTCTCTCTCTTCTTGTGCAAAGACTAAGTTCTTCTGCTCTAATATCTCTATCACAGATCTGAATTCGACGTGTGGAGTGGACGCTGACTCTCGTGACACCTTCGCAAAATGCAATACTGCAACTCTCACCTGCCTATGCAAAATGGGATACACAAATGTAAATGAAGCTTGTAAAGCAGGTAAGGAACTGTCATGGTTTTCTCAACATATAAAATTACCAATCCCAAGATAGAAACAAAACACGCAATTTATTTTCGCAAAATTGACAGTATTCTGTTATTTTAGTCTCTCCATTTCACGTTATATTGACTTCGATGCCAAACATTTTTTATCACCATTCACTATCTTCAGAAAATTTAACTCTATTGATATAAATATAAACATCTATAAATATATATATCGATAAATGAATGTGAGTGTGACCTTATAGATATATGCACTTGCAATGAAGAGATTGTTTCATGCTGTAATTAGCTGTTTCGCGCTTTACAATTTCGCAGACAGTTACTTTTAATCCGGATTAAATTGAAATGCAATTGCAGAAGTTGGGTTTTGCGTTGTTGGCGGTCTGAAAAACGGAGAAGTATTATTTTCATACATATTGCAAGTTCCTTCTAATGAAAGAGCAAACACATCAAATGTATATTCGATCACTGAAATAGTTGTACAATATTTCTCAGCAACGTCAATTTCTTACCTAACTTTCATGAAGAAATATTTTACACATCCAACCGTCGCTTATGATGTCGTCACATCAGTGGCGGTTGTTATGGTTGCCTCGAGAAAAACAATATCAGGCATTAAAAGGAGAGAAGAACTGGGTTCAGTGTAAGTAATCTGATTCTAATTTATCTTGCGAAAGGCACTTACGACATTCGCTTTTTAGCAGCAGCCTTTAACTGATCCATTCACAAAATCCATTCGCGTTTCGTTGAACATTCTTCGTTCACCGATTTACATAGTCACTCTTCGTTTTCTTCATAAAGCATTCATCATTGTATTTGGGTTCATTCTAAATACGGTTTTTGTTTCGCTGGAAAAAATAACAATTTCAGGATTTGTAATCACGTTATCCATATTATTTCTCTGAAAATTGTAGCTCGATTTCAACAATATTTGTCACGCCAGTTTATATAAATGAGACAATGATTTGATCTCCAGCATTCCACATCATCATTTACAGAAATGATGGCCCCTAATTGCCTGGCCTCCTGACTTTAGTTTCTGCAGAATTACTTTACCACGATTTGTTGGAATTCATCCCGTTTTGAGCCTGATACTTATATTATACAAATCTTCAACAATTTCCACTTCCAGCGTTCAGTTTAGGTATTTAGAGGAGTCACGGCCCAGGAATTCCAATTCTGCTACTTCTGTTCTTAATGCACAACGTGCGCTGTTTAAGATACTGTCAATGCATATGAGCTAAGCGGATCCTTATGTGATGTACCGAAATTCTATTGCTACAATTATGCCAAGATTCCGCTCAGTTCAGTATCCACTATAATTCAAAGACATTTGAATTCAGATGCGGTATGGATGTTTATTGTTTTGTGATGACCACTCCAAATACATTGATACTGGTATCCAATACCTGTTCATATTAAACAGAAAAAACAAACAACAGTGATAAATGTAGAGAAGATAAGCAGATGGTATGTGCAGGTCACGCTAGAAAAGTGGTAATCCGTTGGTTACATTATCTCCTTAAATTCTCAAAATGTAAAGTTTGGCATTATGAACGTCTATTCTTATTTTACACGAGAACAAAGTTGTAAAGTTACAAACATCTCATATAAGCAGCTATTTCATGATTAAGCTATTGCTCTCTCTCTTCTTGTGCAAAGACTAAGTTCTTCTGCTCTAATATCTCTATCACAGATCTGAATTCGACGTGTGGAGTGGACGCTGACTCTCGTGACACCGTCGCAAAATGCAATACTGCAACTCTCACCTGCCTATGCAAAATGGGATACACAAATGTAAATGAAGCTTGTAAAGCAGGTAAGGAACTGTCATGGTTTTCTCAACATATAAAATTACCAATCCCAAGATAGAAACAAAACACGCAATTTATTTTCGCAAAATTGACAGTATTCTGTTATTTTAGTCTCTCCATTTCACGTTATATTGACTTCGATGCCAAATATTTTTTATCACCATTCAGTATCTTCAGAAAATTTAACTCTATTGATATAAATATAAACATCTATAAATATATATATCGATAAATGAATGTGAGTGTGACCTTATAGATATATGCACTTGCAATGAAGAGATTGTTTCATGCTGTAATTAGCTGTTTCGCGCTTTACAATTTCGCAGACAGTTACTTTTAATCCGGATTAAATTGAAATGCAATTGCAGAAGTTGGGTTTTGCGTTGTTGGCGGTCTGAAAAACGGAGAAGTATTATTTTCATACATATTGCAAGTTCCTTCTAATGAAAGAGCAAACACATCAAATGTATATTCGATCACTGAAATAGTTGTACAATATTTCTCAGCAACGTCAATTTCTTACCTAACTTTCATGAAGAAATATTTTACACATCCAACCGTCGCTTATGATGTCGTCACATCAGTGGCGGTTGTTATGGTTGCCTCGAGAAAAACAATATCAGGCATTAAAAGGAGAGAAGAACTGGGTTCAGTGTAAGTAATCTGAATCTTATTTATCTTGCGAAAGGCACTTACGACATTCGCTTTTTAGCAGCAGCCTTTAACTGATCCATTCACAAAATCCATTCGCGTTTCGTTGAACATTCTTCGTTCACCGATTTACATAGTCACTCTTCGTTTTCTTCATAAAGCATTCATCATTGTATTTGGGTTCATTCTAAATACGGTTTTTGTTTCGCTGGAAAAAATAACAATTTCAGGATTTGTAATCACGTTATCCATATTATTTCTCTGAAAATTGTAGCTCGATTTCAACAATATTTGTCACGCCAGTTTATATAAATGAGACAATGATTTGATCTCCAGCATTCCACATCATCATTTACAGAAATGATGGCCCCTAATTGCCTGGCCTCCTGACTTTAGTTTCTGCAGAATTACTTTACCACGATTTGTTGGAATTCATCCCGTTTTGAGCCCGATACTTATATTATACAAATCTTCAACAATTTCCACTTCCAGCGTTCAGTTTAGGTATTTAGAGGAGTCACGGCCCAGGAATTCCAATTCTGCTACTTCTGTTCTTAATGCACAACGTGCGCTGTTTAAGATACTGTCAATGCATATGGGCTAAGCGGATCCTTATGTGATGTACCGAAATTCTATTGCTACAATTATGCCAAGATTCCGCTCAGTTCAGTATCCACTATAATTCTTAGACATTTGAATTCAGATGCGGTATGGATGTTTATTGTTTTGTGATGACCACTCCAAATACATTGATACTGGTACCCAATACCTGTTCATATTAAACAGAAAAAACAAACAACAGTGATAAATGTAGAGAAGATAAGCAGATGGTATGTGCAGGTCACGCTAGAAAAGTGGCAATCCGTTGGTGTCATTGTCTTCTTAAATTCTCAAAATGTAAAGTTTGGCATTATGAACGTCTATTCTTATTTTACACGAGAACAAAGTTGTAAAGTTACAAACATCTCATATAAGCAGCTATTTCATGATTAAGCTATTGCTCTCTCTCTTCTTGTGCAAAGACTAAGTTCTTCTGCTCTAATATCTCTATCACAGATCTGAATTCGACGTGTGGAGTGGACGCTGACTCTCGTGACACCTTCGCAAAATGCAATACTGCAACTCTCACCTGCCTATGCAAAATGGGATACACAAATGTAAATGAAGCTTGTAAAGCAGGTAAGGAACTGTCATGGTTTTCTCAACATATAAAATTACCAATCCCAAGATAGAAACAAAACACGCAATTTATTTTCGCAAAATTGACAGTATTCTGTTATTTTAGTCTCTCCATTTCACGTTATATTGACTTCGATGCCAAACATTTTTTACCACCATTCACTATCTTCAGAAAATTTAACTCTATTGATATAAATATAAACATCTATAAATATATATATCTATAAATGAATGTGAGTGTGACTTTATAAATATATGCACTTGCAATGAAGAGATTGTTTCATGCTGTAATTAGCTGTTTCGCGCTTTACAATTTCGCAGACAGTTACTTTTAATCCGGATTAAATTGAAATGCAATTGCAGAAGTTGGGTTTTCCGTTGTTGGCGGTCTGAAAAACGGAGAAGTATTATTTTCATACATATTGCAAGTTCCTTCTAATGAAAGAGCAAACACATCAAATGTATATTCGATCACTGAAATAGTTGTACAATATTTCTCAGCAACGTCAATTTCTTACCTAACTTTCATGAAGAAATATTTTACACATCCAACCGTCGCTTATGATGTCGTCACATCAGTGGCGGTTGTTATGGTTGCCTCGAGAAAAACAATATCAGGCATTAAAAGGAGAGAAGAACTGGGTTCAGTGTAAGTAATCTGATTCTAATTTATCTTGCGAAAGGCACTTACGACATTCGCTTTTTAGCAGCAGCCTTTAACTGATCCATTCACAAAATCCATTCGCGTTTCGTTGAACATTCTTCGTTCACCGATTTACATAGTCACTCTTCGTTTTCTTCATAAAGCATTCATCATTGTATTTGGGTTCATTCTAAATACGGTTTTTGTTTCGCTGGTAAAAATAACAATTTCAGGATTTGTAATCACGTTATCCATATTATTTCTCTGAAAATTGTAGCTCGATTTCAACAATATTTGTCACGCCAGTTTATATAAATGAGACAATGATTTGATCTCCAGCATTCCACATCATCATTTACAGAAATGATGGCCCCTAATTGCCTGGCCTCCTGACTTTAGTTTCTGCAGAATTACTTTACCACGATTTGTTGGAATTCATCCCGTTTTGAGCCTGATACTTATATTATACAAATCTTCAACAATTTCCACTTCCAGCGTTCAGTTTAGGTATTTAGAGGAGTCACGGCCCAGGAATTCCAATTCTGCTACTTCTGTTCTTAATGCACAACGTGCGCTGTTTAAGATACTGTCAATGCATATGAGCTAAGCGGATCCTTATGTGATGTACCGAAATTCTATTGCTACAATTATGCCAAGATTCCGCTCAGTTCAGTATCCACTATAATTCTTAGACATTTGAATTCAGATGCGGTATGGATGTTTATTGTTTTGTGATGACAAGGCCAAATACATTGATACTGGTATCCAATACCTGTTCATATTAAACAGAAAAAACAAACAACAGTGATAAATGTAGAGAAGATAAGCAGATGGTATGTGCAGGTCACGCTAGAAAAGTGGTAATCCGTTGGTTACATTATCTCCTTAAATTCTCAAAATGTAAAGTTTGGCATTATGAACGTCTATTCTTATTTTACACGAGAACAAAGTTGTAAAGTTACAAACATCTCATATAAGCAGCTATTTCATGATTAAGCTATTGCTCTCTCTCTTCTTGTGCAAAGACTAAGTTCTTCTGCTCTAATATCTCTATCACAGATCTGAATTCGACGTGTGGAGTGGACGCTGACTCTCGTGACACCTTCGCAAAATGCAATACTGCAACTCTCACCTGCCTATGCAAAATGGGATACACAAATGTAAATGAAGCTTGTAAAGCAGGTAAGGAACTGTCATGGTTTTCTCAACATATAAAATTACCAATCCCAAGATAGAAACAAAACACGCAATTTATTTTCGCAAAATTGACAGTATTCTGTTATTTTAGTCTCTCCATTTCACGTTATATTGACTTCGATGCCAAACATTTTTTACCACCATTCACTATCTTCAGAAAATTTAACTCTATTGATATAAATATAAACATCTATAAATATATATATCTATAAATGAATGTGAGTGTGACTTTATAAATATATGCACTTGCAATGAAGAGATTGTTTCATGCTGTAATTAGCTGTTTCGCGCTTTACAATTTCGCAGACAGTTACTTTTAATCCGGATTAAATTGAAATGCAATTGCAGAAGTTGGGTTTTCCGTTGTTGGCGGTCTGAAAAACGGAGAAGTATTATTTTCATACATATTGCAAGTTCCTTCTAATGAAAGAGCAAACACATCAAATGTATATTCGATCACTGAAATAGTTGTACAATATTTCTCAGCAACGTCAATTTCTTACCTAACTTTCATGAAGAAATATTTTACACATCCAACCGTCGCTTATGATGTCGTCACATCAGTGGCGGTTGTTATGGTTGCCTCGAGAAAAACAATATCAGGCATTAAAAGGAGAGAAGAACTGGGTTCAGTGTAAGTAATCTGATTCTAATTTATCTTGCGAAAGGCACTTACGACATTCGCTTTTTAGCAGCAGCCTTTAACTGATCCATTCACAAAATCCATTCGCGTTTCGTTGAACATTCTTCGTTCACCGATTTACATAGTCACTCTTCGTTTTCTTCATAAAGCATTCATCATTGTATTTGGGTTCATTCTAAATACGGTTTTTGTTTCGCTGGTAAAAATAACAATTTCAGGATTTGTAATCACGTTATCCATATTATTTCTCTGAAAATTGTAGCTCGATTTCAACAATATTTGTCACGCCAGTTTATATAAATGAGACAATGATTTGATCTCCAGCATTCCACATCATCATTTACAGAAATGATGGCCCCTAATTGCCTGGCCTCCTGACTTTAGTTTCTGCAGAATTACTTTACCACGATTTGTTGGAATTCATCCCGTTTTGAGCCTGATACTTATATTATACAAATCTTCAACAATTTCCACTTCCAGCGTTCAGTTTAGGTATTTAGAGGAGTCACGGCCCAGGAATTCCAATTCTGCTACTTCTGTTCTTAATGCACAACGTGCGCTGTTTAAGATACTGTCAATGCATATGAGCTAAGCGGATCCTTATGTGATGTACCGAAATTCTATTGCTACAATTATGCCAAGATTCCGCTCAGTTCAGTATCCACTATAATTCTTAGACATTTGAATTCAGATGCGGTATGGATGTTTATTGTTTTGTGATGACCACTCCAAATACATTGATACTGGTATCCAATACCTGTTCATATTAAACAGAAAAAACAAACAACAGTGATAAATGTAGAGAAGATAAGCAGATGGTATGTGCAGGTCACGCTAGAAAAGTGGCAATCCGTTGGTGTCATTGTCTTCTTAAATTCTCAAAATGTAAAGTTTGGCATTATGAACGTCTATTCTTATTTTACACGAGAACAAAGTTGTAAAGTTACAAACATCTCATATAAGCAGCTATTTCATGATTAAGCTATTGCTCTCTCTCTTCTTGTGCAAAGACTAAGTTCTTCTGCTCTAATATCTCTATCACAGATCTGAATTCGACGTGTGGAGTGGACGCTGACTCTCGTGACACCTTCGCAAAATGCAATACTGCAACTCTCACCTGCCTATGCAAAATGGGATACACAAATGTAAATGAAGCTTGTAAAGCAGGTAAGGAACTGTCATGGTTTTCTCAACATATAAAATTACCAATCCCAAGATAGAAACAAAACACGCAATTTATTTTCGCAAAATTGACAGTATTCTGTTATTTTAGTCTCTCCATTTCACGTTATATTGACTTCGATGCCAAACATTTTTTACCACCATTCACTATCTTCAGAAAATTTAACTCTATTGATATAAATATAAACATCTATAAATATATATATCTATAAATGAATGTGAGTGTGACTTTATAGATATATGCACTTGCAATGAAGAGATTGTTTCATGCTGTAATTAGCTGTTTCGCGCTTTACAATTTCGCAGACAGTTACTTTTAATCCGGATTAAATTGAAATGCAATTGCAGAAGTTGGGTTTTGCGTTGTTGGCGGTCTGAAAAACGGAGAAGTATTATTTTCATACATATTGCAAGTTCCTTCTAATGAAAGAGCAAACACATCAAATGTATATTCGATCACTGAAATAGTTGTACAATATTTCTCAGCAACGTCAATTTCTTACCTAACTTTCATGAAGAAATATTTTACACATCCAACCGTCGCTTATGATGTCGTCACATCAGTGGCGGTTGTTATGGTTGCCTCGAGAAAAACAATATCAGGCATTAAAAGGAGAGAAGAACTGGGTTCAGTGTAAGTAATCTGATTCTTATTTATCTTGCGAAAGGCACTTACGACATTCGCTTTTTAGCAGCAGCCTTTAACTGATCCATTCACAAAATCCATTCGCGTTTCGTTGAACATTCTTCGTTCACCGATTTACATAGTCACTCTTCGTTTTCTTCATAAAGCATTCATCATTGTATTTGGGTTCATTCTAAATACGGTTTTTGTTTCGCTGGTAAAAATAACAATTTCAGGATTTGTAATCACGTTATCCATATTATTTCTCTGAAAATTGTAGCTCGATTTCAACAATATTTGTCACGCCAGTTTATATAAATGAGACAATGATTTGATCTCCAGCATTCCACATCATCATTTACAGAAATGATGGCCCCTAATTGCCTGGCCTCCTGACTTTAGTTTCTGCAGAATTACTTTACCACGATTTGTTGGAATTCATCCCGTTTTGAGCCTGATACTTATATTATACAAATCTTCAACAATTTCCACTTCCAGCGTTCAGTTTAGGTATTTAGAGGAGTCACGGCCCAGGAATTCCAATTCTGCTACTTCTGTTCTTAATGCACAACGTGCGCTGTTTAAGATACTGTCAATGCATATGAGCTAAGCGGATCCTTATGTGATGTACCGAAATTCTATTGCTACAATTATGCCAAGATTCCGCTCAGTTCAGTATCCACTATAATTCTTAGACATTTGAATTCAGATGCGGTATGGATGTTTATTGTTTTGTGATGACCACTCCAAATACATTGATACTGGTATCCAATACCTGTTCATATTAAACAGAAAAAACAAACAACAGTGATAAATGTAGAGAAGATAAGCAGATGGTATGTGCAGGTCACGCTAGAAAAGTGGCAATCCGTTGGTGTCATTGTCTTCTTAAATTCTCAAAATGTAAAGTTTGGCATTATGAACGTCTATTCTTATTTTACACGAGAACAAAGTTGTAAAGTTACAAACATCTCATATAAGCAGCTATTTCATGATTAAGCTATTGCTCTCTCTCTTCTTGTGCAAAGACTAAGTTCTTCTGCTCTAATATCTCTATCACAGATCTGAATTCGACGTGTGGAGTGGACGCTGACTCTCGTGACACCTTCGCAAAATGCAATACTGCAACTCTCACCTGCCTATGCAAAATGGGATACACAAATGTAAATGAAGCTTGTAAAGCAGGTAAGGAACTGTCATGGTTTTCTCAACATATAAAATTACCAATCCCAAGATAGAAACAAAACACGCAATTTATTTTCGCAAAATTGACAGTATTCTGTTATTTTAGTCTCTCCATTTCACGTTATATTGACTTCGATGCCAAACATTTTTTACCACCATTCACTATCTTCAGAAAATTTAACTCTATTGATATAAATATAAACATCTATAAATATATATATCTATAAATGAATGTGAGTGTGACTTTATAAATATATGCACTTGCAATGAAGAGATTGTTTCATGCTGTAATTAGCTGTTTCGCGCTTTACAATTTCGCAGACAGTTACTTTTAATCCGGATTAAATTGAAATGCAATTGCAGAAGTTGGGTTTTCCGTTGTTGGCGGTCTGAAAAACGGAGAAGTATTATTTTCATACATATTGCAAGTTCCTTCTAATGAAAGAGCAAACACATCAAATGTATATTCGATCACTGAAATAGTTGTACAATATTTCTCAGCAACGTCAATTTCTTACCTAACTTTCATGAAGAAATATTTTACACATCCAACCGTCGCTTATGATGTCGTCACATCAGTGGCGGTTGTTATGGTTGCCTCGAGAAAAACAATATCAGGCATTAAAAGGAGAGAAGAACTGGGTTCAGTGTAAGTAATCTGATTCTAATTTATCTTGCGAAAGGCACTTACGACATTCGCTTTTTAGCAGCAGCCTTTAACTGATCCATTCACAAAATCCATTCGCGTTTCGTTGAACATTCTTCGTTCACCGATTTACATAGTCACTCTTCGTTTTCTTCATAAAGCATTCATCATTGTATTTGGGTTCATTCTAAATACGGTTTTTGTTTCGCTGGAAAAAATAACAATTTCAGGATTTGTAATCACGTTATCCATATTATTTCTCTGAAAATTGTAGCTCGATTTCAACAATATTTGTCACGCCAGTTTATATAAATGAGACAATGATTTGATCTCCAGCATTCCACATCATCATTTACAGAAATGATGGCCCCTAATTGCCTGGCCTCCTGACTTTAGTTTCTGCAGAATTACTTTACCACGATTTGTTGGAATTCATCCCGTTTTGAGCCTGATACTTATATTATACAAATCTTCAACAATTTCCACTTCCAGCGTTCAGTTTAGGTATTTAGAGGAGTCACGGCCCAGGAATTCCAATTCTGCTACTTCTGTTCTTAATGCACAACGTGCGCTGTTTAAGATACTGTCAATGCATATGAGCTAAGCGGATCCTTATGTGATGTACCGAAATTCTATTGCTACAATTATGCCAAGATTCCGCTCAGTTCAGTATCCACTATAATTCTTAGACATTTGAATTCAGATGCGGTATGGATGTTTATTGTTTTGTGATGACCACTCCAAATACATTGATACTGGTACCCAATACCTGTTCATATTAAACAGAAAAAACAAACAACAGTGATAAATGTAGAGAAGATAAGCAGATGGTATGTGCAGGTCACGCTAGAAAAGTGGCAATCCGTTGGTGTCATTGTCTTCTTAAATTCTCAAAATGTAAAGTTTGGCATTATGAACGTCTATTCTTATTTTACACGAGAACAAAGTTGTAAAGTTACAAACATCTCATATAAGCAGCTATTTCATGATTAAGCTATTGCTCTCTCTCTTCTTGTGCAAAGACTAAGTTCTTCTGCTCTAATATCTCTATCACAGATCTGAATTCGACGTGTGGAGTGGACGCTGACTCTCGTGACACCTTCGCAAAATGCAATACTGCAACTCTCACCTGCCTATGCAAAATGGGATACACAAATGTAAATGAAGCTTGTAAAGCAGGTAAGGAACTGTCATGGTTTTCTCAACATATAAAATTACCAATCCCAAGATAGAAACAAAACACGCAATTTATTTTCGCAAAATTGACAGTATTCTGTTATTTTAGTCTCTCCATTTCACGTTATATTGACTTCGATGCCAAACATTTTTTACCACCATTCACTATCTTCAGAAAATTTAACTCTATTGATATAAATATAAACATCTATAAATATATATATCTATAAATGAATGTGAGTGTGACCTTATAGATATATGCACTTGCAATGAAGAGATTGTTTCATGCTGTAATTAGCTGTTTCGCGCTTTACAATTTCGCAGACAGTTACTTTTAATCCGGATTAAATTGAAATGCAATTGCAGAAGTTGGGTTTTGCGTTGTTGGCGGTCTGAAAAACGGAGAAGTATTATTTTCATACATATTGCAAGTTCCTTCTAATGAAAGAGCAAACACATCAAATGTATATTCGATCACTGAAATAGTTGTACAATATTTCTCAGCAACGTCAATTTCTTACCTAACTTTCATGAAGAAATATTTTACACATCCAACCGTCGCTTATGATGTCGTCACATCAGTGGCGGTTGTTATGGTTGCCTCGAGAAAAACAATATCAGGCATTAAAAGGAGTGAAGAACTGGGTTCAGTGTAAGTAATCTGATTCTAATTTATCTTGCGAAAGGCACTTACGACATTCGCTTTTTAGCAGCAGCCTTTAACTGATCCATTCACAAAATCCATTCGCGTTTCGTTGAACATTCTTCGTTCACCGATTTACATAGTCACTCTTCGTTTTCTTCATAAAGCATTCATCATTGTATTTGGGTTCATTCTAAATACGGTTTTTGTTTCGCTGGTAAAAATAACAATTTCAGGATTTGTAATCACGTTATCCATATTATTTCTCTGAAAATTGTAGCTCGATTTCAACAATATTTGTCACGCCAGTTTATATAAATGAGACAATGATTTGATCTCCAGCATTCCACATCATCATTTACAGAAATGATGGCCCCTAATTGCCTGGCCTCCTGACTTTAGTTTCTGCAGAATTACTTTACCACGATTTGTTGGAATTCATCCCGTTTTGAGCCTGATACTTATATTATACAAATCTTCAACAATTTCCACTTCCAGCGTTCAGTTTAGGTATTTAGAGGAGTCACGGCCCAGGAATTCCAATTCTGCTACTTCTGTTCTTAATGCACAACGTGCGCTGTTTAAGATACTGTCAATGCATATGAGCTAAGCGGATCCTTATGTGATGTACCGAAATTCTATTGCTACAATTATGCCAAGATTCCGCTCAGTTCAGTATCCACTATAATTCAAAGACATTTGAATTCAGATGCGGTATGGATGTTTATTGTTTTGTGATGACAAGGCCAAATACATTGATACTGGTATCCAATACCTGTTCATATTAAACAGAAAAAACAAACAACAGTGATAAATGTAGAGAAGATAAGCAGATGGTATGTGCAGGTCACGCTAGAAAAGTGGTAATCCGTTGGTTACATTATCTCCTTAAATTATCAAAATGTAAAGTTTGGCATTATGAACGTCTATTCTTATTTTACACGAGAACAAAGTTGTAAAGTTACAAACATCTCATATAAGCAGCTATTTCATGATTAAGCTATTGCTCTCTCTCTTCTTGTGCAAAGACTAAGTTCTTCTGCTCTAATATCTCTATCACAGATCTGAATTCGACGTGTGGAGTGGACGCTGACTCTCGTGACACCGTCGCAAAATGCAATACTGCAACTCTCACCTGCCTATGCAAAATGGGATACACAAATGTAAATGAAGCTTGTAAAGCAGGTAAGGAACTGTCATGGTTTTCTCAACATATAAAATTACCAATCCCAAGATAGAAACAAAACACGCAATTTATTTTCGCAAAATTGACAGTATTCTGTTATTTCAGTCTCTCCATTTCACGTTATATTGACTTCGATGCCAAATATTTTTTATCACCATTCAGTATCTTCAGAAAATTTAACTCTATTGATATAAATATAAACATCTATAAATATATATATCGATAAATGAATGTGAGTGTGACCTTATAGATATATGCACTTGCAATGAAGAGATTGTTTCATGCTGTAATTAGCTGTTTCGCGCTTTACAATTTCGCCGACAGTTACTTTTAATCCGGATTAAATTGAAATGCAATTGCAGAAGTTGGGTTTTGCGTTGTTGGCGGTCTGAAAAACGGAGAAGTATTATTTTCATACATATTGCAAGTTCCTTCTAATGAAAGAGCAAACACATCAAATGTATATTCGATCACTGAAATAGTTGTACAATATTTCTCAGCAACGTCAATTTCTTACCTAACTTTCATGAAGAAATATTTTACACATCCAACCGTCGCTTATGATGTCGTCACATCAGTGGCGGTTGTTATGGTTGCCTCGAGAAAAACAATATCAGGCATTAAAAGGAGAGAAGAACTGGGTTCAGTGTAAGTAATCTGATTCTTATTTATCTTGCGAAAGGCACTTACGACATTCGCTTTTTAGCAGCAGCCTTTAACTGATCCATTCACAAAATCCATTCGCGTTTCGTTGAACATTCTTCGTTCACCGATTTACATAGTCACTCTTCGTTTTCTTCATAAAGCATTCATCATTGTATTTGGGTTCATTCTAAATACGGTTTTTGTTTCGCTGGTAAAAATAACAATTTCAGGATTTGTAATCACGTTATCCATATTATTTCTCTGAAAATTGTAGCTCGATTTCAACAATATTTGTCACGCCAGTTTATATAAATGAGACAATGATTTGATCTCCAGCATTCCACATCATCATTTACAGAAATGATGGCCCCTAATTGCCTGGCCTCCTGACTTTAGTTTCTGCAGAATTACTTTACCACGATTTGTTGGAATTCATCCCGTTTTGAGCCTGATACTTATATTATACAAATCTTCAACAATTTCCACTTCCAGCGTTCAGTTTAGGTATTTAGAGGAGTCACGGCCCAGGAATTCCAATTCTGCTACTTCTGTTCTTAATGCACAACGTGCGCTGTTTAAGATACTGTCAATGCATATGAGCTAAGCGGATCCTTATGTGATGTACCGAAATTCTATTGCTACAATTATGCCAAGATTCCGCTCAGTTCAGTATCCACTATAATTCTTAGACATTTGAATTCAGATGCGGTATGGATGTTTATTGTTTTGTGATGACCACTCCAAATACATTGATACTGGTACCCAATACCTGTTCATATTAAACAGAAAAAACAAACAACAGTGATAAATGTAGAGAAGATAAGCAGATGGTATGTGCAGGTCACGCTAGAAAAGTGGTAATCCGTTGGTTACATTATCTCCTTAAATTCTCAAAATGTAAAGTTTGGCATTATGAACGTCTATTCTTATTTTACACGAGAACAAAGTTGTAAAGTTACAAACATCTCATATAAGCAGCTATTTCATGATTAAGCTATTGCTCTCTCTCTTCTTGTGCAAAGACTAAGTTCTTCTGCTCTAATATCTCTATCACAGATCTGAATTCGACGTGTGGAGTGGACGCTGACTCTCGTGACACCGTCGCAAAATGCAATACTGCAACTCTCACCTGCCTATGCAAAATGGGATACACAAATGTAAATGAAGCTTGTAAAGCAGGTAAGGAACTGTCATGGTTTTCTCAACATATAAAATTACCAATCCCAAGATAGAAACAAAACACGCAATTTATTTTCGCAAAATTGACAGTATTCTGTTATTTTAGTCTCTCCATTTCACGTTATATTGACTTCGATGCCAAACATTTTTTACCACCATTCACTATCTTCAGAAAATTTAACTCTATTGATATAAATATAAACATCTATAAATATATATATCTATAAATGAATGTGAGTGTGACCTTATAGATATATGCACTTGCAATGAAGAGATTGTTTCATGCTGTAATTAGCTGTTTCGCGCTTTACAATTTCGCCGACAGTTACTTTTAATCCGGATTAAATTGAAATGCAATTGCAGAAGTTGGGTTTTGCGTTGTTGGCGGTCTGAAAAACGGAGAAGTATTATTTTCATACATATTGCAAGTTCCTTCTAATGAAAGAGCAAACACATCAAATGTATATTCGATCACTGAAATAGTTGTACAATATTTCTCAGCAACGTCAATTTCTTACCTAACTTTCATGAAGAAATATTTTACACATCCAACCGTCGCTTATGATGTCGTCACATCAGTGGCGGTTGTTATGGTTGCCTCGAGAAAAACAATATCAGGCATTAAAAGGAGTGAAGAACTGGGTTCAGTGTAAGTAATCTGAATCTTATTTATCTTGCGAAAGGCACTTACGACATTCGCTTTTTAGCAGCAGCCTTTAACTGATCCATTCACAAAATCCATTCGCGTTTCGTTGAACATTCTTCGTTCACCGATTTACATAGTCACTCTTCGTTTTCTTCATAAAGCATTCATCATTGTATTTGGGTTCATTCTAAATACGGTTTTTGTTTCGCTGGAAAAAATAACAATTTCAGGATTTGTAATCACGTTATCCATATTATTTCTCTGAAAATTGTAGCTCGATTTCAACAATATTTGTCACGCCAGTTTATATAAATGAGACAATGATTTGATCTCCAGCATTCCACATCATCATTTACAGAAATGATGGCCCCTAATTGCCTGGCCTCCTGACTTTAGTTTCTGCAGAATTACTTTACCACGATTTGTTGGAATTCATCCCGTTTTGAGCCCGATACTTATATTATACAAATCTTCAACAATTTCCACTTCCAGCGTTCAGTTTAGGTATTTAGAGGAGTCACGGCCCAGGAATTCCAATTCTGCTACTTCTGTTCTTAATGCACAACGTGCGCTGTTTAAGATACTGTCAATGCATATGAGCTAAGCGGATCCTTATGTGATGTACCGAAATTCTATTGCTACAATTATGCCAAGATTCCGCTCAGTTCAGTATCCACTATAATTCTTAGACATTTGAATTCAGATGCGGTATGGATGTTTATTGTTTTGTGATGACCACTCCAAATACATTGATACTGGTACCCAATACCTGTTCATATTAAACAGAAAAAACAAACAACAGTGATAAATGTAGAGAAGATAAGCAGATGGTATGTGCAGGTCACGCTAGAAAAGTGGCAATCCGTTGGTGTCATTGTCTTCTTAAATTCTCAAAATGTAAAGTTTGGCATTATGAACGTCTATTCTTATTTTACACGAGAACAAAGTTGTAAAGTTACAAACATCTCATATAAGCAGCTATTTCATGATTAAGCTATTGCTCTCTCTCTTCTTGTGCAAAGACTAAGTTCTTCTGCTCTAATATCTCTATCACAGATCTGAATTCGACGTGTGGAGTGGACGCTGACTCTCGTGACACCTTCGCAAAATGCAATACTGCAACTCTCACCTGCCTATGCAAAATGGGATACACAAATGTAAATGAAGCTTGTAAAGCAGGTAAGGAACTGTCATGGTTTTCTCAACATATAAAATTACCAATCCCAAGATAGAAACAAAACACGCAATTTATTTTCGCAAAATTGACAGTATTCTGTTATTTTAGTCTCTCCATTTCACGTTATATTGACTTCGATGCCAAATATTTTTTACCACCATTCACTATCTTCAGAAAATTTAACTCTATTGATATAAATATAAACATCTATAAATATATATATCTATAAATGAATGTGAGTGTGACCTTATAGATATATGCACTTGCAATGAAGAGATTGTTTCATGCTGTAATTAGCTGTTTCGCGCTTTACAATTTCGCCGACAGTTACTTTTAATCCGGATTAAATTGAAATGCAAATGCAGAAGTTGGGTTTTGCGTTGTTGGCGGTCTGAAAAACGGAGAAGTATTATTTTCATACATATTGCAAGTTCCTTCTAATGAAAGAGCAAACACATCAAATGTATATTCGATCACTGAAATAGTTGTACAATATTTCTCAGCAACGTCAATTTCTTACCTAACTTTCATGAAGAAATATTTTACACATCCAACCGTCGCTTATGATGTCGTCACATCAGTGGCGGTTGTTATGGTTGCCTCGAGAAAAACAATATCAGGCATTAAAAGGAGTGAAGAACTGGGTTCAGTGTAAGTAATCTGATTCTAATTTATCTTGCGAAAGGCACTTACGACATTCGCTTTTTAGCAGCAGCCTTTAACTGATCCATTCACAAAATCCATTCGCGTTTCGTTGAACATTCTTCGTTCACCGATTTACATAGTCACTCTTCGTTTTCTTCATAAAGCATTCATCATTGTATTTGGGTTCATTCTAAATACGGTTTTTGTTTCGCTGGTAAAAATAACAATTTCAGGATTTGTAATCACGTTATCCATATTATTTCTCTGAAAATTGTAGCTCGATTTCAACAATATTTGTCACGCCAGTTTATATAAATGAGACAATGATTTGATCTCCAGCATTCCACATCATCATTTACAGAAATGATGGCCCCTAATTGCCTGGCCTCCTGACTTTAGTTTCTGCAGAATTACTTTACCACGATTTGTTGGAATTCATCCCGTTTTGAGCCTGATACTTATATTATACAAATCTTCAACAATTTCCACTTCCAGCGTTCAGTTTAGGTATTTAGAGGAGTCACGGCCCAGGAATTCCAATTCTGCTACTTCTGTTCTTAATGCACAACGTGCGCTGTTTAAGATACTGTCAATGCATATGGGCTAAGCGGATCCTTATGTGATGTACCGAAATTCTATTGCTACAATTATGCCAAGATTCCGCTCAGTTCAGTATCCACTATAATTCTTAGACATTTGAATTCAGATGCGGTATGGATGTTTATTGTTTTGTGATGACCACTCCAAATACATTGATACTGGTACCCAATACCTGTTCATATTAAACAGAAAAAACAAACAACAGTGATAAATGTAGAGAAGATAAGCAGATGGTATGTGCAGGTCACGCTAGAAAAGTGGCAATCCGTTGGTGTCATTGTCTTCTTAAATTCTCAAAATGTAAAGTTTGGCATTATGAACGTCTATTCTTATTTTACACGAGAACAAAGTTGTAAAGTTACAAACATCTCATATAAGCAGCTATTTCATGATTAAGCTATTGCTCTCTCTCTTCTTGTGCAAAGACTAAGTTCTTCTGCTCTAATATCTCTATCACAGATCTGAATTCGACGTGTGGAGTGGACGCTGACTCTCGTGACACCTTCGCAAAATGCAATACTGCAACTCTCACCTGCCTATGCAAAATGGGATACACAAATGTAAATGAAGCTTGTAAAGCAGGTAAGGAACTGTCATGGTTTTCTCAACATATAAAATTACCAATCCCAAGATAGAAACAAAACACGCAATTTATTTTCGCAAAATTGACAGTATTCTGTTATTTCAGTCTCTCCATTTCACGTTATATTGACTTCGATGCCAAACATTTTTTACCACCATTCACTATCTTCAGAAAATTTAACTCTATTGATATAAATATAAACATCTATAAATATATATATCTATAAATGAATGTGAGTGTGACCTTATAGATATATGCACTTGCAATGAAGAGATTGTTTCATGCTGTAATTAGCTGTTTCGCGCTTTACAATTTCGCCGACAGTTACTTTTAATCCGGATTAAATTGAAATGCAATTGCAGAAGTTGGGTTTTGCGTTGTTGGCGGTCTGAAAAACGGAGAAGTATTATTTTCATACATATTGCAAGTTCCTTCTAATGAAAGAGCAAACACATCAAATGTATATTCGATCACTGAAATAGTTGTACAATATTTCTCAGCAACGTCAATTTCTTACCTAACTTTCATGAAGAAATATTTTACACATCCAACCGTCGCTTATGATGTCGTCACATCAGTGGCGGTTGTTATGGTTGCCTCGAGAAAAACAATATCAGGCATTAAAAGGAGAGAAGAACTGGGTTCAGTGTAAGTAATCTGATTCTAATTTATCTTGCGAAAGGCACTTACGACATTCGCTTTTTAGCAGCAGCCTTTAACTGATCCATTCACAAAATCCATTCGCGTTTCGTTGAACATTCTTCGTTCACCGATTTACATAGTCACTCTTCGTTTTCTTCATAAAGCATTCATCATTGTATTTGGGTTCATTCTAAATACGGTTTTTGTTTCGCTGGTAAAAATAACAATTTCAGGATTTGTAATCACGTTATCCATATTATTTCTCTGAAAATTGTAGCTCGATTTCAACAATATTTGTCACGCCAGTTTATATAAATGAGACAATGATTTGATCTCCAGCATTCCACATCATCATTTACAGAAATGATGGCCCCTAATTGCCTGGCCTCCTGACTTTAGTTTCTGCAGAATTACTTTACCACGATTTGTTGGAATTCATCCCGTTTTGAGCCTGATACTTATATTATACAAATCTTCAACAATTTCCACTTCCAGCGTTCAGTTTAGGTATTTAGAGGAGTCACGGCCCAGGAATTCCAATTCTGCTACTTCTGTTCTTAATGCACAACGTGCGCTGTTTAAGATACTGTCAATGCATATGGGCTAAGCGGATCCTTATGTGATGTACCGAAATTCTATTGCTACAATTATGCCAAGATTCCGCTCAGTTCAGTATCCACTATAATTCTTAGACATTTGAATTCAGATGCGGTATGGATGTTTATTGTTTTGTGATGACCACTCCAAATACATTGATACTGGTACCCAATACCTGTTCATATTAAACAGAAAAAACAAACAACAGTGATAAATGTAGAGAAGATAAGCAGATGGTATGTGCAGGTCACGCTAGAAAAGTGGCAATCCGTTGGTGTCATTGTCTTCTTAAATTCTCAAAATGTAAAGTTTGGCATTATGAACGTCTATTCTTATTTTACACGAGAACAAAGTTGTAAAGTTACAAACATCTCATATAAGCAGCTATTTCATGATTAAGCTATTGCTCTCTCTCTTCTTGTGCAAAGACTAAGTTCTTCTGCTCTAATATCTCTATCACAGATCTGAATTCGACGTGTGGAGTGGACGCTGACTCTCGTGACACCTTCGCAAAATGCAATACTGCAACTCTCACCTGCCTATGCAAAATGGGATACACAAATGTAAATGAAGCTTGTAAAGCAGGTAAGGAACTGTCATGGTTTTCTCAACATATAAAATTACCAATCCCAAGATAGAAACAAAACACGCAATTTATTTTCGCAAAATTGACAGTATTCTGTTATTTTAGTCTCTCCATTTCACGTTATATTGACTTCGATGCCAAACATTTTTTACCACCATTCACTATCTTCAGAAAATTTAACTCTATTGATATAAATATAAACATCTATAAATATATATATCTATAAATGAATGTGAGTGTGACTTTATAAATATATGCACTTGCAATGAAGAGATTGTTTCATGCTGTAATTAGCTGTTTCGCGCTTTACAATTTCGCAGACAGTTACTTTTAATCCGGATTAAATTGAAATGCAATTGCAGAAGTTGGGTTTTGCGTTGTTGGCGGTCTGAAAAACGGAGAAGTATTATTTTCATACATATTGCAAGTTCCTTCTAATGAAAGAGCAAACACATCAAATGTATATTCGATCACTGAAATAGTTGTACAATATTTCTCAGCAACGTCAATTTCTTACCTAACTTTCATGAAGAAATATTTTACACATCCAACCGTCGCTTATGATGTCGTCACATCAGTGGCGGTTGTTATGGTTGCCTCGAGAAAAACAATATCAGGCATTAAAAGGAGAGAAGAACTGGGTTCAGTGTAAGTAATCTGATTCTAATTTATCTTGCGAAAGGCACTTACGACATTCGCTTTTTAGCAGCAGCCTTTAACTGATCCATTCACAAAATCCATTCGCGTTTCGTTGAACATTCTTCGTTCACCGATTTACATAGTCACTCTTCGTTTTCTTCATAAAGCATTCATCATTGTATTTGGGTTCATTCTAAATACGGTTTTTGTTTCGCTGGAAAAAATAACAATTTCAGGATTTGTAATCACGTTATCCATATTATTTCTCTGAAAATTGTAGCTCGATTTCAACAATATTTGTCACGCCAGTTTATATAAATGAGACAATGATTTGATCTCCAGCATTCCACATCATCATTTACAGAAATGATGGCCCCTAATTGCCTGGCCTCCTGACTTTAGTTTCTGCAGAATTACTTTACCACGATTTGTTGGAATTCATCCCGTTTTGAGCCTGATACTTATATTATACAAATCTTCAACAATTTCCACTTCCAGCGTTCAGTTTAGGTATTTAGAGGAGTCACGGCCCAGGAATTCCAATTCTGCTACTTCTGTTCTTAATGCACAACGTGCGCTGTTTAAGATACTGTCAATGCATATGAGCTAAGCGGATCCTTATGTGATGTACCGAAATTCTATTGCTACAATTATGCCAAGATTCCGCTCAGTTCAGTATCCACTATAATTCTTAGACATTTGAATTCAGATGCGGTATGGATGTTTATTGTTTTGTGATGACCACTCCAAATACATTGATACTGGTACCCAATACCTGTTCATATTAAACAGAAAAAACAAACAACAGTGATAAATGTAGAGAAGATAAGCAGATGGTATGTGCAGGTCACGCTAGAAAAGTGGCAATCCGTTGGTGTCATTGTCTTCTTAAATTCTCAAAATGTAAAGTTTGGCATTATGAACGTCTATTCTTATTTTACACGAGAACAAAGTTGTAAAGTTACAAACATCTCATATAAGCAGCTATTTCATGATTAAGCTATTGCTCTCTCTCTTCTTGTGCAAAGACTAAGTTCTTCTGCTCTAATATCTCTATCACAGATCTGAATTCGACGTGTGGAGTGGACGCTGACTCTCGTGACACCGTCGCAAAATGCAATACTGCAACTCTCACCTGCCTATGCAAAATGGGATACACAAATGTAAATGAAGCTTGTAAAGCAGGTAAGGAACTGTCATGGTTTTCTCAACATATAAAATTACCAATCCCAAGATAGAAACAAAACACGCAATTTATTTTCGCAAAATTGACAGTATTCTGTTATTTTAGTCTCTCCATTTCACGTTATATTGACTTCGATGCCAAACATTTTTTACCACCATTCACTATCTTCAGAAAATTTAACTCTATTGATATAAATATAAACATCTATAAATATATATATCTATAAATGAATGTGAGTGTGACTTTATAAATATATGCACTTGCAATGAAGAGATTGTTTCATGCTGTAATTAGCTGTTTCGCGCTTTACAATTTCGCAGACAGTTACTTTTAATCCGGATTAAATTGAAATGCAATTGCAGAAGTTGGGTTTTCCGTTGTTGGCGGTCTGAAAAACGGAGAAGTATTATTTTCATACATATTGCAAGTTCCTTCTAATGAAAGAGCAAACACATCAAATGTATATTCGATCACTGAAATAGTTGTACAATATTTCTCAGCAACGTCAATTTCTTACCTAACTTTCATGAAGAAATATTTTACACATCCAACCGTCGCTTATGATGTCGTCACATCAGTGGCGGTTGTTATGGTTGCCTCGAGAAAAACAATATCAGGCATTAAAAGGAGTGAAGAACTGGGTTCAGTGTAAGTAATCTGATTCTAATTTATCTTGCGAAAGGCACTTACGACATTCGCTTTTTAGCAGCAGCCTTTAACTGATCCATTCACAAAATCCATTCGCGTTTCGTTGAACATTCTTCGTTCACCGATTTACATAGTCACTCTTCGTTTTCTTCATAAAGCATTCATCATTGTATTTGGGTTCATTCTAAATACGGTTTTTGTTTCGCTGGTAAAAATAACAATTTCAGGATTTGTAATCACGTTATCCATATTATTTCTCTGAAAATTGTAGCTCGATTTCAACAATATTTGTCACGCCAGTTTATATAAATGAGACAATGATTTGATCTCCAGCATTCCACATCATCATTTATAGAAATGATGACCCCTAATTGCCTGGCCACCTGACGTTAGTTTCTGCAGTATTACTTTACCACGATTTCTTGGAATTCATTCCGTGTTGAGCCTGATACTTATATTATTCAAATCTTCAACAATTTCCGTTTCCAGCGTTCCGTTCAGGTACTTAGAGGAGTCACGGCCCAGGAATTCAAATTTTCATAGTTCTGTTCTTAATGCACAACATGCGCTGTTTAAGATTCTGTTAATGCATATGAGCTAAGCGGATCCTTATGTGATGTACCGAAATTATATTGCTATTATTATGCCAAGATGCCCTCAGTTCAGTATCCACTATAATTCTTACACATTTGAATTCAGATGCGGTATGAATGTTTATTGTTTTGTGATGACCAGGCCGAATATAATGATACTGGTACCCAATACCTGTTCATATAAAAGAGACAAAACAAACAGCAGTGATAAGTGTAGAGCAGATAAGCAGATTTTATGTGCAGGTCACGCTAGATTTGTGGGAATCCGATGGTTACATTATCTCTTAAAATTATCAAAATGTAAAGTTTGGCATTACTTACCGTCTATTCTTATTTTACACGAGAACAAAGTTGTAAAGTAACAAACATCTCATAAAAGTAGCTATTTCATGATTAAAATATTCCTCTCTCTTCTTGTGCAAAGACTAAGTTGTTCTGCTCTAATATCTCTATCACAGATCTGAGTTCGACGTGTGGAGTGGACGCTGACTGTCGTGACACCTTTGCAAAATGCAATACTGCAACTCTCACCTGCCTATGCAAAATGGGATACACAAATGTAAATGAAGCTTGTAAAGCCGGTTAGGAACTGTCATGGTTTTCTCAAGATATAAAATTACCAATCCCAAGATAGAAGCAAACACGCAATTTATTTTCGCAAAATTGACAGTATTCTGTTATTTTAGTCTCACCATTTCACATTATATTTATCTTCGATGCCAGACATTTTTTACCATTCAGTATCTTCATAAAATGTATCTATATTGGTATATATATATATATATATATATATATATATATATATATATATATATATGTGAGTTTGACCTTATAGATATATGCACTTGCAATGAAGAGATTATTTCATACTGAGATTAGCTGCTTCGCGCTGTACAATTTCGCAGACAGTTACTTTTCCTCCGGATTAAATCGAAATGCAATTACTGAAGTTGGATTTTCCGTTGTTGGTGGTCTGAAAAAGGGAGAATTATTATTTTCATACGTATTGAAGGTTCCTTCTAATGAAACAGCAAAGACATCAAATGTACATGCGTGTAACGGATTTGTTTAAATCCCTTTTATTACATACATGTATTCGGGTTTCGTCTTTCAGTGTAACAACGATACCCGAGAGTGTGTTATGTATATTTTACAATATTTCGAAACAGTGAATTCGGTTCACCCCATGCCGCACGTGCGAAGTGCTTTTGATGGGAAAACTGAATGCATCAAGCGTACGGACGATGTAGAACTGCTTCGTCTGTGTATAAATGCCTCACCGTAAGACTAAATCTTTACATTACATTACGGAACGTCTTGTCAGTGAGCAGTCTACTTAAGGATTTTCACGTCTTCAGCTGTAGAGGTACGTACATTATTTATTAATATATGGTGTATATTCTCTATGTAGCTTCGACTTGCGTAGTACAATGCAAACATTTTCTATTCTTGTTTGTTGTTAATAAGAGCTTAATATTAGCAATATACAGTGGCATTTTTAGGAAACGTTTTGCACCATAAGATTCTTATCGGACACTTGTAGGTTCACTTCTGAACTTGTTTATTGCTTTGTAATGTTGTGCCGATAATGTAATTTGTATAACTTACCGAATATAACGTCATTACGTGTTATCGTATATGCCCGTGTCAATCATACTACACGGTGTTAGATTTATTTACAGCTGATCAGAGTCGACGGGGTCCCAGCTATATAATGGACAATATAAGTTGACAATAGCAGCTGTAAAGCTAACCATAGCAGCCGTAGGGCTGAATAAACAGTGTGTTGCTTGAATAACAGGTGATCGGGCGTTGCTGACCCATTGATGGGCGTGGATCGCTTGATTGACCAGTGCGACTGGCAGCCAAGTTTGCTAGCGACGGAGTGTTTTTGAGTCTCTCCATATATGTAATCTTATTGCCGTGGGTTAATTTTGGGTTTTTGTGATGCCCAGTGGTTTGGGAGTGTAAAGATATTTTGCATGATATATATCCCATTTGTTTGCACCGCATTTTATTATTTGAATAAAGTGCCTCATGTTTCATTATTTGAGGGTATACATATTTTGTATATGAGTAAAATATCATTTTTGCTATCTGAGTAAAACACATCATTCTTTTCGTCGTCTGAGATTACGGTGAATCATTAGCCTTTATCATTGCACTGTGTATTTATTTATTTGTATTCATATTTGGGTTACATTATTAGGTTCGAGCGGATTTTGTTAATTTGTCCAATATTTGGACCCTATATAAGCACGTATTAATCATATCACTTCTTCCCATTCAAGTCATTCATCAATATATATAGCATTTGTATCACCAACAACAGTGTTCTGTTATAAATCCGAAATCCAACCCGTTTTATCTTGTTATAATGCGATAGCTGAAATAGTTGTACAATATTTCTCAGCAACGTCAATTTCTTACCTAACTTTCATCAAATAATTGAACACATCCAACCATCGCTTATGATGTCGTCACATCAGTGGCGGTTGTTATTCTTGCCTCGAATAAAACAATATCAGGGATTAAAAGGAGAGAAGAACTGGGTTCAGCGTAATTAATCTTATCTTTATGTATCATGTGAAAGGGACTTACGACATTCGTTTTTTAGCAGCAGCCTGTAACTGATCCATTCACAAAATCCATTCGCGTTTCGTTGAACATTCATCGTTCACCGATTTACATAGTCACTCTTCGTTTTCTTCATAAAGCATTCATCATTATATTTGGGTTCATTCTACATACTGTTTTTGTTTCTTTGGTAAAAATAGCAATTTCAGGATTTGTAATAACATTTTCCTTTAATTCGTCCGTACGTGCGTCCATTCCTTTATCAAATAGTGGGTTTCCGCAAGATAACTTGACTGGGAATTATTGGATTTTAAGCAAATTTGGTTTGATGCTTTATATCAAGAAGACATCGAATGAGTTCAATTCTAAGCCTTCCATATCATCATACTGGTACCCAATACCTGTTAATATAAAACAGACTACACAAATGGCAGTGATAAGTGTAGAGCAGATTGTATGCGCAGGTCACGCTAGAAAAGTGGCAATTCGTTGGTTACATTATCTCTTCAAATTAATAAAAATGTAATGTTTGGCATTATGAACCGTCTATTCTTATTTTACACGAGAACATAGTTGTAAAGTTACAAACATCTCATATAAGCAGCTATTTCATGATTAAACTATTGCTCACTCTCTTTTTGCGCAAAGACTAAGTTCTTCTGCTCTAATATCTTTATGACAGATCTGAATTCGACGTGTGGTTTGGACGCTGACTGTCGTGAAAGCTTTGAAAAATGCAATACTGTAACTCTCACCTGCCTATGCAAAATGGGATACACAAATGTAAATGGAGCTTGTCAAGCAGGTAAGGAACTGATATGGTTTTCTCAACATATAGAATTACCAATCCCAAGATAGAAACAAAAACGCAATTTATTTTCGAAAAATTGACAATATTCTGTTATTTTAGTCTCACCATCTCACATTTATGTGAGTTTGACCTGATAGATATATACACTTGCAATGAAGAGATTGTTTCATGCTGTAATTAGCTGCTTCGCCCTGTACAATTTCGCAGACATTTACTTTTGCTCCGGATTAAATGGAAATGCAATTACCGAGGTTGGGTTTTTCGTTGTTCGTGGTCTGAAAAAAGGAGAAGTATTATTTTCATACATATTAAAAGTTCCTTCTAATGAAACCGCAAATATCACGTGAAAGGGACTTACGACATTCGCTTTTTAGCAGCAGCCTGTAACTGATGCATTCACAAAATCCATTCGCGTTTCGTTGAACATTCATCGTTAAACCGATTTACATAGTCACTCTTCGTTTTCTTTATAAAGCATTCATCATTATATTTGGGTTCATTCTACATACGGTTTTTTTTTCTCTGGTAAAAATAGCAATTTCAGGACTTGTAATCACGTTTTCCATCCATTCGTCCGTACGTTTGTCCATTCCACTATCAAATAGTCGGTTTCCTCAAGATAACTTGACTGGGAATTATTGGATTTTAACCAAATTTGGTTTGATGCTTTATATCAAGAGGACATCGAATGTTTTCAATTCTAAGCCTTCCATATCATCATTTAGAGGAGTTATGGATCCTGATTTCAAATTCTCCTAAAACAAATTGCCGCAGTGTGACAGTAACAAGAAATGTTAGACTTCGTGGAAGGTTTGCAGGGTTTCAACCGTTTCTGGTGTATGTCTTTCTGTCCATTAATCTTTTAATGGGTTAAATTGCAGTTTTCCGCCGCTACCTTTACAGACATTATAACTATTGATTAACCATCCTCCTGACTTCAGGATCTGTATTATAACTTTAGCAATTAATGCTGCATTTCAGACAAATTAGGTACGCGGCTCTACCTTGAAGAGGCTGCGACACAAGTTCAATTTGCAGCATTGTGTGACATCATTTACAGGAGTTATGCCTTTTCGCAGCTGCACAGATTCAAAACGTGAATTTTCCATACAAATCAAGATTGGAATTAACTTTTATCAAACAGTAGATTTCGTTTTCATTTTCTGCTGAATTCTCGTACAAGGAACGAACAGACTATATGACTTCAAAAAAGTTCAGCTTTTGCTTGTCTGCCAGAATGCACAGTTTCGATCATTGTCATTGATTGCCATCGTCATGACCTTGATTTCGGCACCTTTTCTTTTCCATGGATTGTTGAGATTCAACCCAATTGATCATGCGCCTTTATATTGAAAAGAACTTGAATTTCTTGGATTTCTAGCATTTTCTACAAAACTTGACAGAACCTATGTTCACGTGATTGTCGACTTGACTTTGGTTTCCATATTATTTCTCTGAAAATTGTAGTTCGATTTCAACAATATTTGTTACGCCAGTTTATATATATGAGACAATGATTTGCTCTCCAGCATTCCACATCATCATTTATAGAAATGATGACCCCTAATTGCCTGGCCTCCTGACTTTAGTTTCTGCAGCATTACTTTAACACGATTTGTTGGAATTCATCCCGTTTTGAGCCTGATACTTATATTATTCAAATCTTCAACAATTTCCATTTCCAGCCTTCCGTTTAGGTATTTAGAGGAGTCACGGCCCAGGAATTCCAATTCTCCTACTTCTGTTCTTAATGCACAACGAGCGCTGTTTAAGATACTGTCAATCCATATGAGCTAAGCGGATCCTTATGTGATGTACCGAAAGTCTATTGCTACAATTATGCCAAGATACCGCTCAGTTCAGTATCCACTATAATTCTTAGACATTTGAATTCAGATGCGGAATGGATGTTTATTGTTTTGTGATGACAAGGCCAAATACATTGATACTGGTGCCAAACACCCGTTCATATAAAACAGACTACATAATGGCAGTGATAAGTGTAGAGCAGATAAACAGATTGTATGAGCAGGTCACGCTAGAAAAGTGGCAACCCGTTCGCTACATTATCTCTTAAAATTATCAAAATGTAAAGTTCGGCATTATGAACCGTCTATTCTCATTTTACACGAGTGCAAATTTGTAAAGTTACAAACATCTCATATAAGCAGCTATTTCATGATTAAACTATTGTCCTCTCTCTCTTCTTGTACAAAGACTAAGTACTTCTGCTCTAATATCGCTATCATAGATCTGAATTCGTCGTGTGGAGTAGACGATTACTGTCGTGACACCTTTGCAAAATGCAATACTGCAACTCTCACCTGTCTATGCAAAATGGGATACACAAATGTAAATGGAGCTTGTGAAGCAGGAAAGAAACTCTCATGGTGTTCCCACCACATACAATTACCAAACCCAAGATAGAAACAAACACGCAATTTATTTTAACAAAAATGACAGTATTCTGTTATTTTAGTCTCACCATTTCACATTATATTGATTTCGATGCAAAACATTTTTTACCATTCAGTATCTTAAGAAAATTTATTTATATTGATATAAATATAAACATATATATATATATATATATATATATATATATATATATATATATATATACATGTACATTTATCCTCGTTTGACTTTATAGATATATGCACTTGCAATGAAGAGATTGTTTCATGCTGTAATTAGCTGCTTCGCGCTGTACAATTTCGCAGACAGTTACTTTTCCTCAGGATTAAATGGAAATCGCAATGACCGAAGTTGGGTTTTCCGTTGTTGGTGGTGTGAAAAAGGGAGAAGTATTAGTTTCATACATATTGCAAGTTCCTTCCAATGAAAGAGCAAACACATCAAATGTATGTGCGATCACTGAAATAGTTGTACAATATTTCTCAGCAACTTCAATTTCTTACCTAACTTTCATCAAATAATAATTGTACACATCCAACCAACGCTTATCATGTTGTCACATCAGTGGCAGTTGTTATGCTTGCCTCGAGAAAAACAATATCATTCATTACAAGGAGAGAAGAACTGGGTTCAGTATGACGAATCGGATCCTTATGTATCATGCAAAAGGCACTTACGACTTTCGCTTTTTAGCAGGAGTCTGTAACTGATCCATTCACAAAATCCATTCGCGTTTCATTGAACATTCATCGTTAAATCGATTTACATAGTACTCATCGTTTTCTTCATAGTGCATTCATCATTGTATTTGGGTTCATTCTAAATACGGTTTTTGTTTCGCTGGTAAAAATAGCAATTTCAGGATTTGTAATCATGTTTTCCATCCATACGTCCGTACGTTTGTCCATTCCTCTATAAAATAGTCGGTTTCCGCAAGATAACTTGACTGGGAATTATTGGATTTTAACCCAATTTGGTTTAATGCTTTATATCAAGAAGACATCGAATGAGTTCAATTCAAAGCCTTCCATATCATCATTTAGAGGAGTTATGACCCCTGATTTCTAAATCTCAAAAAACAAATTTCCGCAGTGTGACAGTACCAAGAAATGTTAGACTTCGTGGAAGGTTTGCAGGGTTTCAACCATTTCTGGTGTATGGCTTTCTGTCCAGTAATCTTTTAATGGGTTCAATTGCAGTTTTCCGCCGCTACCTTTAAAGTCATTATAAATATTGATTAATCATCCTTCTGACTTCAGGTTCTGTATTATAACTTTAGCAATTAAAGCTGCATTTTAGACTAATTAGGTATGCGGCTCAACCTTGAAGAGACCTCAACAAAAGTTCAATTAGCAGCATTGTGCGACATCATTTAGAGGAGTTATACCCTTTCGCAGCTGCACAGATTCAAAACGTGGATTTTCCATGCAAATCAAGATTATAATTAACTTTCAACAAACATTAGATTTCGTTTTCATTTTCTGCTGATTACTCGTACAAGGAACGAACAGACTATATGACTACCAAAATGTTCATCTTTTGCTTGTCTGCCAGAAAAAAATAGTTTCGATCATTGTCATTAATTGCGATCGTCATGACCTTTCGGCACCTTTACTTTTCCATGGATTGTTGAGATTCTACCCAATTGATCATGCGCCATTATATTGAAAAGAACTTGAATTTCTTTGATTTCTAGCATTTTCTACTATACTTGACAAAACCTATGTTCACGTGATTGTCGACTTGACTTTGTTTCCATATTATTTCTCTGAAAATTGTAGTTTGATTTCAACTATATTTGTCACGCCAGTTTATATAAATGAGACAATGATTTGATCTCCAGCATTCCACATCATCATTTATAAAAATGATGGCCCCTAATTGCCTAGCCTCCTGACTTTAGTTTCTGCAGCATTACTTTACCACGATTTGTTGGAATTCATCCCGTTTTGAGCCTGATACTTATATTATTCAAAATATTCAACAATTTCCATTTCCACCCTTCCGTTTGGGTATTTAGAGGAGTCACGGCCCACGAATTCCAATTCTCCAACTTCTGTTCTTAATGCACAACGTGCGCTGTATAAGATTCTGTCAATGCATATGAGCTAAGCGGATCCTTATGTGATGTGCCGAAATTGTATTGCTACAATTATGCCAAGATACCCTCAGTTCAGCATCCACTATAATTCTTACACATTTGAATTCAGATGCGGTATGGATGTTTATTGTTTTGTGATGACCAGGTCGAATACATTGATACTGGTACCCAATGCATGTTCATATAAAACTTACTACACAAATGTCAGTGATAAGTGTAGAGCAGATAATCAGATTGTATGGGCTGGTCACACTAGAAAAGTGGCAATCCGTTGGTTACATTATCTCTTAAAATTAATAAAATGTAAAGTTTGGCATTATGAACCGTGTATTATTTTAAACGAGAACAAAGTTGTAAAGTTACAAACATCTCATATAAGCAGCTATTTCATGATTAAGCTATTGCTCTCTCTCTTCTTGTGCAAAGACTAAGTTCTTCTGCTCTAATATCTCTATCACAGATCTGAATTCGACGTGTGGAGTGGACGCTGACTGTCGTGACACCTTTGCAAAATGCAATACTGCAACTCTCACCTGCCTATGCGAAATGGGATACACAAATGTAAATGAAGCTTGTAAAGCAGGTGAGGAACTGTCATGGTTTTCCCAACATATAAAATTACCCATCCCAAGATAGAAACAAACACGCAATTTATTTTCGCAAAATTGACAGTATTCTGTTATTTTTGTATCACCATTTCACATTATATTGACTTCGATGCCAAACATTTTTTACCACCATTTGAATCTTCAGAAAATTTAACTATATTGATATAAATATAAACATCTATAAATATATATTTATATATATATATAAACATCTATAAATATATATATATATATATATATATATATATATATATAAATGTATGTGAGTGTGACCTTATAGATATATGCACTTGCAATGAAGAGATTGTGTCATGCTGTAATCAGCTGCTTCGTTCTGCACAATTTCGCAGACAGTTACTTTTCCTCCGGATTAAATGGAAATGCAATTACCGAAGTTGGGTTTTGCGTTGTTGGCGGTCTGCAAAAGGGAGAAGTATTATTTTCATACATATCGAAAGTTAATTCTAATGAAACAGCAAAGACATCAAATGTATATGCGATCACTGAAATAGTTGTACAATATTTCACAGCAACGTCAAATTATTACCTAACTTTCATCAAATAATAATTGAACTCATCAAACCATCGCTTATGATGTCATCACATTTGTGGCGGTTGTTATACTTGCCACGAGAAAAACAATATCAGGGATTAAAAGGAGAGAAGAACTGGGTCCAGCGTAAGGAATCTTATTCTAATGTATCATGCGAAAGGCACTTAAGACATTCGCTTTGTAGCAGCAGCCTGAAACTGATCCATTCACAAAATCCATTCGTGTTTCATTGAACATTCATAGTTCACCGATTTACATAGTCACTCTTCGTTTTCTTTATAAAGCATTCATCATTGTATTTGGGTTCATTCTAAATACTGTTTTTGTTTCGCTGGTAAAAATAGCAATTTCAGGATTTGTAATCACGTTTTCCATCCATTCGTCCGTACGTTTGTCCATTCCTCTATCAAAAAGTCTGTTTCCGCAAGATAACTTGACTGGGAATTATTGGATTTTAACCAAATTTGGTTTCATACTTTATATCAAGAAGACATCGAATGAATTCAATTCTAAGTCTTCCATATCATCATTTAGAGGAGTTATGGCCCCGGATTTCCAATTCTACTAAAACAAATTGCCGCAGTGTGACAGTACCAAGAAATGTTAGATTTAGTGGAAGGTTTGCAGGGTTTCAACAATTTCTGGTGTATGGCTTTCTGTTAGTTATCTTTTAATGGGTTCAATTGCAGTTTTCCACCGCTTCCTTTACAGACATTATATCTATTGATAATCCATCATCCTGACTTCAGGAGCTGTATTATATCTTTAGCAATTAAAGCTTCATTTCAGACAAATTAGATATGCGGCTCTGCCTTGAAGAGACCTCAACAAAAGTTCAATTTACAGCATTGTGTGACATCACTTACAGGAGTTATGCCCTTCGCAGCTGCACAGATTCAAAACGTGAATGTTCCATACAAATCAAGATTGTAATTAACTTTGATCAAACATTAGATTTCGTTTTCATTTTCTGCTGAATTCTCTCACAAGGAACGAACAGACTATATGACTGCCAAAATGTTCAGCTTTTGCTTTTCTGCCAGAAAAAACAGTTTTGATCATTGTCATTAATTGCCATCGTCATGACCTTGATTTCGGCACCTTTACTTTTCCATGGATTGTTGAGATTCAACCCAATTGATCATGCGACTTTGTATTGAAAAGAACTTGAATTCCTTGGATTTCTAGCATTTTCTACAAAACTTGACATAACGTATGTTCACGTGATTGTCGACCTGACTTTGGTTTCCATATTATTTCTCTGAAAATTGTAGTTCGATTTCAAAAATATTTGTCACGCCAGTTTATATAAATGAGACAATGATTTGATCTCCATCATTCCACATCATCATTTATAGAAATGATGGCCCCTAATTGCCTGGCCTCCTGACTTTAGTTTCTGCAGCATTACTTTACCACGATTTGTCGTTATTCATCCCGTTTTGAGCCTGATACTTATATTATTCAAATCTTCAACAATTTCCATTTCCAGCGTTCCGTTTAGGTATTTAGAGGAGTCACGGCCCAGGAATTCCAATTCTCCTACTTCTGTTCTTAATGCACAACGTGCGCTGTTTAAGATACTGTCAATGCATATGAGCTAAGCGGATCCTTATGTGATGTACCGAAATTCTATTGCTACAATTATGCCAAGATACCGCTCAGTTCAGTATCCGCTATAATTCTTAGACATTTGAATTCAGATGCTGTATGGATGTTTATTGTTTTGTGATGACCAGGCCAAATACATTGATACTGGTACCCAATACCTGTTCATATTAAACAGAAAAAACAAACAACAGTGATAAATGTAGAGCAGATAAGCAGATGGTATGTGCAGATCACGCTAGAAAAGTGGCAATCCGTTGGTTACATTATCTCTTAAAATTTTCAAAATGTAAAGTTTGGCATTATGAACGTCTATTCTTATTTTACACGAGAACAAAGGTGTAAAGTTACAAACATCTCATGTAAGCAGCTATTTCATGAATAAAATATTGCTCTCTCTCTCTCTTCTTGTGCAAAGACTAACTTCTTCTTCTCTAATATCTCTATCACAGATCTGAATTCGAGGTGTGGAGTGGACGCTGACTGTCGTGACACCTTTGCAAAATGCAATACTGCAACTCTCACCTTCCTATGCAAAATGGGATACACAAATGTAAATGGAGCTTGTGAAGCAGGTAAGGAACTGTCATGATTTTCTCAACATATAAACTCACCAATGACAAGATAGAAACAAACACGCAATTTATTTTCGCAAAATTGACAGCATTCTGTTATTTTAGTCTCACCATTTCACATTATATTGACTTTCATGCCAAACATTTTTTACCTTTCAGTATCTGCAGAAAATTTATCTATATTCATATAAAAATAAACATATATATTTTGCGAAAATAAATTGCGTGTTTGACCTTATAGATATATGCACTTGCAATGAAGAGATTGTTTCATGCTGTAAGTAGCTGCTTCACGCTGTACAATTTCGCAGACAGTTACTATTCCTCCGGATTAAATGGAAATGCAATTACCGAAGTTGGGTTTTCCGTTGTGGTATGATAAAGCGAGAGGTTATATTTTCATACATATTGAAAGTTCCTTCTAATGAAAGAGCAAAGACATCAAATGTATATGCGATCCCTGAAATAGTTGTACAATATTTCCAACGTCAATTTCTTACCTAACTTTCAACAAATAATAATTGTTCACATCCATCCATCGCTAATAAATGTCGTCACATCAGTGGCGATTGTTATGCTTGCCTCGAGAAAAACAATATCAGGCATTAAAAGGAGAGAAGAACTGGGTAAACTGTAAGGAATCTTATCATTATGTATCATGCGAAAGGCACTTACGTCAATCGCTTTTTAGCAGCAGCCTGTAACTAATCCATTCACAAAATCCATTCGTGTTTCATTTGATATTCATCGTTCACCGATTTACATAGACACTCTTCGTTTTCTTTATAAAGTATTCATCATTGTATTTGGGTTCATTCTACATACGTTTTTTGTTTCGCTGGTAAATAAAGCAATTTCAGGATTTGTATTCACGTTTTCCATCCATTCGTCCGTACGTTTGTCCATTCCTCTACCAAATAGTCTTTTTCCGCAAGAAAACTTGACTGGGAATTACTGGATTTTAACCGAATTTGGTTTCAGGCTTTATATCAAGAAGACATCGAATGAGTTCAATTCTAAGCCTTCCATATCATCATACTGGTACCCAATACCTGTTAATATAAAACAGACAGCACAAATGGGGGTGATAAGTGTAGAGCAGATTGTATGGGCAGGTCACGCTAGAAAATTGGCAATCCGTTGGTTACATTATCTCTTCAAATTAATAAAAATGTAATGTTTGGCATTATGAACCGTCTATTCTTATTTTACACGAGAACATAGTTGTAAAGTTACAAACATCTCATATAAGCAGCTATTTCATGATTAAACTATTTCTCTCTCTCTCTTCTTGTGCAAAGACGAAGTTCTTCTGCCCTAATATCTTTATCACAGATCTGAATTCGACGTGTGGATTGGACGCTGACTGTCGTGAAAGCTTTGAAAAATGCAATACTGCAACACTCACCTGCCCATGCAAAATGGGATACACAAATGCAAATGGAGCTTGTCAAGCAGGTAAGGAACTGATATGGTTTTCTCAACATATAAAATGATCAATCCCAAGATAGAAACAAAAACGCAATTTCTTTTCGAAAAATTGACAGTATTCTGTTATTCTAGTCTAACCATTTCACATTATATTGACTTCGATGCCAAACATTTTTTACCATTCAGAATCTTCAGAAAATGTATCTATATTGATATAAATATAACCATATATATATATATATACATGTAAATTTATGTGAGTTTGACCTTATAGATATATGCACTGCACTTGCAATGAAGAGATTGTTTCATGCTATAATTAGCTGCTTCGCGCTGTACAATTTCGCAGACAGTTACTTTTCCTCCGGATTAAATGGAAATGCAATTGTAGAAGTTGGGTTTTCCTTTGTTCGTGGTCTGAAAAAGGGAGAATTATTATTTTCATACAGATTGAAAGTTCCTTCTAATGAAACCGCAAATACATAAAATGTATATGCGATCACTGAAATAGTTGTGCAATACTTCTCAGCAACGTCAATTTCTTACCTATCTTTCATAAAATAATAATTGTAGACATCGAAACATCGCTTATGATGTCGTCACATCAATGGCGGTTGTTATTCTTGCCTCGAGAAAAACAATATCAGGGATTAAAAGGAGAGAAGAACTGGGTTCAGTGTAAGGAATCTTATCCTTATGTATCATGCATCGAAGTCAATATAATGTGAAATTTTGAAACTAAAATATCAGAATACTTTCAATTTTGCGAAAATAAATTGCATGTTTGTTTCTATCTTGGGATTGGTAATTTTATATGTTGAGAAAACCAGGACAGTTATTTGCCAGCTTCACAAGCTCCATTTACAGTTGTGTATCCCATTTTGCATAGGCAGGTGAGAGTTGCAGTGTTGCATTTTGCAAAGGTGTCACGACAGTCAGCGTCCACACCACACCTCGAATTCAGATATGTGATAGAGATATTCGAGCAGAAAAACTTAGTCTTTGCACAAGAAGAGAGAGAGAGAGAGCAATGGTTTAATCATGAAATAGCTGCTTATATGAGATGTTTGTAACTTTACAACTTTGTTCTCGTGTAAAATAATAGACGGTTCATAATGCCAAACTTTACATTTTATTAATTTTAAGAGATAATGTTACCAACGGATTGCCACTTAGCTAGTGTGACCTGCCCATACAATCTGTTTATCTGCTCAACAATTATCACTGTTTTTTGTGTAGTCTGTTTTTTATGAACATGTGTATTGGGTACCAGTATCAATGTATTCGGCCTGGTCATCACAAAACAATAAACATCCATACCGCATCTGAATTCAAATGTGTAAGAATTATAGTGGATGCTGAACTGAGGGTATCTTGGCATAATTATAGCAATACAATTTCGGTACATCACATAAGGATCCGCTTAGCTCATTTGCATTGACAGAATCTTAAACAGAGCACGTTGTGCATTAAGGACAGAAGTAGGAGAATTGGAATTCGTGGGCCGTGACTCCTCTAAATACCTAAACGGAACGGTGGAAATGGAAATTGTTGAATATTTTGAATAATATAAGTATCAGGCTCAAAACGGGATGAATTCCAACAAATCGTGGTAAATTAATGCTGCAGAAACTAAATTCAGGAGGCTAGGCAATTAGGGGCCATCATTTTTATAAATGATGATGTGGAATGCTGGAGATCAAATCATTGTCTCATTTATATAAACTGGCGTGACAAATATTGTTGAAATCAAACTACAATTTTCAGAGAAATAATATGGAAACAAAGTCAAGTCGACAATCACGTGAACATACGTTTTATCAAGTATAGTAGAAAATGCTAGAAATCCAAGAAATTCAAGTTCTTTTCAATATAAAGGCGCATGATCAATTGGGTTAAATCTCAACAATCCATGGAAAAGTAAAGGTGCCGAAATCAAGGTCATGACGATGGCAATTAATGACAATGATCGAAACTGTTTTTTTCTGGCAGACAAGCAAAATCTGAACATTTTGGTAGTCATATAGTCTATTCGTTCCTTGTGCGAGTAATCAGCAGAAAGTGAAAACGAAATCTAATGTTTGATAAAAGTTAATTATAATCTTGATTTGTATGGAAAATACACGTTTTGAATCTGTGCAGCTGCGAAAGGGTATAACTCCTCCAAATGATGTCGCATAATGCTGCTGATTGAACTTTTGTTGAGGTCTCTTCAAGGTCGAGCCGCATAACTAATTTGTCTAAAATGCAGCTTTAGTTGCAAAAGTTATAATACAGAACCTGAAGTCAGAAGGATGATTAATCAATAGTTATAATGTCTGTAAAGGTAGCGGCGGAAAACTGCAATTGAACCCATTAAAAGATTACTGGACAGAAAGCCATACACCAGAAATGGTTGAAACCCTGCAAACCTTCCACAAGGTCTAACATTTCTTGGTACTGTCACACTGCGGCAATTTGTTTTAGGAGAATTAGAAATCAGGGGTCATAACTCCTCTAAATGATGATATGGAAGGCTTAGAATTGAACTCATTCGATGTCTTCTTGTTATAAAGCATAAAACCAAATTGGGTTAAAATCCAATAATTCCCAGTCAAGTTATCTTGCGGAAACCGACTATTTGATAGAGGAATGGACAAACGTACGGACGTATGGATGGAAAACATGATTGCAAATCCTGAAATTGCTAGTTTTACCAGCGAAACAAAAACCGTATTTAGAATGAACCCAAATACTATGATGAATGCGTTATGAAGAAAACGAAGAGTGACTATGTAAATCGATTTAACGATCAATGTTCAATGAAACGCGAATGGATTTTGTGAATGGATCAGTTACAGACTCCTGCTAAAAAGCGAATGTCGTAAGTGCCTTTCGCATGGTACATAAGGATCCGATTCGTCATACTGAACCCAGTTCTTCCCTCCTTTTAATGCCTGATATTGTTTTTCTCGAGGCAAGCATAACAACCGCCACTGATGAGACAATATGATAAGCGTTGGTTGGATGTGTACAATTATTATTTGATGAAAGTTAGGTAAGAAATTGACGTTGCTGAGAAATATTGTACAACTATTTCAGTGATCGCATATACATTTGATGTATTTGCTGTTTCATTGGAAGGAACTGTCAATATGTATGAAAATAATAGTTCTCCCTTTTTCAGACAACCAACAACGGAAAAACCAACTTCGGTAATTGCATTTCCATTTAATCCGGAGGAAAATTAACTGTCTGCGAAATTGTACAGCGCGAAGCAGCTAATTACAGTATGAAACAATCTCTTCATTGCAAGTGCATATACCTATAAGTTCAAACTAGGATAAATGTACACGTATATATATATATATACATATATGTTTATATTTATATCAATATAGATAAATTTTCTAAAGATACTGAATGGTAAAAAATCTTTGGCATCGAAGTCAATATAATGTGAAATTGTGAGACTAAAATAACAGAATACTGTCAATTTTGCGAAAATAAATTGCGTGTTTGTTTCTATCTTGGGATTGGTAATTTCGTATGGTGGTAAAACCATGAGAGTTACTTACCTGCTTCACAAGCTCCATTTACATTTGTGTATCCCATTTTGCATAGACAGGTGAGAGTTGCAGTATTGCATTTTGCAAAGGTGCCACGACAGTAAGCGTCTACTCCACACGTCGAATTCAGATCTGTGATAGATATATTAGAGCAGAAGTACTTAGTCTTTGCACAAGAAGAGAGAGAGAGAGAGAGAGCAATAGTTTAATCATGAAATAGCTGCTTATATGAGATGTTTGTAACTTTACAAATTTGTACTCGTGTAAAATGAGAATAGACGGTTCATAATGCCAAACTTTACATTTTGATAATTTTAAGAGATAATGTAACGAACGGGTTGCCACTTTTCTAGCGTGACCTGCCCATACAATCTGTTTATCTGCTCTACACTTATCACTGCCATTTATGTAGTCTGTTTAATATGAACGGGTGTTCCTTACCAGTATCAATGTATTCGGTCTGGTCATCACAAAACAATAAACATCCATACCGCATCTGAATTCAAATGTGTAGGAATTATAGGGGATACTGAACTGAGGGGTATCTTATCATAATTGAAGCAATAGAATTTCGGTACATCACATAAGGATCCGCTTAGCACATATGCATTGACAGAATCTTAAACAGCGCACGTTGTGCATTAAGAACAGAAGTAAGAGAATTGAAATTACTGGGCCGTGACTCCTCTAAATAGCTAAAGGGAACGCTGGAAATGGAAATTGTTGAAGATTTGTATAATATAAGTATCAGACTCAAAACGGGATGAATTCCAACAAATTATGGTAAAGTAATGCTGCTAAAAACTAAAGTCAGGAGGCCAGGAAATTAGGGGCCATCATTTCTATAAATGATGATGTGGAATGCTGGAGATCAAATCATTGTCTCATTTATATACGCTTGAGTGACAAATATTGTTGAAATCGAACTACAAATTTCAGAGAAATAATATGGAAAGCAGTGTCAAGTTGACAATCACGCGAACATACATTCTGTCAAGTTTTGAAGAAAATGCTAGAAATCCAAGAAATTCAAGTTCTTTTCAATATAAAGGCTCATGATCAATTGGGTTGAATCTCAACAATCCATGGAAAAGTAAAGGTGCCGAAATCAAGGTCATGACGATGGCAATCAATGACAATGATCGAGACTGTGCTTTCTGGCAGACAAGCAAAAGTTGTACATTTTTGAAGTCATATAGTCTGTTCGTTCCTTGTACGAGAATACAGCAGAAAATGAAAACGAAATCTAATGTTTGATAAAAGTTAATTACAATCTTGATTTGTATGGAAAATACACGTTTTGAACCTGTGCAATTGCGAAAGGGCATAACTCCTGTAAATGATGTCACACAATGCTGCAAATTGAACTTTTGTTGAGGTCTTTTCAAGGTAGAGCCGCATACCTAAGTTGTCTGAAATGCAGCTTTAATTGCTAAAGTTATAATACAGAACCTGAAGTCAGGAGGATGGTTAATCAATAGTTATAATGTCTGTAAAGGTAGCGGCGGAAAACGACAATTGAACACATTAAAACATTACTGGACATAAAGCCATACACCAGAAATTTTTGAAACCCAGCAAACCTTCCACGAAGTCTAACATTTCTTGTTACTGTCATACTGCGGCAATTTGATTTGGGAGAATTGGAAATCAGGGGCCATAACTCCTCTAAATGATGATATGGAAGGCTTAGAATTGAACTCATTCGATGTCTTCTTGATATAAAGCATCAAACCAAATTGGGTTAAAATCCAATAATTCCCAGTCAAGTTATCTTGCGGAAACCGACTATTTGATAGTGGAATGGACAAACGAACGGACGAATCGATGGAAAACGTGATTACAAGTCCTGAAATTGCTATTTTTACGAGAGAAACAAAAACCGTATTTAGAATGAACCCAAATATAATGATGAATGCTTTATGAAGAAAACGAAGAGTGACTATGTAAATCGGTGAACGATGAATGTTCAACGAAACGAGAATGGATTTTGTGAATGGATCAGTTACAGGCTGCTGCTAAAAAGCGAATGTCGTAAGTCCCTTTCACCAAACATTTTTTACCATTCAGTATCTTCAGTTATTTTAACTATATTGATATAAATATAAACATCTATATATATATAAAAATATATATATATATATGTATATATATATATACAAATGTATGTGATTGTGACCTTATATAATATATGCACTTGCAATGAAGAGATTGTTTCATGCTGTAATTAGCTGCTTCGCGCTCTACAATTTCGCAGACAGTTACTTTTCCTCAGGATTAAATTGAAATGCAATTACCGAAGTTGGGTTTTCCGTTGTTGGTTGTCTGAAAAAGGGAGTAGTATTATTTTCATACATATTGAAAGTTCCTTCTAATGAAACAGCAAAGACATCAAATGTATATGCGATCACTGAAATAGTTGTACAATATTTCTCTGCAACGTCAATTTCTTACCTAACTTTCATCAAATAATAATTGTACACACGAGTACAAATTTGTAAAATTACAAACATCTCATATAAGCAGCTATTTCATGACTAAACTTTTGGTCTCTCTCTCTTCTAGTGCAAAGACTAAGTTCTTCTGCTCTAATATGTCTATCACAGATCTGAATTCGACGTGTGGAGTAGACGTTTACTGTCGTGCCACCTTTGCAAAATGCAATACTGCAACTCTCACCTGCCTATGCAAAATGGGATACACAAATGTAAATGGAGCTTGTGAAGCAGTTAAGAAACTTTCATGGTTTTCCCAACATATACAATTACCAATCCCAAGATAGAAACAAACATGCAATTTATTTTCGCAAAATTGACAGTATTCTGTTATTTTAGTCTCACCATTTCACATTATATTGACTTCGATGCCAAACATTTTTTACCATTCGGTATCTTTAGAAATTTTAACTATATTGATATAAATATAAACATATATATATATATATATATATATATATATATATATATATAAATATATATATATATACATGTACATTTATGCGAGTTTGACCTTATAGATATATGCACTTGCAATGAAGAGATTGTTTCTTACTTTAATTAGCTGCTTCGCGCTGTTCAATTTCGCAGACAGTTACTTTTCCTCCGGATTAAATGGAAATGCAATTACCAAAGTTGGGTTTTCCGTTGTTGGTTGTCTGTAATAGGGAGAACTATTATTTTCATAAATATTGACAGTTCCTTCCTATGAAACAGCAAATACATCAAATGTAAATGCGATCACTGAAATAGTTGTGCAATACTTCTCAGCAACGTCAATTTCTTACCTAACTTTCATCAAATAATAATTGTACACATCCAACCATCGCTTATGATGTCGTCACATCAGTAGCGGTTGTTATGCTTCCCTCGAGAAAAACAATATCAGGCATTAAAAGGAGAGAAGAACTGTGTTCAGTGTAACGAATCTGATCCTTATATATCATGCGAAAGGCACTTACGACATTCGCTTTTTAGCAGGAGTCTGTAACTGATCCATTCACAAAATACATGCGCGTTTCGTTGAACATTCATCGTTAAACCGATTTACATAGTCACTCTTCGTTTTCTTCATAATAAACATTCATCATTGTATTTGGGTTCATTCTACATACGGTTTTTGTTTCGCTGGTAAAAATAGCAATTTCAGGATTTGTAATCACCTTTCCATCCATTCGTCCGTACGTTTGTCCAATCCTCTATCAAATAGTCGGTTTCCGCAAGATAACTTGACTGGGAATTATTGGATTTTAACCCAATTTGGTTTGATGCTTTATATCAAGAAGACTTTGAATGAGTTCAATTCTAAGCCTTCCATATCATCATTTAGAGGAGTTGTGACCCCTGATTTCCAATTCTCCTAAAACAAATTGCCGCAGTGTGACAGTACCAAGAAATGTTAGACTTCGTGGAAGGTTTGCAGGGTTTCAACCATTTCTGGTGTACGACTTTCTTTCCAGTAATCTTTTAATGGGTTTAATTGCAATTTTCCGCCGCTACCTTTACAGAAATTATAACTATTGATTAATCATGCTTCTGAAATCAGGTTCTGTATTATAACTTTCGCAATTATAGCAGCATTTTAGACAAATTAGGTATGCGGCTCGACCTTGAAGAGACCTCAACAAAAGTTCAATTTGCGGCATTGTGTGACATTATTTAGAGGAGTTATGCCCTTTCGCAGCTGCACAGATTCAAAACGTGAATTTTCCATACAAATCAAGTTTGCAATTAACTTTTTTTAAACATTAGATTTCGTTTTCATTTTCTGCTGAATTCTCGTTGAAGGAACGTACAGACAATATGACTACCAAATGTTCAGCTTTTGCTTGTCTCCCAGAAAACCCAGTTTCGATCATTGTCATTAATTGAAATCGTCATGACCTTGATTTCGGCACCTTTACTTTTCCATGGATTTTTGAGAAACTACCCAATTGATCATGCGCCTTTATATTGAAAAGAACTTGAATTTCTTGGATTTCTAGCATTTAATACAAAACTTGAAAGAACGTATGTTCACGTGATTGTCAACTTGACTTTGGTTTCCATATTATTTCTCTGAAAGTTGAAGTTCGATTTCAACAATATTTGTCACGTCAGTTTAAATAAATGAGACAATGATTGATCTCATGCATTCCTCATTATCATTTATAGAAATGATGGCCCCTAATTGCCTAGCAACCTGTCTTTAGTTTCTGCAGAATTACTTTACCACGATTTGTTGAAATTCATCCCGTTTTGAGCCTAATAATTATATTATTCAAATTTACAACAATTTCCATTTCCAGCGTTCCGTTTAGGTATTTAGAGGAGTTACGGCCCAGGAATTCCGTTTCTCCTACTTCTGCTCTTAATGCACAACGTGCGCTGTTAAAGATCCCGTCAATGCATATGAGCTAAGCGGATCCTTATGTGATGTACCGAAATTCTATTGCAAAAAATTGTGCCAAGATACAATCAGTTCAGTATCCACCATAAATCTTACACATTTGAATTCAGATGCGGTATGGATGTTTATTGTTTTGTGATGACCAGGCCGAATACATTGATACTGGTAGCCAATACCTGTTCATATAAATCAGACTACACAAATAGCAGTGATAAGTGTAGAGCAGATAAGCATTTTGTATGGGCAGGTCACGCTAGAAAAGTGGCAATCCGTTGGTTATATTATCTCTTAAAATTAACAAAATGTAATCTTTGGCATTATGAAACGACTATTTTTATTTTTCACGAAAACAAAGTTGTAAAGTTACAAACATCTCATCATATAAGGAGCTATTTCATAATTAAACTATTGCTCTCTCTCTTCTTGTACATAGACTAAATTCTTCTGCTCTAATATCTCTATCACAGATCTGAATTTGACGTGTTTAGTGGACGCTGCCTGTCGTGACACCTTTGCAAAATGTAATACTGCAACTCTCACATGCCTATGCAAAATGGGATACACAAATGTAAATGAAGCTTGCAAAGCAGGTAAGGAACTGTCATGCTTTCCTCAACATATAAATTTACCAATCCCAAGATAGATACAATCACGCAATTTATTTTCTCAAAATTGACATTATTTAGTTTTTTTAGTCACACCATTTCACATTATGCTGACTTCGATGCCAAACATTTTTTACCATTCAGTATCTTCAGAAAATTAAAATATATTGATATAAATATAAACATCTATATATATATGTATATATATATATATATATATATATATATAAATGTATGTGAGTTTGACCTTATCGATATATGTACTTGCAATGAACAGATTGTTTCATGCTGTAATTAGCTGTTTCGCGCAGTTCAATTTCGCAGACAGTTACTTTTCCTCCGGATTAAATGGAAATGCAATTACCGAAGTTGGGTTTTCCGTTGTTGGCGGTCTGAAAAAGGGAGAAGTATTATTTTCATACATATTGAAAGTTCCTTCTAATGAAACATCACAAACATCAAATGTATATGCGATCACTGAAATAGTTGTACAATACTTCTCAGCAACGTCAATTTCTTACCTAACTTTCATCAAATAATAATTGTACACATCCAACCATCGCTTATGATGTCGTCACATCAGTAGCGGTTGTTATGCTTCCCTCGAGAAAAACAATATCAGGCATTAAAAGGAGAGAAGAACTGTGTTCAGTGTAACGAATCTGATCCTTCTATATCATGCGAAAGGCACTTACGACATTCGCTTTTTAGCAGGAGTCTGTAACTGATCCATTCACAAAATACATGCGCGTTTCGTTGAACATTCATCGTTAAACCGATTTACATAGTCACTCTTCGTTTTCTTCATAATAAACATTCATCATTGTATTTGGGTTCATTCTACATACGGTTTTTGTTTCGCTGGTAAAAATAGCAATTTCAGGATTTGTAATCACCTTTCCATCCATTCGTCCGTACGTTTGTCCAATCGTCTATCAAATAGTCGGTTTCCGCAAGATAACTTGACTGGGAATTATTGGATTTTAACCCAATTTGGTTTGATGCTTTATATCAAGAAGACTTTGAATGAGTTCAATTCTAAGCCTTCCATATCATCATTTAGAGGAGTTGTGACCCCTGATTTCCAATTCTCCTAAAACAAATTGCCGCAGTGTGACAGTACCAAGAAATGTTAGACTTCGTGGAAGGTTTGCAGGGTTTCAACCATTTCTGGTGTACGACTTTCTTTCCAGTAATCTTTTAATGGGTTCAATTGCAGTTTTCCGCCGCTACCTTTACAGAAATTATAACTATTGATTAATCATGCTTCTGAAATCAGGTTCTGTATTATAACTTTCGCAATTATAGCAGCATTTTAGACAAATTAGGTATGCGGCTCGACCTTGAAGAGACCTCAACAAAAGTTCAATTTGCGGCATTGTGTGACATTATTTAGAGGAGTTATGCCCTTTCGCAGCTGCACAGATTCAAAACGTGAATTTTCCATACAAATCAAGTTTGCAATTAACTTTTTTCAAACATTAGATTTCGTTTTCATTTTCTGCTGAATTCTCGTTGAAGGAACGTACAGACAATATGACTACCAAATGTTCAGCTTTTGCTTGTCTCCCAGAAAACCCAGTTTCGATCATTGTCATTAATTGAAATCGTCATGACCTTGATTTCGGCACCTTTACTTTTCCATGGATTTTTGAGAAACTACCCAATTGATCATGCGCCTTTATATTGAAAAGAACTTGAATTTCTTGGATTTCTAGCATTTAATACAAAACTTGAAAGAACGTATGTTCACGTGATTGTCAACTTGACTTTGGTTTCCATATTATTTCTCTGAAAGTTGAAGTTCGATTTCAACAATATTTGTCACGTCAGTTTAAATAAATGAGACAATGATTGATCTCATGCATTCCTCATTATCATTTATAGAAATGATGGCCCCTAATTGCCTAGCAACCTGTCTTTAGTTTCTGCAGAATTACTTTACCACGATTTGTTGAAATTCATCCCGTTTTGAGCCTAATAATTATATTATTCAAATTTACAACAATTTCCATTTCCAGCGTTCCGTTTAGGTATTTAGAGGAGTTACGGCCCAGGAATTCCGTTTCTCCTACTTCTGCTCTTAATGCACAACGTGCGCTGTTAAAGATCCCGTCAATGCATATGAGCTAAGCGGATCCTTATGTGATGTACCGAAATTCTATTGCAAAAAATTGTGCCAAGATACAATCAGTTCAGTATCCACCATAAATCTTACACATTTGAATTCAGATGCGGTATGGATGTTTATTGTTTTGTGATGACCAGGCCGAATACATTGATACCGGTAGCCAATACCTGTTTATATAAATCAGACTACACAAATAGCAGTGATAAGTGTAGAGCAGATAAGAATTTTGTATGGGCAGGTCACGCTAGAAAAGTGGCAATCCGTTGGTTATATTATCTCTTAAAATTAACAAAATGTAATCTTTGGCATTATGAAACGACTATTTTTATTTTTCACGAAAACAAAGTTGTAAAGTTACAAACATCTCATATAAGGAGCTATTTCATAATTAAACTATTGCTCTCTCTCTTCTTGTGCATAGACTAAATTCTTCTGCTCTAATATCTCTATCACAGATCTGAATTTGACGTGTTTAGTGGACGCTGCCTGTCGTGACACCTTTGCAAAATGTAATACTGCAACTCTCACATGCCTATGCAAAATGGGATACACAAATGTAAATGAAGCTTGCAAAGCAGGTAAGGAACTGTCATGCTTTCCTCAACATATAAATTTACCAATCCCAAGATAGATACAATCACGCAATTTATTTTCTCAAAATTGACATTATTTTGTTTTTTTAGTCACACCATTTCACATTATGCTGACTTCGATGCCAAACATTTTTTACCAAAATTCAGTATCTTCAGAAAATTTAAATATATTGATATAAATATAAACATCTATATATATGTATATATATATATATATATATATATATATATATATATATATATATATATATAAATGTATGTGAGTTTGACCTTATCGATATATGCACTTGCAATGAAGAGATTGTTTCATGCTGTAATTAGCTGTTTCGCGCTGTACTATTTCGCAGACAGTTTCTTTTCCTCCGGATTAAATTGAAATGCAATTGCAGAAGTTGGGTTTTCCGTTGTTGCGGTCTGAAAAAGGGAGAAGTATTATTTTCATACATATTGCAAGTTCCTTCTAATGAAAGAGCAAACACATCAAATGTATATGCGATCACTGAAATAGTTGTACAATATTTCTCAGCAACGTCAATTTCTTACCTAACTTTCATCAAAGAATATTTGACACATCCAACCGTCGCTTATGATGTCGTCACATCAGTGGCGGTTGTTATGGTTACCTCGAGAAAAACAATATCAGGCATTAAAAGGAGAGAAGAACTGTGTTCAGTGTAACGAATCTGATCCTTCTATATCATGCGAAAGGCACTTACGACATTCGCTTTTTAGCAGGAGTCTGTAACTGATCCATTCACAAAATACATGCGCGTTTCGTTGAACATTCATCGTTAAACCGATTTACATAGTCACTCTTCGTTTTCTTCATAATAAACATTCATCATTGTATTTGGGTTCATTCTACATACGGTTTTTGTTTCGCTGGTAAAAATAGCAATTTCAGGATTTGTAATCACCTTTCCATCCATTCGTCCGTACGTTTGTCCAATCGTCTATCAAATAGTCGGTTTCCGCAAGATAACTTGACTGGGAATTATTGGATTTTAACCCAATTTGGTTTGATGCTTTATATCAAGAAGACTTTGAATGAGTTCAATTCTAAGCCTTCCATATCATCATTTAGAGGAGTTGTGACCCCTGATTTCCAATTCTCCTAAAACAAATTGCCGCAGTGTGACAGTACCAAGAAATGTTAGACTTCGTGGAAGGTTTGCAGGGTTTCAACCATTTCTGGTGTACGACTTTCTTTCCAGTAATCTTTTAATGGGTTCAATTGCAGTTTTCCGCCGCTACCTTTACAGAAATTATAACTATTGATTAATCATGCTTCTGAAATCAGGTTCTGTATTATAACTTTCGCAATTATAGCAGCATTTTAGACAAATTAGGTATGCGGCTCGACCTTGAAGAGACCTCAACAAAAGTTAAATTTGCGGCATTATGTGACATTATTTAGAGGAGTTATGCCCTTTCGCAGCTGCACAGATTCAAAACGTGAATTTTCCATACAAATCAAGTTTGCAATTAACTTTTTTCAAACATTAGATTTCGTTTTCATTTTCTGCTGAATTCTCGTTGAAGGAACGTACAGACAATATGACTACCAAATGTTCAGCTTTTGCTTGTCTCCCAGAAAACCCAGTTTCGATCATTGTCATTAATTGAAATCGTCATGACCTTGATTTCGGCACCTTTACTTTTCCATGGATTTTTGAGAAACTACCCAATTGATCATGCGCCTTTATATTGAAAAGAACTTGAATTTCTTGGATTTCTAGCATTTAATACAAAACTTGAAAGAACGTATGTTCACGTGATTGTCAACTTGACTTTGGTTTCCATATTATTTCTCTGAAAGTTGAAGTTCGATTTCAACAATATTTGTCACGTCAGTTTAAATAAATGAGACAATGATTGATCTCATGCATTCCTCATTATCATTTATAGAAATGATGGCCCCTAATTGCCTAGCAACCTGTCTTTAGTTTCTGCAGAATTACTTTACCACGATTTGTTGAAATTCATCCCGTTTTGAGCCTAATAATTATATTATTCAAATTTACAACAATTTCCATTTCCAGCGTTCCGTTTAGGTATTTAGAGGAGTTACGGCCCAGGAATTCCGTTTCTCCTACTTCTGCTCTTAATGCACAACGTGCGCTGTTAAAGATCCCGTCAATGCATATGAGCTAAGCGGATCCTTATGTGATGTACCGAAATTCTATTGCAAAAAATTGTGCCAAGATACAATCAGTTCAGTATCCACCATAAATCTTACACATTTGAATTCAGATGCGGTATGGATGTTTATTGTTTTGTGATGACCAGGCCGAATACATTGATACTGGTAGCCAATACCTGTTCATATAAATCAGACTACACAAATAGCAGTGATAAGTGTAGAGCAGATAAGCATTTTGTATGGGCAGGTCACGCTAGAAAAGTGGCAATCCGTTGGTTATATTATCTCTTAAAATTAACAAAATGTAATGTTTGGCATTATGAAACGTCTATTTTTATTTTTCACGAAAACAAAGTTGTAAAGTTACAAACATCTCATATAAGGAGCTATTTCATAATTAAACTATTGCTCTCTCTCTTCTTGTGCATAGACTAAATTCTTCTGCTCTAATATCTCTATCACAGATCTGAATTCGACGTGTTTAGTGGACGCTGCCTGTCGTGACACCTTTGCAAAATGTAATACTGCAACTCTCACCTGCCTATGCAAAATGGGATACACAAATGTAAATGAAGCTTGCAAAGCAGGTAAGGAACTGTCATGCTTTCCTCAACATATAAATTTACCAATCCCAAGATAGATACAATCACGCAATTTATTTTCTCAAAATTGACATTATTTAGTTTTTTTAGTCACACCATTTCACATTATGTTGACTTCGATGCCAAACATTTTTTACCATTCAGTATCTTCAGAAAATTAAACTATATTGATATAAATATAAACATCTATATATATATGTATATATATATATATATATATATATATATATATATATATATATATAAATGTATGTGAGTTTGACCTTATCGATATATGCACTTGCAATGAACAGATTGTTTCATGCTGTAATTAGCTGTTTCGCGCAGTTCAATTTCGCAGACAGTTACTTTTCCTCCGGATTAAATGGAAATGCAATTACCGAAGTTGGGTTTTCCGTTGTTGGCGGTCTGAAAAAGGGAGAAGTATTATTTTCATACATATTGAAAGTTCCTTCTAATGAAACATCAAAAACATCAAATGTATATGCGATCACTGAAATAGTTGTACAATACTTCTCAGCAACGTCAATTTCTTACCTAACTTTCATCAAATAATAATTGTACACATCCAACCATCGCTTATGATGTCGTCACTTCAGTGGCGGTTGTTATGGTTGCCTCGAGGAAAACAATATCAGGCATTAAAAGAAGAGAAGAACTGGGTTTTGTGTAAGGAATCTTATCCTTATGTATCATGAGTAAGGCACTTACGACATTCGCTTTTTAGCAGCAGCCTTTAACTGATCCATTCACAAAATCCATTCGCGTTTCGTTGAACATTCTTCCTTCACCGATTTACATAGTCACTCTTCGTTTTCTTCATAAAGCATTCATCATTGTATTTGGGTTCATTCCAAATACGGTTTTTGTTTGGCTGCTAACAATAGCAATTGCAGGATTTGTAATCACGTTATCCATATTATTTCTCTGAAAATTGTAGCTCGATTTCAACAATATTTGTCACGCCAGTTTATATAAATGAGACACTGATTTGATCTCCAGCATTCCACATCATCATTTATAGAAATGATGGCCCCTAATTGCCTGGCCACCTGACGTTAGTTTCTGCAGTATTACTTTACCACGATTTCCTGGAATTCATCCCATGTTAAGCCTGACACTTAAATTATTCAAAACTACAACAATTTCCATTTCCAGCGTTCCGTTTAGGTACTTAGAGGAGTCACGGCCCAGGAATTCCAATTTTCCTAGTTCTGTTCATAATGCACAACAGGCGTTTTTTAAGATTCTGTCAATGCATATGAGCGAATCGGATCCTTATGTGATGTACCGACATTATATTGCTATAATTATGCCAAGATTCCCTCAGTTCAGTATCCACTATAATTCTTAGACATTTGAATTCAGATGCGGTATGAATGTTTATTGTTTTGTGATGACCAGGCCGTATACAATGATACTGGCACCCAATACCGGTTCATATAAAACAGACAAAACAAACAGCAGTGATAAGTGTAGAGCAGATAAGCAGATTGTAAGTGCAGGTCACGCTAGAATAGTGGCAATCCGTTGGTTTCATTATCTCTTAAAATTATCAAAATGTAAAGTTTGGCATTATTTGCAGGGTTTCAATCATTTCTGGTGTATGGCTTTCTGTCCAGTAATCTTTTAATGGGTTCAATTGCAGTTTTCAGCCGCTACCTTTACAGACATTATAACTATTGATTAATCATCCTTCTGACTTCAGGTTCTGTATTATAACTTTAGCAATTAAAGCTGCATTTCAGACAAATTAGGTATGCGGCTCTACCTTGAAGAGAACTCAACAAAAGTTCAATTTGCAGCATTGTGCGACATCATTTAGAGGAGTTATACCCTTTCGCAGCTGCACAGATTCAAAACGTGGATTTTCATACAAATCAAGATTATAATTAACTTTTAACAAACATTAGATTTCATTTTCATTTTCTGCTGATTACTCGTACAAGGAACGAACAGACAATAAGCCTACCAAAATGTTCATCTTTTGCTTGTCTGCCAGAAAAAAAAAAGCTTCGATCATTGTCATTAATTGCCATCGTCATGACCTTGATTTCGGCACCTTTACTTTTCCATGGATTGTTGAGATTTAACCCAATTGATCATGCGCCTTTATATTGAAAAGAACTTGAATTTCTTGGATTTCTAGCATTTTCTACTATACTTGACAAAACGAATGTTCACGTGATTCTCGACTTGACTTTGTTTCCATATATTTTCTCTGAAAATTGTAGTTTGATTTCAACAATATTTGTCACGCCAGTTTATATAAATGAGACAATGATTTGATCTCCAGCATTCCACATCATCATTTATAAAAATGATGGCCCCTAATTGCCTAGCCTCCTGACTTTAGTTTCTGCAGCATTACTTTCCCACGATTTGTTTGAATTCATCCCGTTTTGAGCCTGATGCTTTTATTATTCAAAATATTCAACAATTTCCATTTCCACCGTTCCGTTTAGGTATTTAGAGGAGTCATGGCCTAGGAATTCCAATTCTCCTACTTCTGTTCTTAATGCACAACGTGCTCTGTTTAAGATTCTGTCAATGCATATGAACTAAGCGGATCCTTATGTGATGTACCGAAATTGTATTGCTACAATTATGCCAATATACTCTCAGTTCAGCATCCACAATAATTCTTACACATTTGAATTCAGATGCGGTATGGATGTTTATTGTTTTGTGATGACCAGGCCGAATACATTGATACTGGTACCCAATACATGTTCATATAAAACAGACTACACAAATGGCAGTGATAAGTGTTGAGCAGATAATCAGATTGTATGGGCAGGTCACACTAGCTAAGTGGCAATCCGTTGGTTACATTAACTCTTAAAATTAATAAAATGTAAAGTTTGGCATTATGAACGGTCTATTATCTTACACGAGAACAAAGTTGTAAAGATACAAACATCTCATATAAGCACTTTATTTCATGATTAAACTATTGCTCTCTCTCTCTCTTCTTGTGCAAAGACTAAGTTTTTCTGCTCGAATATCTCTATCACAGATCTGAATTCGACGTGTGGAGTGGACGCTGACTGACTTGACACCTTTGCAAAATACAACACTGCAACTCTCACCTGCGTATGCAAAATGGGATACACAACTGTAAATGCAGCTTGTGAAGCAGGTAAGGAACTGTCATGGTTTTCTCAACATATAAATTTACCAATCCCAAGATAGATACAATCACGCAATTTATTTTCTCAAAATTGACATTATTTTGTTTTTTTAGTCACACCATTTCACATTATGCTGACTTCGATGCCAAACATTTTTTACCAAAATTCAGTATCTTCAGAAAATTTAAATATATTGATATAAATATAAACATCTATATATATGTATATATATATATATATATATATATATATATAAATGTATGTGAGTTTGACCTTATAGATATATGCACTTGCAATGAAGAGATTGTTTCATGCTGTAATTAGCTGCTTCGCGCTTTACAATTTCGCAGACGGTTACTTTTCCTCCAGATTAAATGGAAATGCAATTGCAGAAGTTGGGTTTTCCGTTGTTGGCATTCTGAAAAAGGGAGATGTATTATTTTCATACATATTGAAAGTTCCTTCTAATGAAAAAGCAAAGACATCAAATGTATATGCGATCACTGAAATAGTTGTACAATATTTCTCAGCAACGTCAATTTCTTACCTAACTTTCATCAAATAATAATTGTACACATCCAACCATCGCTTATGATGTCGTCACATCAGTGGCGGTTGTTATGGTTGCCTCGAGAAAAACAATATCAGGCATTAAAAGGAGAGAAGTACTGGGTTCAGTGTGAGGAACAGTATTCTTATGCATCATGCGAGAGGCACTTACGACATTCGCTTTTTAGCAGCAGCCTGTAATTGATTGATTCACAAATTCCATTCGCGTTTCATTGAACATTCATCGTTCACCGATTTTCATAGTCACTCTTCGTTTTCTTTATAAAGCATTCATCATTGTATATGGGTTCATTCTAAATACGGTTTTTGTTTCGCTGGTAAAAATAGCAATTTCAGGATTTGTAATCACGTTTTCCATCCATTCGTTCGCTCGTTTGTCCATTCCGCTATCAAATAGTCGGTTTCCGCAAGATAACTTGACTGGGAATTATTGGATTTTAACCAAATTTGGTTTGATGCTTTATATCAAGAAGACATCGAATGAGTTCAATTCTAAGCCTTCCATATCATCATTTATAGGAGTTATGGCCCCTAATTTCCAATTCTCCTAAAGCAAATTGACGCAGTGTGACAGTACCAATAAATGTTAGATTTCGAGGAAGATTTGCAGGGTTTCAACCATTTCTGGTGTATGGCTTTCTGTCCAGTAATCTTTCAATGTGTTTAATTGCAGTTTTCCGACGACCCTTTACAGACATTATAACTATTGATTAACAATCCTCCTGACTTCAGGAGCTTTATTATAACTTCAGCAATTAAAGCTGCCTTTCAGGCAAATTAGATACGCGGCTCTAACTTGAAGAGAGCTCAAAAATTTTCAATTTGCAGCATTGTGTGACATCATTTACAGGAGTTATGCCCTTTCGCAGCTGCACAGATTCAAAACGTGAATTTTCCATACAAATCAAGTTTGCAATTAACTTTTTTCAAACATTAGATTTCGTTTTCATTTTCTGCTGAATTCTCGTTGAAGGAACGTACAGACAATATGACTACCAAATGTTCAGCTTTTGCTTGTCTCCCAGAAAACCCAGTTTCGATCATTGTCATTAATTGAAATCGTCATGACCTTGATTTCGGCACCTTTACTTTTCCATGGATTTTTGAGAAACTACCCAATTGATCATGCGCCTTTATATTGAAAAGAACTTGAATTTCTTGGATTTCTAGCATTTAATACAAAACTTGACAGAACCTATGTTCACGTAATTGTCAACTTGACCTTGGTTTCCATGTTATTTCTCTGAAAATTGTAGTTCGATTTCAACAATATTTGTCACCCCAGTGTATATAATTGAGACAATGATTTTATCTCCAGCATTCCTCATCATCATTTATAGAAATGATGACCCCTAATTGCTTGGCCTCCTGACTTTAGTTTCTGCAGCATTACTTTACCACGATTTGTTGGAATTCATCCCATTTTGAGCCTGCTACTTTTATTATTCAAATCTTCAACAATTTCCATTTCCAGCGTTCCGTTTAGGTATTTGGAGGAGTCACGGCCCCGGAATTCCAATTCTCCTTCTTCTGTTCTTAAAACACAACGTGCGATGTTTAAGATTATGTCAATGCATATGAGCTAAGCGGATCCTTATGTGATGTACCGAAATTATATTGCGACAATTATGCCAAGATACCGCTCATTTCAGTATCCACTATAATTCTTAGACATTTGAATTCAGATGCGGTATGGATGTTTATTGTTTTGTGACGACCAGGGCAAATACATTGATACTGGTACCCAATACCTGTTCATATTAAACAGAAAAAAAACAACAGTGATAAATGTAGAGCAGATAAGCAGATGCTACGTGCAGGTCACGCTAGAAAAGTGGCAATCCGTTGGTTATATTATCTCTTAAAATTAACAAAATGTAATCTTTGGCATTATGAAACGACTATTTTTATTTTTCACGAAAACAAAGTTGTAAAGTTACAAACATCTCATATAAGGAGCTATTTCATAATTAAACTATTGCTCTCTCTCTTCTTGTGCATAGACTAAATTCTTCTGCTCTAATATCTCTATCACAGATCTGAATTTGACGTGTTTAGTGGACGCTGCCTGTCGTGACACCTTTGCAAAATGTAATACTGCAACTCTCACATGCCTATGCAAAATGGGATACACAAATGTAAATGAAGCTTGCAAAGCAGGTAAGGAACTGTCATGCTTTCCTCAACATATAAATTTACCAATCCCAAGATAGATACAATCACGCAATTTATTTTCTCAAAATTGACATTATTTTGTTTTTTTAGTCACACCATTTCACATTATGCTGACTTCGATGCCAAACATTTTTTACCAAAATTCAGTATCTTCAGAAAATTTAAATATATTGATATAAATATAAACATCTATATATATATGTGTATATATATATATATATATATATATATATATATATATATATATATATATATAAATGTATGTGAGTTTGACCTTATCGATATATGCACTTGCAATGAAGAGATTGTTTCATGCTGTAATTAGCTGTTTCGCGCTGTACTATTTCGCAGACAGTTTCTTTTCCTCCGGATTAAATTGAAATGCAATTGCAGAAGTTGGGTTTTCCGTTGTTGCGGTCTGAAAAAGGGAGAAGTATTATTTTCATACATATTGCAAGTTCCTTCTAATGAAAGAGCAAACACATCAAATGTATATGCGATCACTGAAATAGTTGTACAATATTTCTCAGCAACGTCAATTTCTTACCTAACTTTCATCAAAGAATATTTGACACATCCAACCATCGCTTATGATGTCGTCACATCAGTGGCGGTTGTTATGGTTACCTCGAGAAAAACAATATCAGGCATTAAAAGGAGAGAAGAACTGGGTTCAGTGTAAGTAATCTGATTCTTATTTATCATGCGAAAGGCACTTACCACATTCGCTTTTTAGCAGCAGCCTTTAACTGATCCATTCACAAAATCCATTCGCGTTTCGTTGAACATACTTCGTTCACCGATTTACATAGTCACTCTTTGTTTTCTTCATAAAGCATTCATTATTGTATTTGGGTTCATTCTAAATACGGTTTTTGTTTGGCTGGTAACAATAGCAATTTCACGATTTGTAATCACGTTATCCATATTATTTCTCAGAAAATTGTAGCTCGATTTCAACAATATTTGTCACGCCAGTTTATATAAATGAGACAATGATTTGATCTCCAGCATTCCACATCATCATTTATAAAGATGATGGCCCCTAATTGCCTGGCCTCCTGACTTTAGTTTCTGCAGCATTACTTTACCACGATTTGTTGGAATTCATCCCGTTTTGAGCCTTATACTTATATTATTCAAATCTTCAACATTTAAATTTCCAGCGTTCCGTTTAGGTATTTAGAGGAGTCACGGCCCAGGAATTCCTATTCTCCTACTTCTCTTCTTAATGCACAACGTGCGCTGTTTAAGATACTGTCAATGAATATGAGCTAAGAAGATCCTTATGCGATGTATCGAAATTCTATTGCTACAATTATGCCAAGATACTGCTCAGTTCAGTATCCACTATAATTCTTAGACATTTGAATTCAGATGCGGTATGGATGTTTATTGTTTTGTGATGACCAGGCCAAATACATTGATACTGGTACCCAATACCTGTTCATATTAAACAGAAAAAACAAACAACAGTGATAAATGTAGAGCAGATAAGCAGATGGTATGTGCAGGTCACGCTAGAAAAGTGGCAATCCGTTGGTTACATTACCTCTTAGAATTTTCCAAACGTAAAGTTTGGCATTATGAACGTCTATTCTTATTTTACAGTAGTACAAAGTTATAAAGTTACAAACATCTCATGTAAGCAGCTATTTCATGAATAAACTATTGCTCTCTCTCTTTTTGTGCAATTACTAAGTTCATCTGCTCTAATTTCTCTATCACAGATCTGAATTTGACGTGTAGAGTGAATTCTGACTTTCGTGATACCTTTGCAAAATGCAATGCTGCAACTCTCACCTGCCTATGCAAAATGGGATACAGAAATGTAAATGAATCTTGTAAAGCAGGTAAGAAACTGTCATGGTTTTCTCAACATATAAAATTACCAATCCCAAGATAGAAACAAACACGCAATTTATTTTCGCAAAATTGACAGCATTCTGTTATTTTAGTCTCTCCTTTTCACATTATATTGACTTCGATGCCAAACATTTTGTAACATTCAGTATCTTCAGAAAATGTAACTATATTGATATAAATCTCTCTCTCTCTCTCTCTCTCTCTCTCTCTCTATATATATATATATATATATATATATATATATATATATATATATATATATATATATCAATGGATGTGAGTTTGACCTTATAGATATATGCACTTGCAATGAAGAGATTGTTCAATGCTGTAATTAGCTGCTTCGCGCTGTTCAATTTCGCAGACAGCTACTTTTCCTCCGGATTAAATGGAAATGCAATTTCCGAAGTTGGGTTTTCCGTTGTTGGAGGTCTAAAAAAATGAGAAGCACCATTTTCATGGATAGTGAAAGTTCCCTGTAATGAAACAACAAAGACATCAAAATGTATATGCGATCACCGAAATAGTTGTACAATATTTCTCAGCAACTTCAATTGCTTACCTAAATTTCATCAAACAATAATCGAACACATCAATCCATCGCTTATGATGTCGTCACATCAGTGGCGGTTGTTATGCTTGCCTCGAGAAAAACAATATCAGGCATTATAATGAGAGAAGAACTGGGTTCAGTGTAAGGAATCTGATCCTTATTTATCATGCGAAAGGCACTTACGACATTCGCTTTTTAGCAGCAGCCTTTAACTGATCCATTCACAAAATCCATTCGCGTTTCGTTGAACATTCTTCGTTAACCGATTTACATAGTCACTCTTCGTTTTCTTCATAAAGCATTCATCATTGTATTTGGGTTCCTTCTAAATACGGTTTTTATTTCGCTGGTAAAAATAGCAATTTCAGGATTTGTAATCACGTTTTCCATCCATTCGTCCGTTCGTTTGTCCATTCCTCTCTAAAATAGTCGGTTTCCGCAAGATAACTTGACTGGGAACAATTAGATTTGAACCAAATTTGGTTTGATGCTTTATATCAAGAAGACATCGAATGAGTTCAATTCTAATCCTTCCATATCATCATTTAGAGGAGTTATGGCCCCTGTTTTCTAATGCTCCTAAAACAAATTGCCGCAGTGTGACAGTACCAAGAAATGTTAGACTTCGTGTAAGGTTTGCAGGATTTCAACCGTTTCTGGTGTATGCTTTCTTTTCAGTAATCTTTTAATGGGTTCAATTGCAGCTTTCCGCCGCTACCTTTACAGACATTATAACTATTTATTAATCATCCTCCTGACTTCAGGTTCTGTATTATAACTTTAGCAATTAAGCTACATTTCAAGCAAATAATGTACGCGGGTCTACCTTGAAGAGACCTCAAGAAAAGTTCAATTTGCAGCATTGTGTGACATCATGCAGGAGTTAAGCCCTTTCGCACCTACAAATATTCAAAACGTTAATTTTCCATACAAATCAAGATTGTAATTAACTTTTATAAAACATTAGATTTCGTTTTCATTTTCTGCTAAATTCTCGTACAAGGAACGAATAGACTATATGACTACCAAAACGTTCAGCTTTTGCTTGTCTGTCAGAAAAAAAAAAACATTTTCGATCATTGTCATTGATTGCCATCGTCATGACCTTGATTTCGGCCCCTTTACTTTTCCATGGATTGTTGAGATTCAACCCAATTGATCATGCGCCTTTATATTTAAAAGAACTTGAATTTCTTTGATTTCAAGCATTTTCTACAAAACTTGATAGAACGTATGTTCGCGTGATTGTCAACTTGACTTTGCTTTCCATATTATTTCTCTGAAAATTGTTGTTCGATTTCAACAATATTTGTCACGCAAGTGTATATAAATTAGACAATGATTTGATCTCCAGCATTCCACATCATCATTTATAGAAATGATGGCCCCTAATTGCCTGGCTCCTGACTTTAGTTTCTGCAGCATTACTTTACCACGATTTGTTGGAATTCATCCCGTTTTGAGCCTGATACTTATATTATTCAAATCTTCAACAATTTCAATTTCCAGCGTTCCGTTTAGGTATTTGGAGGAGTCACGGCCCGGGAATTTCAATTCTCCTACTTCTGTTCTTAATACACCACGTGCGCTGTTTAAGATTCTGTCAATGCATATGAGCTAAGCGAATCCTTATGTGATGTACCGAAATTCGCCTGCTACAATTATGCCAAGATACCGCTCAGTTCAGTATCCACTATAATTCTTACACATTTGAATTCAGATGCGGTATGGATGTTTATTGTTCTGTGATGACCAGGCCAAACAAATTAATACTGGTACCCAATAAATGTTCATATAAAAAAGACTACACAAATGGCATTAATAAATGTAAAGCAGATAAGCAGATTGTATTTGTAGGTCACGCTAGAAAAGTGGCAATCCGATAGTTACATTATCTCTTATAATTAGGAAAATGTAAAGCTTGGCATTATGAACCGTCTATTCTCATTTACACGAAAACAAAGTTGTAAAGTAACAAACATCTCATATAAGTAGCTATTTCATGATTAAACTATTGCTCTCTCTAATTGTGCAAAGACTAAGTTCTTCTTCTCTAATATCCCTATCACATATCTGAATTCGAGGTGTGGAGTGGACGCTGACTGTCGTGACATATTTGCAAAATGCAATACTGCAACTCTCACCTGCCTATGGAAAATGGGATACACAAAATGTAAATGGAGCTTGTGAAGCAGGTAAGGAACTGTCACGGTTTTCTCAACATATAAAATTACCAATCCCAAGATAGAAACAAACACGCAATTTATTTTCGAAAAATTGACAGCATTTTGTTATTTTAGTTTCAGCATTTCACATTATATTGACTTCGATGCCAAACATTTTTTACCATTCAGCATCTTCGGAAAATTTATCTATATCGATATAAATATAAACATATATATATATATATATATGTGTATATATATATATGTATATATATATATATATATATATATATACATGTAAATTTATGTGAGTTTGACCTTATAGATATATGCACTTGCAATGAAGAGATTGTTTCATGCTGTAATTAACTGCTTCGCGCTGTACAATTTCTCAGACAGTTACTGTTCCTCCGGATTAAATAGAAATGCAATTACCGAAGTTGGATTTTCCGTTGTTGGTGGTCTGAAAAAGGGAGAATTATTATTTTCATACGTATTGAAAGTTCCTTCTAATGAAACAGCAAAGACATCAAATGTATATGCGTGTCACGGATTTGTATACATCCCTTTTATTAAATACATGTATTCGGGTTTCGTCTTTCAGTGTAACAACGATACCCGAGAGTGTGTTATGTATATTTTACAATATTTCGAAACAGTGAGTTTTGTTCACCCCATGCCGCACGTGCGAAGTGCTGTCGATGGGAAAACCGAATGCATCAAGCGTACGGACGATGTAGAACTGCTTCGTCTGTGTATAAATTCCTCACCGTAAGACTAAATCTTTACATTACGGAACGTCTTGTCAGTCAGCAGTCTACTTAAGGATTTTCACGTCTTCAGCTGTAGAGGTACGTAAAAATATTTATTAATTTTATGGTGTATATGTTCTATGTAGCTTCGACTTGCGTAGTACAATGCAAATATTTGCTATTCTTATTTGTTCTTAATAAGAGCTTTATATTAGCAATATAAAGAGGCATTTTTAGGAAACGTTAAGTACCATAAGATTCTTATCGGACACGTGGGCTAATTTTGGGTTTTTGTGATACCCAGTTGTTTGGGAGTGTAAAGATAATTTGCATGATATCTATCCCATTTGTTTGCACCGCATTTTATTATTTGAATAAAGTGCCTCGTGTTTCATTATTTGAGGGTATACATTTTTGCTGTATGAGTAAAATACATCATTTTTGCTATCTGAGTACAACACATCATTCTTTTCATCATCTGAGATTACGGTGACTCATTAGCCTTTATCATTGCAATGTGTATTTATTTATTTTTATTCATATTTGGGTTGAATTATTATGTTCGTGCGTATTATGTTAATTTGTCCAATATTTGGACCCTATACACGCACGTATTAATCAAAACCCTTCTTCCCATTCAAGTCATTCATCAATAAATATAGCATTTTTATCTCCATCAACAGTGTTCTGTTATAAATCCGAAATCCAGCCCGGTTATCTTGTTACAATGGTGTCAGAAGTTGGATCTCGGATTTAACGGAACCCTAAACTTGTTGTTTCATTATTCTTGTATGATCTTATGTGTGTTTCTGACGTTCCGGACAAGACAGTGAGGTTAAGTAGCCATATAACATTACTCTATTAATTTGTTTTTGGGGGGGTACACATTTCATGGTTTTGTTGCCTTCTGAAAAGGAAAAATACGGTGTGTTTGTTGAAATCATAGCAATTTCGCATTTTATTTGCAGACTAGTGTACTTTAGATTGGTCGTATCAGATTTTTGAAATGTCGTCAATGAAAGAACTTGTGGGACTGGGGAAACAGCTTGGCTACGAAGGGGTGTCTCTTAAAACTTTTGTTCGTTAAGAACAGGCTTGGGAAAGGGATCAGAGGTTAAAGGAGAGGGAAATAGAGAAGCAGGCTGAGGAAAGAAAGATAACATTTGAAAGGGAGAAAATGCTATTTGAGGAAAAGAAGATAGAATTAGAAAAGCAAGCAGAGAAGGAGAAGCAGGAATTTGAGAAGGAGAAAATAGAGTTAGAAAAACAGGCCAAAAGGGAAAGGATAGGATGGGAAAAGGAAGCAGAAAGGGAGAAGGTATAAATGCTTAAGGAAATAGAGGATAGGAGATTAGAAGGGGAAAAGCGAGTGAGGTTAGAAGCTTTAGAGATAGAAGATAGAAATAAGGAGAGATAGTATCAGAGAAAATCTGAGCTTTTGAAAACCAAAAGGGAGGGGGAACATGATTCTAATCTGAGAGGTCCAAAATTGCCCCCATTTGAAGACGATAAAGATAACATGGATAGTTATCTAAACAGGTTTGAAAGGTACGTCGCTGTACAAACATGGAATAAAGACGATTGGTTGCTTCAACTTAGCGCGTTGCTTAAGGGTAAAGCGCTAGACGTGTATTCTCGTTTACCCGCGGCCGATTCGCCAAATTACCTCGCGTTGAAAGAAGCACTTCTGAAGAAATACGAGCTAACCGAGCAAGTGTTTCGCAAGAAGTTTAAGTATAGCAATCCCGAGAGAGGCGAGACATTCACCCAGTTCGTCAGTAGGACGTGCAATTACTTGCAGCGATGGGTGGAATGTGGTAAAGTCGTGAAGACATTTGAGGGTCTTATCGATTTCTTGCTTCGGGACCAGCTACTGACAACTTGTGGCAAGGAGTTGTATTTATTCCTGAGGGAAAAGTTCTTCACGAATATATATGACATGGCCACACAGGCGGATTTATTCGCTGAAGCTCGGGGAGGTTCGCATAATATCATCTCGCGAGACAGCAAAGGTGGGAATCAGGTCGAAGACCAAAAACACAATGAACCTGAAAAACCTGTCAGGGATAACCAGGGGAGGCATAAGGACAAGCAATGTTTCACTTGCAAGGAGTGGGGTCATATCTCCCCCAATTGTCCTAAGCGGAAGGGATCGGTCCAGAGAGTCGCAGTAACCATTGAAGGCAGACGGCCGGTAGATGGAAAACTCGATGTTTCCCAGGGGCTAACCGGGAAGCTGTACACGAGCCAGTGGTGCGTGCAGAGATCGGTCGCGACGCTATACAATCGATCGGCACGTGTATTTCCTCCGAGGCAAGGGTACCGACAGCGAATGGCACTGTCAACGGAAAAAAGGTGACCGTGTTACGAGACACAGGGTGCACTACTGTAGTCGTGAAATGGAGCCTCGTTCGCGATGACCAATTGCTTGGGTTCAAATCGCCTTGTATGCTACTGGACCAAACAATCGACCACGTTCCTGTCGCAAGGATAGGTATCGAAACACCTTTTCTGACCGGAAACGTTGAAGCGTTGTGTATAGCCAACCGGATTTATGAACTTACGATTGGCAATGTACAGGGATCTAGACTCCCAACCATGTCAGGCTTCCGATTCCCGATCATCCAAGCAGTGCAAACTAGACCTCAGGTAAGGGAGGATAACAAACCCCTACGTAAATTAAAGGTACCGGAAACAATTACTGATATCCCCCATGAAGAATTTTGAACGCGCAAGAACGCGACGCGTCTCTACGCGTAACCGCAGATAAAGTGTTGCCGGGTACTGTGAGGAAGTGTAAGAACGGGGGGGTCCTCTAAATTTCTACTTCGAAAGGGTTTAATGTACAGGGAATATACTACGCCTGACGATAGGAAGTTCTTGCAACTAGTTGTTCCCCAGGAATTCAGGTCGCACGTACTCAAGGTCGCTCACGAATCGGGTATGGCGGGTCATTTAGGTAAGAAGAAAACAGCTGATAGGGTATTACGAGAATTATATTGGCCCGGTGTCAATAGCGATGTAAGGTGGTTTTGTCGTTCGTGCGATGTTTGCCAGAAGACGGTCTCTAAGGGAAGGATAACTAGAGTACCGTTAGGTCAGGAATAAAGACGGGACAAACCGTCTTTGCATTGACTTTCGGCAACTGAATAAAATCACCGTGTTCGATGCAGAACCAATGCCAGACAGAGACAATTTATTTTCAAAGTTGGCAGGTCATAAATACTTTTCCAATTTAGACCTTACCAAGGGATATTGGCAGGTACCAACCGTTGATAATGCCCGCGAGTTAACGGCATTCGCGACTCCCAGAGGTCTTTATCAATTTAAAGTCATGCCTTTTGGTTTAGTCAACGCCGGTGCGTCGTGCTTTCGTCTCATGCGCAAATTGTTAAACGGTATGAAAAACGTCGACAGTTTTATAGATGATATCTTCGTTTATGCATATACCTGGGATGAACATGTTAGAGTATTGAGGGACCTGTTCGATAGACTTCACACTGCTAATCTTACAGCAAGGCCCACCAAATGTAGCATAGGATATTTTGACCTAGAATGTTTGGGCCATATAGTAAGTGGAATAGGCCAGTTGAAACCCCACCCATACAAAATAGGAGCAGTCAGAGATGCTCCTAGACCAGGGACCAAGAAACAAGTAAGATCTTTCCTAGGTTTGATTGGTTTTTACAGGAACTTTGTCCCCAATTTTTCGGCTATTGCCAGCCCATTAACAGACTTGACTAGGAAAGGGCAACTAAATAAAGTTTCCTGGGGTGTGTGCTAGGAAAATGCGTTTAACGCTTTAAAACAGAAACTGATAAGTGCACCAATCTTAAAGTTGCCAGGATTGAACAAAGCTTTTGTGCTGAGGACTGATGCGTCCGATACGGGACTTGGGGCTGTTTTGCTACAGGAGCAAGAGGGGATGAAATTGCCCATCGCTTATGCAAGCAGGAAATTGCTCTCTAGGGAGCAAAACTACTCCGTGATTGAGAAGGAGTGCCTAGCCTTAGTATGGGGAATAGGAAAATTCCATACATATCTTTTCGGGAGGGAATTTACCTTACAAACGGACCATCAGCCGCTCTTATACTTGAATAAAGCAAAGGTCGCCAACGCAAGATTGATGCGTTGGGCGTTGTCTTTGCAACCGTATACTTTCCGAATCGAGGCGATTCGAGGGTTGGAAAATGTAGGTGCTGATTTTTTAAGTAGGGTGTAATTAACAGATCATTTTCGTTCAGTATTAAAAGTTGAATGTTTCAATAATTGTTTATGAGGTATTGTCACGGAATTGTATAAATCCCTTTTATTAAATACATGTACCCGGGTTTCGTTTTTCAGTGTAACAACGATACCCGAGAGTGAGTTATGTATATTTTACAATATTTCGAAACAGTGAGTTCGGTTCACCCCATGCCGCACGTGCGAAGTGCTTCGATGGGAAAACCGAATGCATCAAGCGTACGGACGATGTAGAACTGCTTCGTCTGTGTACAAATGCCTCACCGTAAGACTAAATCTTTACATTACGGAACGTCTTGTCAGTGAGCAGTCTACTTAAGGATTTTCACGTCTTCAGCAGTAGAGGTACGTAAATTATTTATTAATTTTATGGTGTATATCTTCTATGTAGCCTCGACTTGCGTAGTACAATGCAAATATTTTCTATTCTTGTTTGTTCTTGATAAGAGCTTTATATTAGCAATATAAAGTGGCATTTTTAGGAAACGTTAAGTACCATAAGATTCTTATCGGACACGTGGGCTAATTTTGGGTTTTTGTGATACCCAGTTGTTTGGGAGTGTAAAGATAATTTGCATGATATCTATCCCATTTGTTTGCACCGCATTTTATTATTTGAATAAAGTGCCTCGTGTTTCATTATTTGAGGGTATACATTTTTGCTGTATGAGTAAAATACATCATTTTTGCTATCTGAGTACAACACATCATTCTTTTCGTCGTCTGAGATTACGGTGAATCATTAGCCTTTATCATTGCAATGTGTATTTATTTATTTGTATTCATATTTGGGTTAAATTATTATGTTCGTGCGTATTATGTTAATTTGTCCAATATTTGGACCCTATACACGCACGTATTAATCAAAACCCTTCTTCCCATTCAAGTCATTCATCAATAAATATAGCATTTTTATCACCATCAACAGTGTTCTGTTATAAATCCGAAATCCAGCCCGGTTATCTTGTTACAACGGAACACTAAAATTGTTGTTTCATTATTCTTGTATGATCTTATGTGTGTTTCAGACGTTCCTGACAAGACAATGAGGTTAAGTAGCCATATAACATTACTCTATTAATTTTTTTATTTTGGGGGGTACACATTTCATGGTTTTGTTGCCTTCTGAAAAGGAAAAATACGGTGTGTTTGTTGAAATCATAGCAATTTCGCATTTTATTTGCAGACTAGTGTACTTTAGATTGGTCGTATCAGATTTTTGAAATGTCGTCAATGAAAGAACTTGTGGAACTGGGGAAACAGTTTGGCTACGAAGGGGAGTCTCTTAAAACTTTTGTTCGTGAAGAACAGGCTTGGGAAAGGGATCAAAGGTTAAAAGAGAGGGAAATAGAGAAGCAGGCTGAGGAAAGAAAGATAACATTTGAAAGGGAGAAAATGCTATTTGAGGAAAAGAAGATAGAATCAGAAAAGCAAGCAGAGAAGGAGAAGCAGGAATTTGAGAAGGAGAAAATAGAGTTAGAAAAACAGGCCAAAAGGGAAAGGATAGGATGGGAAAAGGAACCAGAAAGGGAGAAGGTAGAAATGCTTAAGGAAATAGAGGATAGGAGATTAGAAGGGGAAAAGCGAGTGAGGTTAGAAGCTTTAGAGATAGAAGATAGAAATAAGGAGAGAGAGTATCAGAGAAATTCTGAGCTATTGAAAACCAAAAGGGAGGGGGAACATGATTCTAATCTGAGAGGTCCAAAATTGCCCCCATTTGAAGACGATAAAGATAACATGGATAGTTATCTAAACAGGTTTGAAAGGTACGCCGCTGTACAAACATGGAATAAAGACGATTGGTCGCTTCATCTTAGCGCGTTGCTTAAGGGTAAAGCGCTAGACGTGTATTCTCGTTTACCCGCGGCCGATTCGCCAAATTACCTCGCGTTGAAAGAAGCACTTCTGGAGAAATACGAGCTAACCGGGCAAGGGTTTCGCAAGAAGTTTAAGTATAGCAATCCCGAGAGAGGCGAGACATTCACCCAGTTCGTCAATAGTACGTGCAATTACTTGCAGCGATGGGTGGAATGTGGTAAAGTCGTGAAGACATTTGAGGGTCTTATCGATTTCTTGCTTCGGGACCAGCTACTGACAACCTGTGGCAAGGAGTTGTATTTATTCCTGAGGGAAAAGTTCTTCACGAATATATATATGACATGGCCACACAGGCGGATTTATTCGCTGAAGCTCGGGGAGGTTCGCATAATATCATCTCGCGAGACAGCAAAGGTGGGAATCAGGTCGAAGACCAAAAACACAGGGAACCTGAAAAACCTGTCAGGAATAACCAGGGGAGGCATAAGGACAAGCAATGTTTCACTTGCAAGGAGTGGGGTCATATCTCCCCCAATTGTCCTAAGCGGAAGGGATCGGACCAGAGAGTCGCAGTAACCATTGAAGGCAGACGGCCGGTAGATGGAAAACTTGATGTTTCCAAGGGGCTAACCGGGAAGCTGTACACGAGCCAGTGGTGCGTGCAGAGATCGGTCGCGACGCTATACAATCGATCGGCACGTGTATTTCCTCCGAGGCAAGGGTACCGACAGCGAATGGCACTGTCAACGGAAAAAAGGTAACCGTGTTACGAGACACAGGGTGCACTACTGTAGTCGTGAAATGGAGCCTCGTTCGCGATGACCAATTGCTTGGGTTCAAATCGCCTTGTATGCTACTGGACCAAACAATCGACCACGTTCCTGTCGCAAGGATAGGTATCGAAACACCTTTTCTGACCGGAAACGTGGAAGCGTTGTGCATAGCCAACCGGATTTATGAACTTACGATTGGCAATGTACAGGAATCTAGACTCCCAACCATGTCAGACTTCCGATTCCCGATCATCCAAGCAGTGCAAACTAGACCTCAGGTAAGGGAGGATAACAAACCCCTACGTAAATTAAAGGTACCGGAAACAATTACTGATATCCCCCATGAAGAATTTTGAACGCGCAAGAACGCGACGCGTCTCAACGCGTAACCGCAGATAAAGTGTTGCCGGGTACTGTGAGGAAGTGTAAGAACGGGGGGGGGGTCCTCTAAATTTCTACTTCGAAAGGGTTTAATGTACAGGGAATATACTACGCCTGACGATAGGAAGTTCTTGCAACTAGTTGTTCCCCAGGAATTCAGGTCGCAAGTACTCAAGGTCGCTCACGAATCGAGTATGGCGGGTCATTTAGGTAAGAAGAAAACAGTTGATACGGTATTACGAGAATTATATTGGCCCGGTGTCAATAGCGATGTAAGGCGGTTTTGTCGTTCGTGCGATGTTTGCCAGAAGACGGTCTCTAAGGGAAGGGTAACTAGAGTACCGTTAGGTCAGGAATAAAGACGGGACAAACCGTCTTTGCATTGACTTTCGGCAACTGAATAAAATCAACGTGTTCGATGCAGAACCAATGCCAGACAGAGACAATTTATTTTCAAAGTTGGCAGGTCATAAATACTTTTCCAATTTAGACCTTACCAAGGGATATTGGCAGGTACCAACCGTTGATAATGCCCGCGAGTTAACGGCATTCGCGACTCCCAGAGGTCTTTATCAATTTAAAGTCATGCCTTTTGGTTTAGTCAACGCCGGTGCGTCGTGCTTTCGTCTCATGCGCAAATTGTTAAACGGTATGAAAAACGTCGACAGTTTTATAGATGATATCTTCGTTTATGCATATACCTGGGATGAACATGTTAGAGTATTGAGGGACCTGTTCGATAGACTTCACACTGCTAATCTTACAGCAAGGCCCACCAAATGTAGCATAGGATATTTTGACCTAGAATGTTTGGGCCATATAGTAAGTGGAATAGGCCAGTTGAAACCCCACCCATACAAAATAGGAGCAGTCAGAGATGCTCCTAGACCAGGGACCAAGAAACAAGTAAGATCTTTCCTAGGTTTGATTGGTTTTTACAGGAACTTTGTCCCCAATTTTTCGGCTATTGCCAGCCCATTAACAGACTTGACTAGGAAAGGGCAACTAAATACAGTTTCCTGGGGTGTGTGCTAGGAAAATGCGTTTAACGCTTTAAAACAGAAACTGATAAGTGCACCAATCTTAAAGTTGCCAGGATTGAACAAAGCTTTTGTGCTGAGGACTGATGCGTCCGATACGGGACTTGGGGCTGTTTTGCTACAGGAGCAAGAGGGGATGAAATTGCCCATCGCTTATGCAAGCAGGAAATTGCTCTCTAGGGAGCAAAACTACTCCGTGATTGAGAAGGAGTGCCTAGCCTTAGTATGGGGAATAGGAAAATTCCATACATATCTTTTCGGGAGGGAATTTACCTTACAAACGGACCATCAGCCGCTCTTATACTTGAATAAAGCAAAGGTCGCCAACGCAAGATTGATGCGTTGGGCGTTGTCTTTGCAACCGTATACTTTCCGAATCGAGGCGATTCGAGGGTTGGAAAATGTAGGTGCTGATTTTTTAAGTAGGGTGTAATTAACAGATCATTTTCGTTCAGTATTAAAAGTTGAATGTTTCAATAATTGTTTATGAGGTATTGTCACGGAATTGTATAAATCCCTTTTATTAAATACATGTACCCGGGTTTCGTTTTTCAGTGTAACAACGATACCCGAGAGTGAGTTATGTATATTTTACAATATTTCGAAACAGTGAGTTCGGTTCACCCCATGCCGCACGTGCGAAGTGCTTCGATGGGAAAACCGAATGCATCAAGCGTACGGACGATGTAGAACTGCTTCGTCTGTGTACAAATGCCTCACCGTAAGACTAAATCTTTACATTACGGAACGTCTTGTCAGTGAGCAGTCTACTTAAGGATTTTCACGTCTTCAGCAGTAGAGGTACGTAAATTATTTATTAATTTTATGGTGTATATCTTCTATGTAGCCTCGACTTGCGTAGTACAATGCAAATATTTTCTATTCTTGTTTGTTCTTGATAAGAGCTTTATATTAGCAATATAAAGTGGCATTTTTAGGAAACGTTAAGTACCATAAGATTCTTATCGGACACGTGGGCTAATTTTGGGTTTTTGTGATACCCAGTTGTTTGGGAGTGTAAAGATAATTTGCATGATATCTATCCCATTTGTTTGCACCGCATTTTATTATTTGAATAAAGTGCCTCGTGTTTCATTATTTGAGGGTATACATTTTTGCTGTATGAGTAAAGTACATCATTTTTGCTATCTGAGTACAACACATCATTCTTTTCGTCGTCTGAGATTACGGTGAATCATTAGCCTTTATCATTGCAATGTGTATTTATTTATTTGTATTCATATTTGGGTTAAATTATTATGTTCGTGCGTATTATGTTAATTTGTCCAATATTTGGACCCTATACACGCACGTATTAATCAAAACCCTTCTTCCCATTCAAGTCATTCATCAATAAATATAGCATTTTTATCACCATCAACAGTGTTCTGTTATAAATCCGAAATCCAGCCCGGTTATCTTGTTACAACGGAACACTAAAATTGTTGTTTCATTATTCTTGTATGATCTTATGTGTGTTTCAGACGTTCCTGACAAGACAATGAGGTTAAGTAGCCATATAACATTACTCTATTAATTTTTTTTTTTGGGGGGGTACACATTTCATGGTTTTGTTGCCTTCTGAAAAGGAAAAATACGGTGTGTTTGTTGAAATCATAGCAATTTCGCATTTTATTTGCAGACTAGTGTACTTTAGATTGGTCGTATCAGATTTTTGAAATGTCGTCAATGAAAGAACTTGTGGAACTGGGGAAACAGTTTGGCTACGAAGGGGAGTCTCTTAAAACTTTTGTTCGTTAAGAACAGGCTTGGGAAAGGGATCAGAGGTTAAAAGAGAGGGAAATAGAGAAGCAGGCTGAGGAAAGAAAGATAACATTTGAAAGGGAGAAAATGCTATTTGAGGAAAAGAAGATAGAATCAGAAAAGCAAGCAGAGAAGGAGAAGCAGGAATTTGAGAAGGAAAAAATAGAGTTAGAAAAACAGGCCAAAAGGGAAAGGATAGGATGGGAAAAGGAACCAGAAAGGGAGAAGGTAGAAATGCTTAAGGAAATAGAGGATAGGAGATTAGAAGGGGAAAAGCGAGTGAGGTTAGAAGCTTTAGAGATAGAAGATAGAAATAAGGAGAGAGAGTATCAGAGAAATTCTGAGCTATTGAAAACCAAAAGGGAGGGGGAACATGATTCTAATCTGAGAGGTCCAAAATTGCCCCCATTTGAAGACGATAAAGATAACATGGATAGTTATCTAAACAGGTTTGAAAGGTACGCCGCTGTACAAACATGGAATAAAGACGATTGGTCGCTTCATCTTAGCGCGTTGCTTAAGGGTAAAGCGCTAGACGTGTATTCTCGTTTACCCGCGGCCGATTCGCCAAATTACCTCGCGTTGAAAGAAGCACTTCTGGAGAAATACGAGCTAACCGGGCAAGGGTTTCGCAAGAAGTTTAAGTATAGCAATCCCGAGAGAGGCGAGACATTCACCCAGTTCGTCAATAGTACGTGCAATTACTTGCAGCGATGGGTGGAATGTGGTAAAGTCGTGAAGACATTTGAGGGTCTTATCGATTTCTTGCTTCGGGACCAGCTACTGACAACCTGTGGCAAGGAGTTGTATTTATTCCTGAGGGAAAAGTTCTTCACGAATATATATATGACATGGCCACACAGGCGGATTTATTCGCTGAAGCTCGGGGAGGTTCGCATAATATCATCTCGCGAGACAGCAAAGGTGGGAATCAGGTCGAAGACCAAAAACACAGGGAACCTGAAAAACCTGTCAGGAATAACCAGGGGAGGCATAAGGACAAGCAATGTTTCACTTGCAAGGAGTGGGGTCATATCTCCCCCAATTGTCCTAAGCGGAAGGGATCGGACCAGAGAGTCGCAGTAACCATTGAAGGCAGACGGCCGGTAGATGGAAAACTTGATGTTTCCCAGGGGCTAACCGGGAAGCTGTACACGAGCCAGTGGTGCGTGCAGAGATCGGTCGCGACGCTATACAATCGATCGGCACGTGTATTTCCTCCGAGGCAAGGGTACCGACAGCGAATGGCACTGTCAACGGAAAAAAGGTAACCGTGTTACGAGACACAGGGTGCACTACTGTAGTCGTGAAATGGAGCCTCGTTCGCGATGACCAATTGCTTGGGTTCAAATCGCCTTGTATGCTACTGGACCAAACAATCGACCACGTTCCTGTCGCAAGGATAGGTATCGAAACACCTTTTCTGACCGGAAACGTGGAAGCGTTGTGCATAGCCAACCGGATTTATGAACTTACGATTGGCAATGTACAGGAATCTAGACTCCCAACCATGTCAGACTTCCGATTCCCGATCATCCAAGCAGTGCAAACTAGACCTCAGGTAAGGGAGGATAACAAACCCCTACGTAAATTAAAGGTACCGGAAACAATTACTGATATCCCCCATGAAGAATTTTGAACGCGCAAGAACGCGACGCGTCTCAACGCGTAACCGCAGATAAAGTGTTGCCGGGTACTGTGAGGAAGTGTAAGAACGGGGGGGGGGTCCTCTAAATTTCTACTTCGAAAGGGTTTAATGTACAGGGAATATACTACGCCTGACGATAGGAAGTTCTTGCAACTAGTTGTTCCCCAGGAATTCAGGTCGCAAGTACTCAAGGTCGCTCACGAATCGAGTATGGCGGGTCATTTAGGTAAGAAGAAAACAGTTGATACGGTATTACGAGAATTATATTGGCCCGGTGTCAATAGCGATGTAAGGCGGTTTTGTCGTTCGTGCGATGTTTGCCAGAAGACGGTCTCTAAGGGAAGGGTAACTAGAGTACCGTTAGGTCAGGAATAAAGACGGGGCAAACCGTCTTTGCATTGACTTTTGGTAACTGAATAAAATCAACGTGTTCGATGCAGAACCAATGCCAGACAGAGACAATTTATTTTCAAAGTTGGCAGGTCATAAATACTTTTCCAATTTAGACCTTACCAAGGGATATTGGCAGGTACCAACCGTTGATAATGCCCGCGAGTTAACGGCATTCGCGACTCCCAGAGGTCTTTATCAATTTAAAGTCATGCCTTTTGGTTTAGTCAACGCCGGTGCGTCGTGCTTTCGTCTCATGCGCAAATTGTTAAACGGTATGAAAAACGTCGACAGTTTTATAGATGATATCTTCGTTTATGCATATACCTGGGATGAACATGTTAGAGTATTGAGGGACCTGTTCGATAGACTTCACACTGCTAATCTTACAGCAAGGCCCACCAAATGTAGCATAGGATATTTTGACCTAGAATGTTTGGGCCATATAGTAAGTGGAATAGGCCAGTTGAAACCCCACCCATACAAAATAGGAGCAGTCAGAGATGCTCCTAGACCAGGGACCAAGAAACAAGTAAGATCTTTCCTAGGTTTGATTGGTTTTTACAGGAACTTTGTCCCCAATTTTTCGGCTATTGCCAGCCCATTAACAGACTTGACTAGGAAAGGGCAACTAAATAAAGTTTCCTGGGGTGTGTGCTAGGAAAATGCGTTTAACGCTTTAAAACAGAAACTGATAAGTGCACCAATCTTAAAGTTGCCAGGATTGAACAAAGCTTTTGTGCTGAGGACTGATGCGTCCGATACGGGACTTGGGGCTGTTTTGCTACAGGAGCAAGAGGGGATGAAATTGCCCATCGCTTATGCAAGCAGGAAATTGCTCTCTAGGGAGCAAAACTACTCCGTGATTGAGAAGGAGTGCCTAGCCTTAGTATGGGGAATAGGAAAATTCCATACATATCTTTTCGGGAGGGAATTTACCTTACAAACGGACCATCAGCCGCTCTTATACTTGAATAAAGCAAAGGTCGCCAACGCAAGATTGATGCGTTGGGCGTTGTCTTTGCAACCGTATACTTTCCGAATCGAGGCGATTCGAGGGTTGGAAAATGTAGGTGCTGATTTTTTAAGTAGGGTGTAATTAACAGATCATTTTCGTTCAGTATTAAAAGTTGAATGTTTCAATAATTGTTTATGAGGTATTGTCACGGAATTGTATAAATCCCTTTTATTAAATACATGTACCCGGGTTTCGTTTTTCAGTGTAACAACGATACCCGAGAGTGAGTTATGTATATTTTACAATATTTCGAAACAGTGAGTTCGGTTCACCCCATGCCGCACGTGCGAAGTGCTTCGATGGGAAAACCGAATGCATCAAGCGTACGGACGATGTAGAACTGCTTCGTCTGTGTACAAATGCCTCACCGTAAGACTAAATCTTTACATTACGGAACGTCTTGTCAGTGAGCAGTCTACTTAAGGATTTGCACGTCTTCAGCTGTAGAGGTACGTAAATTATTTATTAATTTATGGTGTATATTCTCTATGTAGCTTCGACTTGCGTAGTACAATGCAAACATTTTCTATTCTTGTTTGTTGTTAATAAGAGCTTTATATTAGCAATATACAGTGGCATTTTTAGGAAACTTTTAGTGCCATAAAATTCTTATCGGACACGTGTAGGTTCACTTCTGAACTTGTTTATTGCTTTGTAATGTTGTGCCGATAATGTAATTTGTATAACTTACCGTATATAACGTCATTACGTGTTATCGTATATGCCCGTGTCAATCATACTACACGGTGTTAGATTTATTTTCAGCTGATCAGAGTCGACGGGTCCCAGCTATATAATGGACAATATAAGTTGACAATAGCAGCTGCAAAGCTAACCATAGCAGCCGTAGAGCTGAATAAACAGTGTGTGGTTGAATAACAGGTGATCGGGCGTTGCAGACCCATTGATGGGCGTGGATCGCTTGATTGACCAGTGCGACTGGCAGCCAAGTTTGCAGGTGACGGAGTGTTTTTGAGTCTCTCGATATATGTAATCTTTTAGCCGTGGGTTAATTTTGGGTTTTTGTGATACCCAATGGTTTGGGAGTGTAAAGATATTATGCATGATATATATCCCATTTGTTTGCACCGCTTTTTATTATTTGAATAAAGTGCCTTATTATTTGAATAAAGTGCCTCATGTTTCATTATTTAAGGGTATACATTTTTTGTATATGAGTAAAATATATCATTTTTGCTATCTGAGTAAAACACATCATTCTTTTCGTCGTCTGAGATTACGGTGAATCATTAGCCTTTATCATTGCACTGTGTTTATTTATTTGTATTCATATTTGGGTTACATTATTAGGTTCGAGCGGATTTTGTTAATTTGTCCAATATTTGGACCCTATACAAGCACGTATAAATCATATCACTTCTTCCCATTCAAGTCATTCATCAATATATAAAGCATTTTTATCACCAACAACAGTGTTCTGTTATAAATCCGAAATCCAACCCGTTTTATCTTGTTACAATGCGATAACTGAAATAGTTGTACAATATTTCTCAGCAACGTCAATTTCTTACTTAACTTTCATCAAATAATTCTACACATCCAACCATCGCTTATGATGTCGTCACATCAGTGGCGACTGTTATTCATGCCTCGAGAAACACAATATCAGGCATTAAAAGGAGAGAAGAACTGGGTTCAGTGTAAGGAATCTTATCCCTACGTATCATGCGAAAGGCACTTACGACATTCGCTTTTTAGCAGGAGACTATAACTGATCCATTCACAAAATAAATTCGCGTTTCATTGAACATTCATCGTTAAATCGATTTACATAGTCACTCATCGTTTTCTTCATAATGCATTCATCATTGTATTTGGGTTCATTCTAAATACGGTGTTTGTTTCGCTGGTAAAAATAGCAATTTCAGGATTTGTAATCACGTTTTCCATCCATTCGTCCGTACGTTTGTCCATTCCTATATCAAATAGTCGGTTTCCGCAAGATAACTTGACTGGGAATTATTGGATTTTAACCCAATTTGGTTTGATGCTTTATATCAAGAAGACATCGAATGAGTTCAATTCTAAGCCTTCCATATCATCATTTAGAGGAGTTATGACCCCTGATTTCTAATTCTCCTAAAACAAATTGCCGCAGTGTGACAGTACCAAGAAATGTTAGACTTCGTGGAAGGTTTGCAGGGTTTCAACCATTTCTGGTGTATGGCTTTCTGTCCAGTAATCTTTTAATGGTTTCAATTGCAGTTTTCCGCCGCTACCTTTACAGACATTATAACTATTGATTAACCATCCTCCTGACTTCAGGTTCTGTATTATAACTTTAGCAATTAAAGCTGCATTTCAGACAAATTAGGTATGCGACTCTTCCTTGAAGAGACCTCAACAAATGTTCAATTTGCAGCATTGTGTGACATCATTTACAGGAGTTATTCCCTTTCGCAGCTGCACAGAATCAAAACGTGAATTTTCCATTCAAATCGAGATTGTAATTAACTTTTATCAAACATTAAATTTCGTTTTCATTTTCTGCTGAATTCTCGTGCAAGGAACGAACAGACTATATGACTAACAAAATGATCAGCTTTTGCTTGTCTGCCAGAAAAAACAGTTTCGATCATTGTTAATAATTGCCATCGTCATGACCTTGATTTCGGCACCTTTACTTTTCCATGGATTGTTGAGATTCTACCCAATTGATCATGCGCCTTTATATTGAAAAGAACTTGAATTTCTTTGATTTCTAGCATTTTCTACTAAACTTGACAGAATGTATGTTCACGTAATTGTCAACTTGACTTTGGTTTCCATATTATTTCTCTGAAAATTGTAGTTCGATTTCAACAATATTTGTCACTTTAGTTTATATAAATGAGACAATGATTTGATCTCCAGCATTCCACATCATCATTTATAGAAATGATGGCCCCTAATTGCCTGGCCTCCTGACTTTAGTTTCTGCAGCATTACTTTACCACGATTTGTTGGAATTCATCCCGTTTTGAGCCTGATACTTATATTATTCAAATCTTCAACAATTTCCATTTCCAGCGTTCCGTTTAGGTATTTGGAGGAGTCACGGCCCAGGAATTCCAATTCTCCTACTTCTGTTCTTAATGCACAACGTGCTCTGTTTAAGATTCTGTCAATGCAAATGAGCTAAGCGGATCCTTATGTGATGTACCGAAATTGTATTGCTATAATTATGCCAAGATACCGCTCAGTTCAGCATCCGCTATAATTCTTACACATTTGAATTCAGATGCGGTATGGATGTTTATTGTTTGTGATGACCAGGCCGAATAGATTGATACTGGTACCCAATACATGTTCATATAAAACAGACTACACAAAAAACAGTGATAATTGTTGCGCAGATAAACAGATTGTATGGGCAGGTCACATTAGCTAAGTGGCAATCCGTTGGTAACATTATCTCTTAAAATTAATAAAATGTAAAGTTTGGCATTATGAACCGTCTATTATTTTACACGAGAACAAAGTTGTAAAGTTACAAACATCTCATATAAGCAGCTATTTCATGATTAAACTATTGCTCTCTCTCTCTCTTCTTGTGCAAAGACTAAGTTTTTCTGCTCGAATATCTCTATCACAGATCTGAATTCGACGTGTGGATTAGACGCTGACTGTCGTGACACCTTTGCAAAATGCAACACTGCAACTCTCACCTGCCTATGCAAAATGGGATACACAACTGTAAATGGAGCTTGTGAAGCTGGTAAGGAACTGTCATGGTTTTCTCAACATATAAAATTACCAATCCCAAGATAAAAACAAACATGCAATTTATTTTCGCAAAATTGACAGTATTCTGATATTTTAGTTTCAAAATTTCACATTATATTGACTTCGCTGCCAAACATTTTTTACCATTCAGTATCTTCAGAAAATTTAACTATATTGATATAAATATAAACATCTATATATATATATATATATATATATATATATATATATATATATATATATATATATAAATGTATGTGATTGTGACCTTATAAATATATGCACTTGCAATGAAGTGATTGTTTCATGCTGTAATTAGCTGCTTCGCGCTCTACAATTTCGCAGACAGTTACTTTTCCTCAGGATTAAATTAAAATGCAATTACCGAAGTTGGGTTTTCCGTTGTTGGCGGTCTGAAAAAGGGAGAAGTATTATTTTCATACATATTGAAATTTCCTTCTAATGAAACAGCAAAGACATCAAATGTATATGCGATCACTGAAATAGTTGTACAATATTTCTCAGCAACGTCAATTTCTTACCTAACTTTCATCAGATAATAATTGTACACATCCAACCATCGCTTAAGATGTCGTCACATCAGTGGCGGTTGTTATGCTTGCCTCGAGAAAAACAATATCAGGCATTAAAAGGAGAGAAGAACTGGGTTCAGTGTGAGGAACATTATCCTTATGTATCATGTGTAAGGCACTTACGACATTCACTTTTTAGCAGCAGCCTGTAACTGATCCATTCACATCACAAATTCCATTCGCGTTTCATTGAACATTCATCGTTCACCGATTTTCATAGTCACTCTTCGTTTTCTTTATAAAGCATTCATCATTGTATATGGGTTCATTCTAAATACGGTTTTTGTTTCACTGGTAAAAATAGCAATTTCAGGATTTGTAATAACGTTTTTTATCCATTCGTTCGTTCGTTTGTCCATTCATCTATCAAATAGTCGGTTTCCGCAAGATAACTTGACTGGGAATTATTGGATTTTAACCAAATTTGGTTTAATGCTTTATATCAAGAAGACATCGAATGAGTTCAATTCTAAGCCTTCCATATCATCATTTAGAGGAGTTATGACCCCTGATTTCTAATTCTCCTAAAACAAATTGCCGCAGTGTGACAGTACCAATAAATGTTAGACATCGTGGAAGGTTTGCAGGGTTTCAACCATTTCTGGTGTATGGCTTTCTGTCCAGTAATCTTTTAATGGGTTCAATTGCAGTTTTCCGCCGCTACCTTTAAAGTCATTATAACTATTGATTAATCATCCTTCTGACTTCAGGTTCTGTATTATAACTTTAGCAATTAAAGCTGCATTTTAGACAAATTAGGTATGCGGCTCCACCTTGAAGAGACCTCAACAAAAGTTCAATCAGCAGCATTATGCGACATCATTTGGAGGAGTTATACCCTTTCGCAGCTGCACAGATTCAAAACGTGTATTTTACATATAAATCAAGATTATAATTAACTTTTGACAAACATTAGATTTCGTTTTCATTTTCTGCTGATTATTCGTACAAGGAACGAACAGACTATATGACTACCAAAATGTTCATCTTTTGCTTGTCTGCCAGAAAAAAAAAAGTTTCGATCATTGTCATTAATTGCCATCGTCATGACCTTGATTTCGGCACCTTTAATTTTTCATGGATTGTTGAGATTCTACCCAATTGATCATGCGCCTTTATATTGAAAATAACTTAAATTTCTTGAATTTCAAGCATTTTCTACTATACTTGACAAAACCTATGTTCACGTGATTGTCGACTAGACTTTGTTTCCATATTATTTCTCTGAAAATAGTAGTTTGATTTAAACAATATTTGTCACGCCAGTTTATATAAATGAGACAATGATTTGATCTCCAGCATTCCACATCATCATTTATAAAAATGATGGCCCCTAATTGCCTAGCCTCCTGACTTTAGTTTCTGCAGCATTACTTTACCACGATTTGTTGCAATTCATCCCGTTTTGAGTCTGATACTTATATTATTCAAATCTTCAACAATTTCCATTTCCAAGTGTTCCGTTTAGGTATTTAGAGGAGTCACGGCCCAGGAATTCCAATTCTCCTACTTCTGTTCTTAATGCACAACGTGGGCTGTTTAAGATACTGTCAATGTATATGAGCTAAGCGAATCCTTATGTGATGTACCGAAATTCTATTGCTACAATTATGCCAAGATACTGCTCAGTTCAGTATCCACTACAATTCTTAGACATTTGAATTCAGATGCGGTATGGATGTTTATTGTTTTGTGATGACCAGGCCAAATACATTGATACTGGTACCCAATACCAGTTCATATAAAACAGACTACACAAATGGCTGTGACAAATGTAAAACAGATAAACAGATTGTATGGGCAGGTCACGCTAGAAAAGTGGCAATCCGATTGTTACACTATCTCTTAAAATTAACAAAATGTAAAGTTTGGCATTATGAACGTCTATTCTTATTTTACACAAGAACAAAGTTGTAAAGTTACAAACATCTCATATAAGCAGCTATTTCATGATTAAACTATTGCTCTCTCTCTCTTCTTGTGCAAAGACTAAGTTCTACTGCTCTAATATCTCTATCACAGATCTGAATTCGACGTGTGGAGTGGATGCTGACTGTCGTGACACGTTTGCAAAATACAATGCCGCAACTCTCACCTGCCGATGCAAAATGGGATACACAAATGTAAATGAAGCTTGTAAAGCAGGTAAGGAACTGTCATGGTTTTCTCAACATATAAAATTACCAATCCCAAGATAGAAACAAACACGCAATTTATTTTCGCAAAATTGACAGTATTCTTTTATTTTACTCTCACCCTTTCACATTATATTGACTTCGATGCCAAACATTTTTTACCACCATTCCAGTATCTTCAGAAAATTTAACTATATTGATATAAATATAAACTTCTATACATATATATATATATATATATATATATATATATATATATATATATATATATATAAATGCATGTGAGTGTGACCTTATAGATATATGCACTTGCAATGAAGAGATTGTTTCAATCTGTAATTAACTGTTTCGCGCTGTACAATTTCGCAGACAGTTACTTTTCCTCAGGATTAAATTGAAATGCAATTACCGAAGTTGGGTTTTCCGTTGTTGGCGGTCTGAAAAAGGGAGAAGTATTATTTTCATACATATTGAAAGTTCCTTCTAATGAAACAGCAAAGACATCAAATGTATATGCGATCACTGAAATAGTTGTACAATATTTCTCAGCAACGTCAATTTCTTACCTAACTTTCATCAAATAATAATTGTACACATCCAACCATCGCTTAAGATGTCGTCACATCAGTGGCGGTTGTTATGCTTGCCTCGAGAAAAACAATATCAGGCATTAAAAGGAGAGAAGAACTGGGTTCAGTGTGAGGAACATTATCCTTATGTATCATGCGTAAGGCACTTACGACATTCCCTTTTTGGCAGCAGCCTGTAACTGTTCCATCCACAAATTCCATTCGCGTTCATTGAACATTCATCGTTCACCGATTTTCATAGTCACTCTTCGTTTTCTTTATAAAGCATTCATCATTTTATATGGGTTCATTCTAAATACGGTTTTTGTTTCGCTGGTAAAAATAGCAATTTCAGGATTTGTAATCACGTTTTCCATTCATTCGTTCGTTCGTTTGTCCATTCCTCTATCAAATATTCGGTTTCCGCAAGATAACTTGACTGGGAATTATTGGATTTGAACCAAATTTGGTTTGATGCTTTATATCAAGAAGACATCGAATGAGTTCAATTCTAAGCCTTCCACATCATCACATAGGGGAGTTATGGCCCCAGATTTATAATGCTCCAAAAGCAAATTGCCGCAGAGTGACAGTACCAAGAAATGTTAGACCTCGTGGATGGTTTGCAGGGTTTCAACCATTTATGGTGTATGGCTTTCTTACCAGTAATCTTTTAATGGGTTCAATTGCAGCTTTCCTCTGCCACCTTTACAGACATTATAACTATTTATTAACCATCCTCCTGACTTCAGGAGCTGTATTATAACTTTAGCAATTAAAGCTGCATTTCAGTCAAATTAGGTATTCGGCTCTACCTTGAAGTGACCTCAACAAAAGTTCAATTTGCAGCATTGTGTGACATCATTTACAGGAGTTATGCACTTTCGCAGCTGCACAGATTCAGAACGTGAATTTTCCATACAAATCAAAATTGTAATTCAATTTTATCAAACATTACATTTCGTTTTCATTTTCTGCTTAATTCTCGTACAAGGAACGAACAGACTATATGACTACCAAAATGTTCAGCTTTTGCTTGTCTGCCGGAAAAAAAACTGTTTCGATCATTGTCATTAATTGCCATCGTCATGACTTTGATTTCGGCACCTTTAATTTTCCATGGATTGTTGAGATTCAAACCAATTGATCATGCGCCTTTATATTGAAAAGAACTTGAATTTCTTGTATTTCTAGCATTTTCTACTAAACTTGACAGAACGTATGTTCAAGTGATTGCCGACCTGACTTTGATTTCCATATTATTTCTCTGAAAATTGTAGTTCGATTTCAACAATATTTGTCACGCCAGTTTATATAAATGAGACAATGATTTGATCTCCAGCATTCCATATCATCATTTATAGAAATGATGGCCCCCAATTGCCTGGCCTCGTGACTTTAGTTTCTGCAGCATTACTTTACCACGATTTGTTGCAATTCATCCCGTTTTGAGTCTGATACTTATATTATTCAAATCTTCAACAATTTCCATTTCCAAGTGTTCCGTTTAGGTATTTAGAGGAGTCACGGCCCAGGAATTCCAATTCTCCTACTTCTGTTCTTAATGCACAACGTGGGCTGTTTAAGATACTGTCAATGTATATGAGCTAAGCGAATCCTTTTGTGATGTACCGAAATTATATTGCTACAATTATGCCAAGATACTGCTCAGTTCAGTATCCACTACAATTCTTAGACATTTGAATTCAGATGCGGTATGGATGTTTATTGTTTTGTGATGACCATGCCAAATACATTGATACTGGTACCCAATACCAGTTCATATAAAACAGACTACACAAATGGCCGTGACAAATGGAAAACAGATAAGCAGATTGTATGGGCAGGTCACGCTAGAAAAGGGGCAATCCGATTGTTACACTATCTCTTAAAATTAACAAAATGTAAAGTTTGGGATTATGAACGTCTATTCTTATTTTACACGAGAACAAAGTTGTAAAGTTACAAACATCTCATATAAGCAGCTATTACATGATTAAACTATTGCTCTCTCTCTCTTCTTGTGCAAAGACTAAGTTCTACTGCTCTAATATCTCTATCACAGATCTGAATTCGACGTGTGGAGTGGATGCTGACTGTCGTGACACCTTTGCAAAATACAATGCCGCAACTCTCACCTGCCTATGCAAAATGGGATACACAAATGTAAATGAAGCTTGTAAAGCAGGTAAGGAACTGTCATGGTTTTCTCAACATATAAAATTACCAATCCCAAGATAGAAACAAACACGCAATTTATTTTCGCAAAATTGACAGTATTCTTTTATTTTACTCTCACCATTTCACATTATATTGACTTCGATGCCAAACATTTTTTACCACCATTCAGTATCTTCAGAAAATTTAACTATATTGATCGAAAAATATAAACTTCCATACATATATATATATATATATATATATATATATATATATATATATATATATATATATTAATGCATGTGAGTGTGACCTTATAGATATATGCACTTGCAATGAAGAGATTGTTTCAATCTGTAATTAACTGTTTCGCGCTGTACAATTTCGCAGACAGTTACTTTTCCTCCGGATTAAATTGAAATGCAATTGCAGAAGTTGGGTTTTCCGTTGTTGGCGGTCTGAAAAAGGGAGAAGTATTATTTTCATACATATTGCAAGTTCCTTCTAATGAAAGAGCAAACACATCAAATGTATATGCGATCACTGAAATAGTTGTACAATATTTCTCAGCAACGTCAATTTCTTACCTAACTTTCATCAAATAATATTTTACACATCCAACCATCGCTTATGATGTCGTCAGTCAGTGGCGGTTGTTATGGTTTTCTCGAGAAAAACAATATCAGGCATTAAAAGGGGAGAAGACCTGGGTTCAGTGTAAGTAATCTGATTCGTATTTATCATGCGAAAAGCACATACGACATTCGCTTTTTAGCAGCAGCCTTTAACTGATCCATTCACAAAATCCATTCGCGTTTCGTTGAACATTCTTCGTTCACCGATTTACATAGTCACTCTTCGTTTTCTTCATAAAGCATTCATCATTGTATTTGGGTTCATTCTAAATACGGTTTTTGTTTCGCTGGTAAAAATAGCAATTTCAGGATTTGTAATCACGTTATCCATATTATTTCTCTGAAAGTTGTAGCTCGATTTCAACAATATTTGTCACGCCAGTTTATATAAATGAGACAATGATTTGATCTCCAGCATTCCATATCATCATTTATAGAAATGATGGCCCCTAATTGCCTGGCCTCCCGACTTTAGTTTCTGCAGCATTACTTTACCACGATTTGTTGGAATTCATCCCGTTTTGAGTCTGATACTTATATTAATCAAATCTTCAACACTTTTTATTTCCAGCGTTCCCTTTAGGTATTTAGAGGAGTCACGGCCCAGGAATTCCAATTCTCCTACTTCTGTTCTTAATGCACAACTTACGCTGTTTAAGATACTGACAATGCATATGAGCTAAGCGGATCCTTATGTGATGTACCGAAATTCTGTTGCTACAATTATGCCAAGATACCGCTCAGTTCAGTATCCACTATAATTCTTAGACATTTGAATTCAGATGCGGTATGGATGTTTATTGTTTTGTGATGACCACTCCAAATACATTGATACTGGTACCCAATACCTGTTCATATTAAACAGAAAAAACAAACAACAGTTTTAAATGTAGGGCAAAGACTTAGTTCTTCTGCTGTAATATCTCTAGTAGAGATCTGAATTCGTCGTTTGGAGTTGACGCTGCCTGTCGTGACACCTTTGCAAAATGCAATACTGCAACTCTCACCTGCCTATGCAAAATGGGATACACAAATGTAAATGAAGCTTGTAAAGCAGGTAAGGAATTGTCATGGTTTTCTCAACAAATAAAATTACCAATCCCAAGATAGAAACAAACACGCAATTTATTTTCGCAAAATTGACAGTATTCTGTTATTTTAGTCTCACCATTTCACATTATATTGACTTCGAAGCCAAACATTTTTTACCACCATTCCAGTATCTTCCAAAAATTTAACTATATTGATATAAATATAAACATCTGTAAATGTATATATATATATATATATATATATATATATATATATATATATATATATATATATATATATATATATATAAATGCATGTGAGTGTGACCTTATAGATATATGCACTTGCAATGAAGAGATTGTTTCATGCTGTAATTAGCTGTTTCGCGCTGTACAATTTCGCAGACAGTTACTTTTCCTCCGGATTAAATTGATATTCAAATTCAGAAGTTGAGTTTTCCGTTGTTGGCGGTCTGAAAAAGGGAGAAGTATTATTTTCATACATATTGCAAGTTCCTTCTAATGAAAGAGCAAACACATCAAATGTATATGCGATCACTGAAATAGTTGTACAATATTTCTCAGCAACGTCAATTTCTTACCTAACTTTCATCAAATAATATTTTACACATCCAACCATCGCTTATGATGTCGTCACATCAGTGGCGGTTGTTATGGTTGCCTCGAGAAAAACAATATCAGGGATTAAATCGAGAGAAGAACTGGGTTCAGTGTAAGTAATCTGATTCTTATTTATCATGCGAAAGGCACTTACGACATTCGCTTTTTAGCAGCAGCCTTTAACTGATCCATTCACAAAATCCATTCGCGTTTCGTTGAACATTCTTCGTTCACCGATTTACATAGCCACTCTTCGTTTTCTTCCTAAATCATTCATCATTGTATTTGGGTTCATTCGAAATACGGCTTTTGTTTCGCTGGTAAAAATAGCAGTTTAAGGATTTGTAATCACGTTTTCCATATTATTTCTCTGAAAATTGTAGCTCGATTTCAACAATAGTTGTCTCGTCAGTTTATATAAATGAGACAATGATTTGATCTCCTGCATTCCACATCATCATTTATATAAATGATGGCCCCTAATTGCCTGGCCTCCCGACTTTAGTTTCTGCAGCATTACTTTACCACGATTTGTTGGAATTCATCCCGTTTTTAGCCTGATACTTATATTATTCATATCTTCAACAATTTCCACTTCCAACGTTCCCTTTCGCTATTTAGAGGAGTCACGGCCCAGGAATTCCAATTCTCCTACTTCTGTTCTTAATGCACGACGTGCGCTGTTTAAGATACTGATAATGCATATGAGCTAAGCGGATCCTTATGTGATGTACCGACATTCTATTGCTACAATTATGCCAAGATGCCGCTCAGTTCAGTATCCACTATAATTCTTAGACATTTGAATTCAGATGCGGTATGGATGTTTATTGTATTGTGATGACCAGACCAAATACATTGATACTGGTACCCAATACCTGTTCATATTAAACAGAAAAAAACAAAAAACAGTGATAAATATAGAGCAGATAAGCAGATGGTATGTGCAGGTCACGCTAGAAAAGTGGCAATCCGTTGGTTACATTATCTCTTAAAATTATCAAAATGTAAAGTTTGGCATTATGAACGTCTATTCTTATTTTACACGAGAACAAAGTTGTAAAGATACAAACATCTCATATAAGCAGCTATTTCATGATTAAGCTATTGCTCTCTCTCTTCTTGTGCAAAGATTAAGTTCTTCTGCTCTAATATCTCTATCACAGATCTGAATTCGACCTGCGGAGTGGAAGCTGACTGTCGTGACACCTTTGCAAAATGCAATACTGCTACTCTCACCTGCTTATGCAAAATGGGAGACACAAATATAAGTGAAGCTTGTAAAGCAGGTAAGGAACTGTCATGGTTTTCTCAACATATAAAATTACCAATCCCAACATAGTAACAAACACGCAATTTATTTTCGCAAAATTGATAGTATTCTGTTATTTTAGTCTCACCATTTCACATTATATTGACTTCGATGCCAAACATTTTTTACCACCATTCAGTATCTTCAGAAAATTTAACTATATTGATATAAATATAAACATCTATATATATATATATATATATATATATATATATATATATATATACGTATATATATATATATATATATATATATATATATATATATATACATATATATATAAATGCACGTGAGTGTGCCCTTATAGATATATGCACTTGCAATGAAGAGATTGTTTCATGCTGTAATTAGCTGTTTTGCGCTGTAAAATTTCGCAGACAGTTACTTTTCCTCCGGATTAAATTGAAATGCAATTGCAGAAGTTAGGTTTTCCGTTGTTGGCGGTCTGAAAAAGGGAGAAGTATTATTTTCATACATATTGCAAGTTCCTTCTAATGAAAGAGCAAACACATCAAATGTATATGCGATCACTGAAATAGTTGTACAATATTTCTATTCAACGTCAATTTCTTACCTAACTTTCATCAAATAATATTTTACACATCCAACCATCGCTTATGATGTCGTCACTCAGTGGCGGTTGTTATGGTTTTCTCGAGAAAAACAATATCAGGCATTAAAAGGGGAGAAGAACTGGGTACAGTGTAAGTAATCTGATTCGTATTTATCATGCGGAAAGCACTTACGACATTCGCTTTTTAGCAGCAGCCTTTAACTGATCCATTCACAAAATCCATTCGCGTTTCGTTGAACATTCTTCGTTCACCGATTTACATAGTCACTCTTCGTTTTCTTCATAAAGCATTCATCATTGTATTTGGGTTCATTCTTATACGGTTTTTATTTCGCTGGTAAAAATAGCAATTTCAGGATTTGTAATCACGTTTTCCATCCATTCGTCCGTACGTTTGTCCATTCCTCTATACAATAGTCGGTTTCCGCAAGATAACTTGACTGGGAATAATTGGATTTGAACCAAATTTGGTTTGATGCTTTATATCAACAAGACATCGAGTGAGTTCAATTCTAAGCTTTCCATATCATCATTTAGAGGAGTTATGGCCCCTGATTTCTAATGCTCCTAAAACAAATTGCCGCAGTGTGACAGTACCAAGAAGTGTTACACTTCGTGGAAGGTTTACAGGGTTTCAACCATTTCTGGTGTATGCTTTCTTTCCAATAATCTTTTAATGGGTTCAATTGCAGGTTTCCGCCGCTTCATTTACAGACATTATAACTATTTATTAATCATCCTCCTGACTTCAGGTTCTGTATTATAACTTTAGCAATTAAAACTGCATTTCAGGCAAATAATGTACGCGGGTCTACCTTGATTAGACCCCAAGAAAAGTTCAATTTGCAGCATTGTGTGACATCATTTACAGGAGTTATGCCCTTTCGCAGCTGCACAGATTCAAAACGTGAATTTTCCATACAAATCAAGATTGTAATTAACTTTTATCAAACATTAGATTTCGTTTTCATTTTCTGCTGAATTCTCGTACAAGGAACGAACAGACTATATGACTACCAAAATGTTCAGCTTTTGCTTGTCTGCCAGAAAAAAACAGTTTTGGTCATTGTCATTAATTGCCATCGTCATGACCTTGATTTCGGCACCTTTACTTTTCCATGGATTGTTGAGATTCAACCCAATTGATCATGCGCCTTTATATTGAAAAGAACTTGAATTTCTTGGATTTCTAGCATTTTCTACAAAACTTGACAGAACGTATGTTCACGTGATTGTCGACTTGACTTTGCTTTCCATATTATTTCTCTGAAAATTGTAGTTCGATTTCAACAATATTTGTCACGCCAGTTTATATAAATGAGACAATGATTTGATCTCCAGCATTCCACATCATCATTTATAGAAATGATGGCCCCAAATTGGCTTTCCTCCTGACTTTAGTTTCTGCAACATTACTTTACCACGATTTGTTGGAATTAATCCCGTTTCGAGCCTGATACTTATATGATTTAAATCTTCAACAATTTCCATTTCCAGCGTTCCGTTTAGGTATTTGGAGGAGACACGGCCCAGGAATTCGCATTCTCCTACTTCTGTTCTTAATACACAACGTGCGCTGTTTAAGATTCAGTCAATGCATATCTGCTAAGCGAATCCTTATCTGATGTACCGAAATTGTATTGCTACAATTATGCCAAGATACCCTCAGTTCAGTATCCACAATAATTCTTACACATTTGAATTCAGATGCGGTATGGTTGTTTATTGTTTTGTGATGACCTGGCCAAATACATTGATACTGGTACCCAATACCTGTTCATATAAAACAGACTACACAAATGGCAGTGATAAATGTAAAGCAGATAAGCAGATTGTATGGGCAGGTCACGCTAGAAAAGTGGCAATCCGTTAGTTACATTGTCTCTTAAAATTATCAAAATGTAATGTTTGGCATTATGAACCGCGTATTCTTATTTCACACGAGTACAAGGTTGTAAAGTTACAAACATCTCATATAAGCAGCTATTTCATGATTAAGCTCTTGGTCTCTCTCTTCTTGTGCAAAGACTAAGTTTGTCTGCTCTAATATCTCTATCACAGATCTGAATTCGACGTGTTGAGTTTAGGCTGACTGTCGTGACACCTTTGCAAAGTGCAATACTGCAACTCTCACCTGCCTATGCAAAATGGGATACACAAATGTAAATGAAGCTTGTATGGCATGTATGGAACTGTCATGGTTTTCTCAACATATAAAATTACCAATCCCAAGATAGAAACAAACACGCAATTTATTTTCGCAAAATTGACAGTATTCTGTTATTTTAGTCTCACCATTTCACATTATATTGACTTCGATGCCAAACATTTTTTACCACCATTCAGTATCTTCAGAAAATTTAACTATATTGATATAAATATAAACATCTATATATATATATATATATATATATATATATATATATATATATATATATATATATATATATATACATATATATATAAATGCACGTGAGTGTGACCTTATAGATATATGCACTTGCAATGAAGAGATTTTTTCATGCTGTAATTATCTGTTTCGCGCTGTACAATTTCGCAGACAGTTACTTTTCCTCCGGATTAAATTGAAATGCAATTGCAGAAGTTGGGTTTTCCGTTGTTGGCGGTCTGAAAAAGGGAGGAGTATTATTTTCATACATATTGCAAGTTCCTTCTAATGAAAGAGCAAACACATCAAATGTATATGCGATCACTGAAATAGTTGTACAATATTTCTATTCAACGTCAATTTCTTACCTAACTTTCATCAAATAATATTTTACACATCCAACCATCGCTTATGATGTCGTCACTCAGTGGCGGTTGTTATGGTTTTCTCGAGAAAAACAATATCAGGCATTAAAAGGGGAGAAGAACTGGGTACAGTGTAAGTAATCTGATTCGTATTTATCATGCGGAAAGCACTTACGACATTCGCTTTTTAGCAGCAGCCTTTAACTGATCCATTCACAAAATCCATTCGCGTTTCGTTGAACATTCTTCGTTCACCGATTTACATAGTCACTCTTCGTTTTCTTCATAAAGCATTCATCATTGTATTTGGGTTCATTCTTATACGGTTTTTATTTCGCTGGTAAAAATAGCAATTTCAGGATTTGTAATCACGTTTTCCATCCATTCGTCCGTACGTTTGTCCATTCCTCTATACAATAGTCGGTTTCCGCAAGATAACTTGACTTGGAATAATTGGATTTGAACCAAATTTGGTTTGATGCTTTATATCAACAAGACATCGAGTGAGTTCAATTCTAAGCTTTCCATATCATCATTTAGAGGAGTTATGGCCCCTGATTTCTAATGCTCCTAAAACAAATTGCCGCAGTGTGACAGTACCAAGAAGTGTTACACTTCGTGGAAGGTTTGCAGGGTTTCAACCATTTCTGGTGTATGCTTTCTTTCCAATAATCTTTTAATGGGTCCAATTGCAGGTTTCCGCCGCTTCATTTACAGACATTATAACTATTTATTAATCATCCTCCTGACTTCAGGTTCTATATTATAACTTTAGCAATTAAAACTGCATTTCAGGCAAATAATGTACGCGGGTCTACCTTGATTAGACCCCAAGAAAAGTTCAATTTGCAGCATTGTGTGACATCATTTGCAGGAGTTATGCCCTTTCGCACCTACAAATATTCAAAACGTTAATTTTCCATACAAATCAAGATTGTAATTAACTTTTATAAAAGATTACATTTCGTTTTCATTTTCTGCTAAATTCTCGTACAAGGAACGAATAGACTATATGACTACCAAAATGTTCAGCTTTTGCTTGTCTGTCAGAAAAAAAAAACAGTTTCGATCATTGTCATTGATCGCCATCGTCATGACCTTGATTTCGGCCCCTTTACTTTTCCATGGATTGTTGAGATTCAACCCAATTGATCATGCGCCTTTATATTTAAAAGAACTTGAATTTCTTCGATTTCTAGCATTTTCTACAAAACTTGACAGAACCTATGTTCACGTGATTGTCGACTTGACTTTGGTTTCCATATTACTTCTCTGAAAATTGTTGTTCGATTTCAACAATATTTGTCACGCCAGTTTATATAAATGAGACAATGATTTGATCTCCAGCATTCCACATCATCATTTATAGAAATGATGGCCCCTAATTTCGTGGCCTCCTGACTTTAGTTTTTAGCAGCATTACTTTACCACGATTTGTTGGAATTTATCCCGTTTTGAGCCTGATACTTATATTACACAAATCTTCAACAATTTCCATTTCCAGCGTTCCCTTTAGGTATTTAGACGAGTCACGTCCCAGTAATTTCAATTCTCCTACTTCTGTTCTTAATGCACAACGTGCGCTGTTTAAGATTCTGTCAATGCATATGTGCTAAGCGGATCCTTATGTGATCTACCGAAATTCTATTGCTTCAATTATGATAAGATACCCCTCAGTTCAGTATCCCCTATAATTCCTACAAATTTGAATTCAGATGAGGTATGGATGTTTATTGTTTTGTGATGACCAGGCTAAATATATTGATACTGGTACCCAATACCTGTTCATATTAAACAAAAAAAACAAACAACAGTGATATATGTAGAGCAGATAAGCAGATGGTATGTGCAGGTCACGCTAGAAAAGTGGCAATCCGTTGGTTACGGTATCTCTTAAAATTATCAAAATGTAAAGTTTGGCATTATGAAGATCTATTCTTATTTTACACCAGAACAAAGTTGTAAAGTTACAAACATCTCATATAAGCAGCTATTTCATGATTAAGCTTTTGCTCTCTCTCTTCTTGTGCAAAGACTAAGTTCTTCTGCTCTAATATCTCTATTACAGATCTGAATTCGTCGTGTTTAGTGGACGCTGCCTGTCGTGACACCTTTGCAAAATGTAATACTGCAACTCTAACCTGCCTATGCAAGATGGGATACACAAATGTAAATGAAGCTTGCAAAGCAGGTAAGGAACTGTCATGGTTTCCTCAACATATAAATTTACCAATCCCAAGATAGAAACAATCACGCAATTTATTTTCTCAAAATTGACATTATTTAGTTTTTTTAGTCACACCATTTCACATTATATTGACTTCGATGCCAAACATTTTTTACCATTCAGTATCTTCATAAAATTAAACTATATTGATATAAATATAAACATCTATATATATATATATATATATATATATATATATATATATATAAATGTATGTGAGTTAGACCTTATCGATATATGCACTTGCAATGAACAGATTGTTTCATGCTGTAATTAGCTGCTTCGATCTGTTCAATTTCGGAGACAGTTACTTTTCCTCCGCATTAAATGGAAATGCAATTACCGAAGTTGGGTTTTCCGTTGTTGGCGGTCTGAAAAAGGGAGAAGAATTATTTTCATAAATATTGAAAGTTCCTTCTAATGAAACTGAAAAAACATCAAATGTATATGCGATCACTGAAATAGTTGTACAATACTTCTCAGCAACGTCAATTTCTTACCTAACTTTCATCAAATAATAATTGTACACATCCAACCATCGCTTATGATGTCATCACATCAGTGGCGGTTGTTATGCTTGCCTCGAGAAAAACAATAACAGGCATTAAAAGGAGAGAATAACTGGGTTTTGTGTAAGGAATCTTATCCTTATGTATCATGCGAAAGGGACTTACGACATTCGCTTTTTAGCAGCAGCCTTTAACTGATCCATTCGCAAAAATCATTCGCGTTTCGTTGAACATTCATCGTTCACCGATTTACATAGTCACTCTTCGTTTTCTTCATAAAGCATTCATCATTATACTTGGGTTCATTCTACATACGGTTTTGTATTCGCTGGTACAAATAGCAATTTCAGGATTTGTAATCACGTTTTCCATCCATTCGTCCATACGTTTGTCCATTCCACTATCAAATAGTCGGTTTCCGCAAGATAGCTTGACTGGGAATTATTGGATTTTAACCAAATTTGGTTTGATGCTTTATATCAAGAAGACATCGAATTAGTTCAATTCTAAGCCTGCCTTATCATCATTTAGAAGAGTTATGGCCCCAGATTTCCAATTCTCCTAAAACAAATTGCCACAGTGTGACAGTAACAAGAAATGTTAGACTTCGTGGAAGGTGTGCAGGGTTTCAAAAATGTCTGGTGGATGGCTTTCCGTCTATTAATCTTTTAATCGGTTCAATTGCAGTTTTCTGCCGCTACCTTTACAGACATTATAACTATTGATTAACCGTCCTCCTGACTTCAGGTTCTGTATTATAACTTTAGCAATTAAAGCTGCATTTCAGACAAATTAGGTATGCGGCTCTACCTTGAAGTGACCTCAACAAAAGTTAAATTAGAAGCATTGTGAGACATCATTTACAGTAGTCATGCCCTTTCGCAGCTGCACCGATTCAAAACGTGAATTTTCCATACAAATCAAGATTGTAATTAACTTTTATAAAACATTAGATTTCGTTTTCATTTTCTGCTGAATTCTCGTAGAAGGAACGAACAGACTATATGACTGCCAAAATTTTCATCTTTTCTTGTCTGCCAGAAAAAAACAGTTTCGATCATTGTTATTAATTGCCATCGTCATGACCTTGATTTCGGCACCTTTACTTTTCCATGGATTGTTGAGATTCAACCCAAATGATCATGCGCCTTTATATTGAAAAGAACTTGAATTTCTTCGATTTCTAGCATTTTCTACAAAACTTGACAGAACGTATATTCACGTGATTGTCGACTTGACTTTGGTTTCCATATTTTTTCTCTGAAAATTGTAGTTCGATTTCAACAATATTTGTTGCGCCAGTTTATATAAATGAGACAATGATTTGATCTCCAGCATTCCACATCATCATTTATAGAAATGATGGCCCCTAATTGCCTGGCCACCTGACGTTAGTTTCTGCGGTATTACTTTACCACGATTTCTTGGAATTCATCCCGTGCTGAGCCTGATACTTATATTATTCAAATCTCCAACAATTTCCGTTTCCAGCGTTCCGTTTAAGTACTTAGAGGAGTCACGGCCCAGGAATTCCAATTTTCCTAGTTCTGTTCTTAATGCACAACATGCGCTGTTTAAGATTCTGTCAATGCATATGAGCTAAGCGGATCCTTATGTGATGTACCGAAATTCTATTGCTATTATTATGCCAAGAAGCCCTCAGTTCAGTATCCACTATAATTCTTACACATTTGAATTCAGATGCGGTATGAATGTTTATTGTTTTGTGATGACCAGGCCGAATACAATGATACTGGTACCCAATACCTCTTCATATAAAACAGACAAAACAAACAGCAGTGATAAGTGTAGAGCAGATAAGCAGATTGTATGTGCAGGTCACGCTAGATTTGTGGCAATCCGATGGTTACATTATCTCTTAAAATTATCAAAATGTAAAGTTTGGCATTATTTACCGTCTATTCTTATTTTACACGAGAACAAAGTTGTAAAGTAACAAACATCTCATAAAAGTAGCTATTTCATGATTAAACTATTGCTCTCTCTTCTTGTGCAAAGACTAAGTTTTTCTGCTCGAATATCTCTATCACAGATCTGAGTTCGACGTGTGGAGTGGACGCTGACTGTCGTGACACCTTTGCAAAATGCAATACTGCAACTCTCACCTGCCTATCCAAAATGGGATACACAAATGTAAATGAAGCTTCTAAAGCCGGTTAGGAACTGTCATGGTTTTCTCAACATATAAAATTACCAATCCCAAGATAGAAGCAAACACGCAATTTATTTTCGCAAAATTGACAGTATTCTGTTATTTTAGTCTCACCATTTCACATTATATTTATCTTCGATGCCAGACATTTTTTACCATTCAGTATCTTCATAAAATTTATCTATTTTGGTATAAATATATATATATATATATATATATATATATATATATATATATATATATATGTAAATGTAAATGTATGTGAGTTTGACCTTATATATATATGCACTTGCAATGAAGAGATTATTTCATACTGAGATTAGCTGCTTCGCGCTGTACAATTTCGCAGACAGTTACTTTTCCTCCGGATTAAATCGAAATGCAATTACCAAAGTTGAATTTTCCGTTGTTGGTGGTCTGGAAAAGGGAGAATTATTATTTTCATATGTATTGAAAGTTCCTTCTAATGAAACAGCAAAGACATCAAATGCATCTGATGGCACGGATTTGTTTAAATCCCTTTAATTACATACATGTATTCGGGTTTCGTCTTTCAGTGTAACAACGATACCCGAGAGTGTGTTATGTATATTTTACAATATTTCGAAACAGTGAGTTCGGTTCACCCCATGCCGCACGTGCGAAGTGCTTTCGATGGGAAAACCGAATGCATCAAGCGTACGGACGATGTAGAACTGCTTCGTCTGTGTATAAATGCCTCACCGTAAGACTAAATCTTTACATTACGGAACGTCTTGTCAGTGAGCAGTCTACTTAAGGATTTGCACGTCTTCAGCTGTAGAGGTACGTACATTATTTATTAATTTATGGTGTATATTCTCTATGTAGCTTCGACTTCCGTAGTACAATGCAAACATTTTCTATTCTTGTTTGTTGTTAATAAGAGCTTTATATTAGCAATATACAGTGGCATTTTTAGGAAACGTTTTGTACCATAAGATTCTTATCGGACACGTGTAGGTTCACTTCTGAACTTGTTTATTGCTTTGTAATGTTGTGCCGATAATGTAATTTGTATAACTTACCGAATATAACGTCATTACGTGTTATCGTATATGCCCGTGTCAATCATACTACACGGTGTTAGATTTATTTTCATCTGATCAGAGTCGACGGGGTCCCAGCTATATAATAGACAATATAAGTTGACAATAACAGCTGTAAAGCTAACCATAGCAGCCGTAGAGCTGAATAAACTGTGTTGCTTGAATAACAGGTGATCGGGCGTTGCTGACCCATTGATGGGCGTGGATCGCTTGATTGACCAGTGCGACTGGCAGCCAAGTTTGCTAGTGACGGAGTGTTTTTGAGTCTCTCCATATATGTAATCTTATAGCCGTGGGTTAATTTTGGGTTTTTGTGATACCCAGTGGTTTGGGAGTGTAAAGATATTTTGCATGATATATATCCCATTTGTTTGCACCGCATTCTATTATTTGAATAAAGTGCCTCATGTTTCATTATTTGAGGGTATACATTTTTTGTATATGAGTAAAATACATCATTTTTGCTATCTGAGTAAAACACATCATTCTTTTCGTCGTCTGAGATTACGGTGAATCATTAGCCTTTATCATTGCACTGTGTATTTATTTATTTGTATTCATATTTGGGTTACATTATTAGGTTCGAGCGGATTTTGTTAATTTGTCCAATGTTTGGACCCTATATAAGCACGTATTAATCATATCACTTCTTCCCATTCAAGTCATTCATCAATATATATAGCATTTTTATCACCAACAACAGTGTTCTGTTATAAATCCGAAATCCAACCCGTTTTATCTTGTTACAATGCGATAACTGAAATAGTTGTACAATATTTCTCAGCAACGTCAATTTCTTACCTAACTTTCATCAAATAATTGTACACATCCAACCATCGCTTATGATGTCGTCAGATCAGTGGCGGTTGTTATTCTTGCCTCGAGAAAAACAATATCAGGCATTAAAAGGAGAGAAGAACTGGGTTCAGTGTAAGGCATCTTATCCTTATGTATCATGCGAAAGGCACTTACGACATTCGCTTTTTAGCAGCAGCCTGTAATTTATCCATTCAATAAATCCATTCGCGTATCATTGAACATTCATCGTTCACCGATTTTCATTGTCACTCTTCGTTTCCTTTATAAAGCATTCATCATTGTATTTGGGTTCATTCTAAATATAGTTTTGTTTCGCTGGCAAAAATAGCAATTTCAGGATTTGTAATCACGTTTTCCTTTAATTCGTCCTGACGTTTGACCATTCCTCTATCAAATAGTGGGTTTCCGCGAGATAACTTGACTGGGAATTATTGGATTTTAACCAAATTTGGTTTGATGCTTTATATCAGGAAGACATCGAATGAGTTCATTTCTAAGCCTTCCATATCAACATACTGGTACCCAATACCTGTTAATATAAAACATACTACACAAATTGCAGTTATAAGTGTAGAGCAGATTGTATGGGCAGGTCACGCTAGAAACGTGGCAATCCGTTGGTTCCATTATCTCTTCAAATTTATTAAAAATGTAATGTTTGGCATTATGAACCGTCTATTCTTATTTTACACGAGAAGATAGTTGTAAAGTTACAAACATCTCATATAAGCAGCTATTTCATGATTAAACTATTACTCTCTCTCTTCTTGTGCAAAGACTAAGTTCTTCTGTTCTAATATCTCTATCACAGATCTGAATTCGACGTGTGGGTTGGACCCTGACTGTCGCGAAAGCTTTGAAAAATGCAATACTGCAACTCTCACCTGCCTATACAAAATGGGATACACAAATGTATATGGAGCTTGTCAAGCAGGTAAGGAACTGATATGGTTTTCTCAACATATAAAATTACCAATCCCAAGATAGAAACAAAAACGCAATTTATTTTCGAAAAATTGACAGAATTCTGTTATTTTAGTCTCGCCATCTCACATTATATTGACTTCGATGCCAAACATTTTTTACCATTCAGTATCATCAGACAATTTATCTATATTGATTTAAATATAAACGTATATATATATATATATATATATATATATATATATATATATATATATATGTATATATATATATATACATGTAAATTTATGTGAGTTTGACCTTATAGATATATGCACTTGCAATGAAGAGCTTGTTTCATGCTGTAATTAGCTGTTTCGCGCTGTACTATTTCGCCGACAGTTACTTTTCCTCCGGATTAAATTGAAATGCAATTGCAGAAGTTGGGTTTTCCGTTGTTGGCGGTCTGAAAAAGGGAGAAGTATTATTTTCATACATATTGCAAGTTCCTTCTAATGAAAGAGCAAAGACATCAAATGTATATGTGATCACAGAAATAGTTGTACAATATTTCTATTCAACGTCAATTTCTTACCTAACTTTCATCTAATAATATTTTACACATCCAACCATCGCTTATGATATCGTCACATCAGTGGCGGTTGTTATGGTTGCCTCGAGAAAAACAATATCAGGCATTAAAAGGAGAGAAGAACTGGGTTCAGTGTAAGTAATCTGATTCTTATTTATCATGCGAAATTCACTTACGACATTCGCTTTTTAGCAGCAGCCTTTAACTGATCCATTCACAAAATCCATTCGCGTTTTGTTGAAGATTCTTCGTTCACCGATTTACATAGTCACTCTTCGTTTTCTTCATAAAGCATTCATCATTATATTTGGGTTCATTCTAAATACGGTTTTTGTTTCGCTGGTAAAAATAGCAATTTCAGGGTTTGTAATCACGTTATCCATATTATTGCTCTGAAAATTGTAGCTCGATTTCAACAATATTTGTCACGCCAGTTTATATAAATGAGACAATGATTTGATCTCCAGCATTCCACATCATCATTTATAGAAATGATGGCCCCTAATTGCCTGGCCTCCTGACTTTAGTTTCTGCAGCATTACTTTACCACGATTTGTTGGAATTCATCCCGTTTTGAGCCTGATACTTATATTATTCAAATCTTCAACTATTTCCATTTCCAGCGTTCCGTTTAAGTATTTAGAGGAGTCACGGCCCAGGAATTCCAATTCTCCCACTTCTGTTCTTAATGCACAACGTGCGCTGTTTAAGATTCTGTCAATGCATATGAGTTAAGCGGATCCTTATGTAATGTACCGAAATTCTATTGCTACAATTATGCCAAGATACCGCTCAGTTCAGTAACCACTATAATTCTTAGACATTTGAATTCAGATGCGGTATGAATGCTTATTCCTTTGTGATGACAAGGCCAAACACATTGATACTGGTACCCAATACCTGTTCATATTAAACAGAAAAAACAAACAACAGTGATAAATGTAGAGCAGATAAGCAGATGGTACGTGCAGGTCACGCTAGAAAAGTGGAAAACCGTTGGTTACATTATCTCTTAAAATTATCAACATGTAAAGTTTGGCATTATTAACGTCTATTCTTATTTTACACGAGAACAAAGTTGTAAAGTTACAAACATCTAATAAAAGCAACTTTTTCATGAATAAGGTATTGCTCTCTCTCTTCTTGTGCAAAGACTAAGTTCTTCTGCTCTAATGTCTCTATCACAGATCTGAATTCGACGTGTGGAATGGACACTGACTGTCGTGACACCTTTGCAAAATGCAATACTGCAACTCTCACCTGCCTATGCAAAATGGGATACACAAATGTAAATGAAGCTTGTAAAGCAGGTAAGGAACTGTCATGGCTTTCTCAACATATAAAATTACTAATCCCAAGATAGAAACAAACAAGCAGTTTATTTTCGCAAAATTGACAGTATTCTGTTATTTTAGTCTCACCATTTCAGATTATATTGACTTCGATGACAAAAATTTTTTACCACCATTCAGTATCTTCAGAATATTTAACTATATTGATATAAATATAAGCATCAATAAATATATATATATACATGTATATATATATATATATATATATATATATATATATATATATATAGATGCATGTGAGTGTGACCTTATAGATATATGCACTTGCAATGAAGAGATTGTTTCGTGCTGTAATTAGCTGTTTCGCGCTGTACAATTTCTCGGACAGTTACTTTTCCTCCGGATTAAATTGAAATTCAATTGCAGAAGTTGGGTTTTCCGTTCTTGGCGGTCTGAAAAAGGGAGAAGTATTATTTTCATACATATTGCAAGTTCCTTCTAATGAAAGAGCAAAGACATCAAATGTATATGCGATCACTGAAATAGTTGTACAATATTTCTCAGCAACGTCAATTTCTTACCTAACTTTCATCTAATAATATTTTACACATCCAACCATCGCTTATGATATCGTCACATCAGTGGCGGTTGTTATGGTTGCCTCGAGTAAAACAATATCAGGCATTAAAAGGAGAGAAGAACTGGGTTCAGTGTAAGTAATCTGATTCTTATTTATCATGCGAAATTCACTTACGACATTCGCTTTTTAGCAGCAGCCTTTAACTGATCCATTCACAAAATCCATTCGCGTTTTGTTGAAGATTCTTCGTTCACCGACTTACATAGTCACTCTTCGTTTTCTTCATAAAGCATTCATCATTATATTTGGGTTCATTCTAAATACGGTTTTTGTTTCGCTGGTAAAAATAGCAATTTCAGGGTTTGTAATCACGTTATCCATATTATTGCTCTGAAAATTGTAGCTCGATTTCAACAATATTTGTCACGCCAGTTTATATAAATGAGACAATGATTTGATCTCCAGCATTCCACATCATCATTTTTAGAAATGATGGCCCCTAATTGCCTGGCCTCCTGACTTTAGTTTCTGCAGCATTACTTTACCACGATTTGTTGGAATTCATCCCGTTTTGAGCCTGATACTTATATTATTCAAATCTTCAACTATTTCCATTTCCAGCGTTCCGTTTAAGTATTTAGAGGAGTCATTGCCCAGGAATTCCAATTCTGCTACTTCTGTTCTTAATGCACAACGTGCGCTGTTTAAGATTATGTCAATGCATATGAGTTAAGCGGATCCTTATGTAATGTACCGAAATTCTATTGCTACAATTATGCCAAGATACCGCTCAGTTCAGTAACCACTATAATTCTTAGACATTTGAATTCAGATGCGGTATGGATGTTTATTCTTTTGTGATGACCAGGCCAAACACATTGATACTGGTACCCAATACCTGTTCATATTAAACAGAAAAAACAAACAACAGTGATAAATGTAGAGCAGATAAGCAGATGGTATGTGCAGGTCACGCTAGAAAAGTGGAAAACCGTTGGTTACATTATCTCTTAAAATTATCAACATGTAAAGTTTGGCATTATTAACGTCTATTCTTATTTTACACGAGAACAAAGTTGTAAAGTTACAAACATCTAATAAAAGCAACTTTTTCATGAATAAGGTATTGCTCTCTCTCTTCTTGTGCAAAGACTAAGTTCTTCTGCTCTAATGTCTCTATCACAGATCTGAATTCGACGTGTGGAATGGACACTGACTGTCGTGTCACCTTTGCAAAATGCAATACTGCAACTCTCACCTGCCTATGCAAAATGGGATACACAAATGTAAATGAAGCTTGTAAAGCAGGTAAGGAACTGTCATGGTTTTCTCAACATATAAAATTACCAATCCCAAGATAGAAACAAACACGCAATTTATTTTCGCAAAATTGACAGTATTCTGTTATTTTAGTCTCACCATTTCACATTATATTGACCTCGATGCCAAACATTTTTTACGACCATGCAGTATCTTCAGAAAATTTACCTATATTGATATAAATATAAACATCTATAAATATATATATATATATATATATATATATATATATATATATATATATATATATAAATGCATGTGAGTGTGACCTTATAGAGATATGCACTTGCAATGAAGAGATTGTTTCATGCTGTAATTAGCTGTTTCGCGCTGTACAATTTCGCAGACAGTTACTTTTCCTCCGGATTAAATTGAGATGCATTTGCAGAAGTTGGGTTTTCCGTTGTTGGCTGTCTGAAAAGGGAGAAGTATTATTTTCATACATATTGCAAGTTCCTTCTAGTGAAAGAGCAAACACATCAAATGTATATGCGATCACTGATGTAGTTGTACAATATTTCTCAGCAACGTCAATTTCTTACCTAACTTTCATCAAATAATATTTTACACATCCAACCATCGCTTATGATATCGTCACATCAGTGGTGGTTGTTATGGTTGCCTCGAGACAAACAATATCAGGCATTAAAAGGAGAGAAGTACTGGATTCAGTGTAAGTAATCTGATTCTTATTTATTATGCGAAAGGCACTTACGACATTCGCTTTTTAGCAGCAGCCTTTAACTGATCCATTCACAAAATCCATTCGAGTTTCGTTGAACATTCTTCGTTCACCGATTTACATAGGCACTCTTCGTTTTCTTCATAAAGCATTCATCATTGTATTTGGCTTCATTCTAAATACGGTTTTTGTTTCGCTGATAAAAATAGCAATTTCAGGATTTGTAATCACGTTATCCATATTATTTCTCTGAAAATAGTAGTTTGATTTAAACAATATTTGTCACGCCAGTTTATATAAATGAGACAATGATTTGATCTATAGCATTCGACATCATCAATTATAGAAATGATGGCCCCTAATTGCCTGGCCTCCTGACTTTAGTTTCTGCAGGATTACTTTACCACGGTTTGTTGGAATTCATCCCGTTTTGAGCCTGATACTTATATTATACAAATCTTCAACAATTTCCATTTCCAGCGTTCCGTTTAGGTATTTAGTGGAGTCACAGCCTAGGAATTCCAATACTCCTACTTCTGTTCTTAATGCACAACGTGCGCTGTTTAAGATACTGTCAATGCATACGATCTAAGCGGATCCTTATGTGATGCACCGAAATTCTATTGCTAACATTATGCCAAGATACCGCTCAGATCGGTATCCACTATAATTCTTAGACATTTGAATTCAGATGCGGTATGGATGTTTATTGTTTTGTGATGACCAGGCCAAATACATTGATACTGGTACCCAATACCTGTTCATATTAAACAGAAAAAACAAACAACAGTGATAAATGTAGAGCAGATAAGCAGATGGTATGTGCAGGTCACGCTAGAAAAGTGGCAATCCGTTGGTTACATTATTTCTTAAAATTATCAAAATGTAAAGTTTTATCATTATGAACGTCTATTCTTATTTTACAGGAGAACAAAGTTGCAAAGTTACAAACATCTCATAGAAGCAGCTATTTAATGATTAAGCTATTGCTCTCTCTCTTCTTGTGCAAAGAGTAAGTTCTTCTGCTCTAATGTCTCTATCACAGATCTGAATTCGACGTGTGGAGTGGACGCTGACTGTCGTGACACCTTTTCAAAATGCAATACTGCAACTCTCACCTGTCTATGCAAAATGGGATACACAAATGTAAATGAAGCTTGTAAAGCAGGTAAAGAACTCTCATTTTTTTCTCATCATATAAAATTTCCAATCCCAAGATATAAACAAACACGCAATTTATTTTCGCAAAATTGACAGTATTCTGTTATTTTAGTCTCACCATTTCACATTATATTGACTTACATGCCAAACATTTTTTACCACCATTCAGTGTCTTCAGAAAATTTAACTATATTGATATAAATATAAACATCTATAAATATATATATATATATATATATATATATATAAATGCATGTGAGTGTGACCTTATAGATATATGCACTTGCAATGAAGAGATTGTTTCATGCTGTAATTGGCAGTTTCGCGCTGTACAATTTCGCAGACAGTAACTTTTGCTCCGGATTAAATTGAAATGCAATTGCAGAAGTTGGGTTCTCCGTTGTTGGCGGTCAGAAAAAGGGAGAAGTATTATTTTCATACATATTGCAAGTTCCTTCTAATGAAAGAGCAAGCACATCAAATGTATATGCGATCACTGAAATAGTTGTACAATATTTCTCAGCAACGTCAATTTCTTACCTAACTTTCATCAAATAATATTTTACACTTCCAACCATCGCTTATGATGTCGTCACATCAGTGGCGGTTGTTATGGTTGCCTCGAGAAAAACAATATCAGGCATTAAAAGGAGAGAAGAACTGGGTTCAGTGTAAGGAATCTTATCCTTATGAATCATGTGAAAGGGTTTTACGACATTCGCTTTTTGGCAGCAGCCTGTAACTGATCCATTCACAAAATCCATTCGCGTTTCGTTGAACATTCATCGTTCACAGATTTACATAGTCAATTTCGTTTTCTTCATAAAGCATTTATCATTATATTTGGGTTCATTCTACATACGGTTTTTTATTCGCTGGTAAAAATAGCAATTTCAAGATTTGTAATCACGTTTTCCATCCATTGGTCCGGACGTTTGTCCATTCCTCTATCAAATAGTCTGTTTCCGCAAGATAACTTGACTGGGAATTATTGGATTTTAACCAAATTTGGTTTCGTGCTTTATATCTAGAAGACATCGAATGAGTTCAATTCTAAGCCTGCCACATCATCATTTAGAAGAGTTATGGCCCCGGATTTCCAATTCTCCTAAAAAAAATTGCCGCAGTGTGACAGTGACAAGAAATGTTAGACTTCGTGGAAGGTGTGCAGGGTTTCAAAAATTTCTGGTGTATGGCTTTCTGTCCATTAATCTTTTAATGGGTTCAATTGCAGTTTTCCGCCGCTACCTTTACAGACATTATAACTATTGATTAACCATCCTCCTGACTTCAGGTTCTGTATTATAACTTTAGCAATTAAAGCTGCATTTCAGACAAATTAGGTATGCGGCTCTACCTTGAAGAGACCTCAACAAAAGTTCAATTTGCAGCATTGTGTGACATCATTTATAGTAGTTATGCCCTTCGCAGCTGCACAGATTCAAAACGTGAATTTTCCATACAAATCAAGATTGTAATTAACTTTTATCAAACATTAGATTTCGTTTTCATTTTCTGCTGTATTCTCGTACAAGGAACGAACAGACTATATGACTACCAAAATTTTCATCTCTTCTTGTCTGCCAGAAAAAAAACAGTTTCGATCATTGTCATTAATTGCCATCGTCATGACCTTGATTTCCCCACCTTAACTTTTCCATGGATTGTTGAGATTCAACCCAATTGATCATGCGCCTTTATATCGAACAGAACTTGAATTTCTTCGATTTCTAGCATTTTCTACAAAACTTGACAGAACGTATGTTCACGTGATTGTCGACTTGACTTTGGTTTCCATATTATTTCTCTGAATATTGTAGTTCGATTTCAACAATATTTGTTACGCCAGTTTGTATAAATGAGACAATGATTTGATCTCCAGCATTCCACATCATCATTTATAGAAATGAATGAACCTAATGTCGTGGCCTCCTGAATTTAGTTTTTAGCAGCATTACTTTACCACGATTTGTTGGAATTCATCCCGTTTTGAGCCTGATACTTATATTATACAAATCTTCAACAATTTCCATTTCCAGCGTTCCCTTTACGTATTTAGAGGAGTCACGGCCCAGTAATTTCAATTCTCCTACTTCTGTTCTTAATGCACAACGTGCGCTGTTTAAGATTCTGTCAATGGACATGTGCTAAGCGGATCCTTATGTGATGTACCGAAATTCTATTGCTACAATTATGATAAGATACCCCTCAGTTCAGTATCCACTATAATTCCTACACATTTGAATTCAGATTCGGTATGGATGTTTATTGTTTTGTGATGACCAGGCCGAATACATTGATACTGGTACCCAACACCCGTTCATGTAAAACAGACTACATAAATGGCAGTGATAAGTGTAGAGCAGATAAACAGATTGTATGGGCAGGTCACGCTAGAAAAGTGGCAACCCGTTGGTTACATTATCTCTTAAAATTATCAAAATGTAAAGTTTGGCATTATGAACCGTCTATTCTCATTTTACACGAGTACAAATTTGTAAAGTTACAAACATCTCATATAAGCAGCTATTTCATGATTAAACTATTGCTCTCTCTCTCTCTTCTTGTGCAAAGACTAAGTGCTTCTGCTCTAATATCTCTATCACAGATCTGAATTCGACGTGTGGAGTAGACGCTTACTGTCGTGTCACCCTTGCAAAATGCAATACTGCAACTCTTACCTGTCTATGCAAAATGGGATACACAAATGTAAACGGAGCTTGTGAAGCAGGTAAGAAACTCTCATGGTTTTACCACCATGTAAAATTACCAATCCCAAGATAGAAACAAACAGACAATTTATTTTCGCAAAATTGACAGTATTATGTTATTTTAGTCTCACAATTTCACATTATATTGACTTCGATGCCAAACATTTTTTACCATTCAGTATCTTCAGAAAATTTATCTATATTGATATAAATATAAACATATATATATATATATATATATATATATATATATATATATATATATATATTTAAATGTAAATGTATGTGAGTTTGACCTTATAGATATATGCACTTGCAATGAAGAGATTATTTCATGCTGAGATTAGCTACTTCGCGCTGTACAATTTCGCAGACAGTTACTTTTCCTCCGGATTAAATAGAAATGCAATTACCGAAGTTGGATTTTCCGTTGTTGGTGGTCTGAAAAAGGGAGAATTATTATTTTCATACGTATTGAAAATTCCTTCTAATGAAACAGCAAAGACATCAAATGTATATGCGTGTCACGGATTTGTATAAATCCCTTTTATTACATACATGTATTCGGGTTTCGTCTTTCAGTGTAAAAACGATACCCGAGAGTGTGTTATGTATATTTTGCAATATTTCGAAACAGTGAGTTCGGTTCACCCCATGCCGCACGTGCGAAGTTCTTTCGATGGGAAAACCGAATGCATCAAGCGTACGGACGATGTAGAACTGCTTCGTCTGTGTATAAATGCCTCACCGTAAGACTAAATCTTTACATTACGGAACGTCTTGTCAGTGAGCAGTCTACTTAAGGATTTTCACGTCTTCAGCTGTAGAGGTACGTACATTATTTATTAATTTTATGGTGTATATGTTCTATGTAGCTTCGACTTGCGTTGTACAATGCAAATATTTTCTATTCTTGTTTGTTCTTAATAAGAGCTTTATATTAGCAATATAAAGTGGCATTTTTAGGAAACGTTAAGTACCATAAGATTCTTATCGGACACGTGGGCTAATTTTGGGTTTTTGTGATACCCAGTTGTTTGGGAGTGTAAAGATAATTTGCATGATATCTATCCCATTTGTTTGCACCGCATTTTATTATTTGAATAAAGTGCCTCGTGTTTCATTATAATGAGGGTATTCATTTTTGCTGTATGAGTGAAATATATCATTTTTGCTATCTGAGTAAAACACATCATTCTTTTCGTCGTCTGAGATTACGGTGAATCATTAGCCTTTATCATTGCACTGTGTATTTATTTATTTGTATTCATATTTGGGTAAATTATTATGTTCGTGCGTATTATGTTAATTTGTCCAATATTTGACCCTATACACGCACGTATTAATCAAAACCCTTCTTCCCAGTCAAGTCATTCATCAATATATATAGCATTTTTATCTCCATCAACAGTGTTCTGTTATAAATCCGAAATCAAGCCCGGTTTTCTTGTTACAATGGTGTCAGAAGTTGGATCTCGGATTTAACGGAACACTAAAATTGTTGTTTCATTATTCTTGTATGATCTTATGTGTGTTTCAGACGTTCCTGACAAGACAGTGAGGTTAAGTAGCCATATAACATTACTCTATTAATTTTTTTTGGGGGGGGGTACACATTTCATGGTTTTGTTGCCTTCTGAAAAGGAAAAATACGGTGTGTTTGTTGAAATCATAGCAATTTCGCATTTTATTTGCAGAATAGTGTACTTTAGATTGGTCGTATCAGATTTTTGAAATGTCGTCAATGAAAGAACTTGTGGAACTACGGAAACAGTTTGGCTACGAAGGGGAGTCTCTTAAAACTTTTGTTCGTGAAGAACAGGCTTGGGAAAGGGATCAGAGGTTAAAGGAGAGGGAAATAGAGAAGCAGGCTGAGGAAAGAAAGATAACATTTGAAAGGGAGAAAATGCTATTTGAGGAAAAGAAGATAGAATTAGAAAAGCAAGCAGAGAAGGAGAAGCAGGAATTTGAGAAGGAGAAAATAGAGTTAGAAAAACAGGCCGAAAGGGAAAGGATAGGATGGGAAAAGGAAGCAGAAAGGGAGAAGGTAGAAA
>JAQPZY010001112.1:1095000-1301658 GCA_029931535.1 Margaritifera margaritifera | reverse complement strand
ATTTTCATGGAATGTAATCTCCTAGATAAGGGATTTTCATGGATATTGCTCTAGATAAGGGATTTTCATATGGATGATAATAGTTTTAGATAAGGGATTTTCATGGATTATAGCTCTAGATAAGGGATTTTATGGATATATAGCTCTAGATAAGGGATTTTTCTGGATATAGCTCTAGATAAGGGATTTTCATGGATTTAGCATCTGATAAGGGATTTTCATGGATAGCTCTAGATAAGGGATTTTCATGGTATAGCTCTAGATAGGGATTTTCATGGATGTAGCTCTAGATAAGGGATTTTTCATGGATATAGCTCTAGATAAGGGATTTTTCATGGATGTATCTCTAGATAAGGATTTTCATGGATGTAGCTTAGTTAAGGGATTTTCATGGATATAGCTTAGATAAGGGATTTTCATGGATGTAGCTCTAGATAAGGGATTTTCATGGATGTAGCTCTAGATAAGGGATTTTTTTATGGATATAGCTCTAGATAAGGATTTTCATGATATATCTTAGATAAGGGATTTTCATGGATATAGCTCTAGATAAGGGATTTTCATGGATGTATCTCTACTCTAGATAAAGGGATTTTTCATGGAAAGTAGCTCTTAGATAAGGGATTTTTATTGATGTATCTCTAGATAGGGATTTTTCATGGATAATAGCTCTAGATGAAGGATTTTTATGGATGTAGCTCTTAGATAAGTGTTTTTCATGGATGTATCTCTAGATAAAGGGAATTTTCATGGATGTATTCTATAGTTAAAGGGATTTTCATGGATTATAGGCTCTAGCATAACGGGATTTTCATGGATGTAGCTCTAGATAAGAGGATCTTTTCATGGATTGATATAGCTCTAGATAAAAGGACTTTTCACTGGAATGTAGCTCTTCTAGATAAAGGGATTTGTTCATGGATATATCTCTAGATCAGGGATTTTCATGGATGTATCTCTAGGATAAGGGATTTCATGGATGTGGCTCAGAAAAAGGATTTTCTAGATAGGGATTTTCATGGTGTAGCTCTAGATAAGGGATTTTCATGGGATGCTAGCTCTAGATAAAGGGATTTTCATGGATGTATCTCTAGATAAGGGATTTTCATGGATATAGCTCTAGATAAGGGATTTTCATGGATGTATCTCTAGATAAGGGATTTTCATGGATATATCTCTAGATAAGGGATTTTCATGGATATAGCTCTAGATAAGGGATTTTCATGGATGTAGCTCTAGATAAGGGATTTTCATGGATATAGCTCTAGATAATGGATTTTCATGGATGTAGCTCTAGATAAAGGGATTTTCATGGATATAGTCTCTAGATAACTGGATTTTCCATGGATCGTATCTCTAGATAAGGGATTTTCATGGATTTAGCTCTAGCGGCATAAGGGTATCCTTTCTAGGATGTATCTCCTAGATAAGGGATTTTCTTTGGATTATAGCTCTAGATATAGGGATTTTTCATGGAGTATCTCTAGATAAGGGATTTTTCATGGATATAGCTCTAGATATGGGATTTTCAGGATGTATCTCTAGATAAGGGATTTTACAAAATGGATGTAGCTCTATATAAGGGATTTTCATGGATACTATACTCTAGATAAGGGATTTTCATGGATGTAGCTCTAGATATGGGATTTTCATGGATATAGCTCTAGATAAGGGATTATATGATATAGTTCCTAGATAAGGGATTTTTTTCATGGATGTAGCTCTAGATAGGGGATTTTCATGGATGTAGCTCTAGATAAGGGATTTTTATGTGATATATTCTAGCATAAGGGATTTTCATGGATGTAGCTCTAGAATAAGGGATTTTTCATGGATATATCTCTAGATAAGGGATTTTCATGGATATATCTCTAGATAAGGGATTTTCATGGATATATCTCTAGATAAGGGATTTTCATGGATGTAGCTCTATATAAGGGATTTTCATGGATATATCTCTAGATAAGGGATTTTCATGGATGTAGCTCTAGATAGGGGTTTTTGATGGATATAGCTCTAGATAAGGGATTTTCAATGCTATATCTCTAGATAAGGGATTTTCATGGATGTAGCTCTAGATAGGGGATTTTCATGGATGTAGCTCTAGATAAGGGATTTTCAATGCTATAGCTCTAGATAAGGGATTTTCATGGATGTATCTCTAGATAAGGGATTTTCATGGATATATCTCTAGATAAGGGATTTTCATGGATGTATCTCTAGATAAGGGATTTTCATGGATATATCTCTAGATAAGGGATTTTCATGGATGTAGCTCTAGATAGGGGATTTTCATGGATATAGCTCTAGATAAGGATTTTCAATCTATTATCTCTAGATAAGGGATTTTCATGGATGTAGCTCTAGATAAGGGATTTTCATGGATATATCTCTAGATAAGGGATTTTCATGGATGTAGCTCTAGATAAGGGATTTTTATTGATGTATCTCTAGATAAGGGATTTTCATGGATATAGCTCTAGATAAGGGATTTTTATGGATGTAGCTCTAGATAAGTGATTTTCATGGATGTATCTCTAGATAAGGGATTTTCATGGATATATCTCTAGATAAGGGATTTTCATGGATATAGCTCTAGATAAGGGATTTTCATGGATATAGCTCTAGATAAGGGATTTTCATGAATGGATATAGCTCTAGATAAGGGATTTTCATGGATGTAGCTCTAGATAAGGGATTTTCATGGATGTTAGCTCTAGATAAGGGATTTTCATGGATTATATCTCTTGATTAAGGGATTATCATGGATGTATCTCTAGATAAGGGATTTTTTGGATGTTTTCTCTAGATAAGGGGATTTTCATGGATATTAGCTCTAGATAAGGGTTCATGGATTTAGCCTCTAGATAAGGGATTTTCATGGATGTAGCTCTAGATAAGGGATTTTCATTGGATGTATCTCTAGATAAGGGATTTTCATGGGATATATCTCTAGATAAGTGGGGATTTTCAATTGGATGTATCTCTAGATAAGAGGGATTTTCATGGATGTAGCTCTAGATAAGGGTTTTCATGGATATAACTCTAGATAAGGTATTTTCATGGATGTAGCTCTAGATAAGGGATTTTCATGGATGTAGATCCTAGATAAGGGGATTTTCATGGATATAGCTCTAGATAAGGATTTTATGGATTGTATCTCTAGATAAGGGATTTTTATGGATAAAGTCTCGATAAGGGATTTTCATGGATGTATCTCTAGATAAGGGATTTTCATTGATATATCTCTAGATAAGGGATTTTTCATGGATGTAGCTCTAGATAAGGGATTTTCATGGATGTAATCTCTAGATAAGGGATTTTTCATGGATATAGCTCTAGATAAGGGATTTGCATGGGATATAAGCTGTAGCTCAGGTATTTCTGTAAATTTGATGTATGCTCTAGATAAGGTTTTTTGTATGGATATAGTTCTAGATAAGCATTTTCATGGATGTAGCTCTAGATCAGGGATTTTCATGGATGTATCTCTAGATAAGGGATTTTCATGGATGTAGCTCTAGATAAGGGATTTTCATGGATGTAGCTCTAGATAAGGGATTTTCATGGATGTAGCTCTAGATAAGGGATTTTCATGGATGTATCTCTAGATAAGGGATTTTCATGGATGTATCTCTAGATAAGGGATTTTCATAGATATAGCTCTAGATAAGGTATTTTCATGGATGTAGCTCTAGATAAGGGATTTTCATGGATATAGCTCTAGATAAGGGATTTTTATGGATGTATCTCTAGATAAGGGATTTTCATGGATGTATCTCTAGATAAGGGATTTTCATGATGTAATCTCTAGATAAGGGATTTTTATGGATGTATCTCTAGATAAGGGATTTTCATGGATGTATCTCTAGATAAGGATTTTCATGATGTAGCTCTAGATAAGGGATTTTCATGGATCTAGCTCTAGATAAGGGATTTTGATGGATGTAGCTCTAGATAGTGATTTTCATGGATGTATCTCTAGATAAGGGATTTTCATGGATATATCTCTAGATAAGGGGATTTTCATGGATATAGCTCTAGATAAGGGATTTTCATGGATTTAGCTCTAGATAAGGATTTTCATGGATGATAGCTCTAGATAAAGGATTTTCATGGATGTAGCTCTAGATAAGGGATTTTCATTGATATATCTCTAGATCAGGGATTTTCATGGATGTATCTCTAGATAAGGGATTTTCATGGATGTAGCTCTAGATAAGGGATTTTCATGGATGTAGCTCTAGATAAGGGATTTTCATGGATGTAGCTCTAGATAAGGGATTTTCATGGATGTATCTCTAGATAAGGGATTTTCATGGATATATCTCTAGATAAGGGATTTTCATGGATGTATCTCTAGATAAGGGATTTTCATGGATGTAGCTCTAGATAAGGGATTTTCATAGATATAGCTCTAGATAAGGTATTTTCATGGATGTAGCTCTAGATAAGGGATTTTCATGGATATAGATCTAGATAAGGGATTTTTATGGATGTATCTCTAGATAAGGGATTTTCATGGAAATAGCTCTAGATAAGGGATTTTTATGGATATAGCTCTAGATAAGGGATTTTAATGGATATAGCTCTAGATAAGGGATTTTCATGGATATAGCTCAAGATAAGGGATTTTTATGGATATAGCTCTAGATAAGGGATTTTCATGGATATAGCTCTAGATAAGGGATTTTCATGGATATAGCTCTAGATAAGGGATTTTCATGGATGTAGCTCTAGATAAGGGATTTATATGGATATAGTTTTAGATAAGGGATTTTCATGGATGTAGCTCTAGATAAGGGATTTTCATGGATGTAGCTCTAGATAAGGGATTTTTATGGATATAGTTCTAGATAAGAATTTTCATGGATGTAGCTTTAGATAAGGGATTTTCATGGATATAGCTCTAGATAAGGGATTTTCATGGATATAGCTCTAGATAAGGGATTTTCATGGATGTATCTCTAGATAAGGGATTTTCATGGATATATCACTAGATAAGGGATTTTCATGGATATAGCTCTAGATAAGGGATTTTCATGGATATAGCTCTAGATAAGGGATTTTTTATGGATATATCTCTAGATAAGGGATTTTTATGGATATGGCTCTAGATAAAGGATTTTCATGGATGTATCTCTAGATAAGGGATTTTCATGGATATAGCTCTAGATAAGGGATTTTCATGGATGTATCTCTAGATAAGGGATTTTCATGGATGTAGCTCTAGATAAGGGATTTTCATGGATATAGCTCTAGATAAGGGATTTTCATGGATGTAGCTCTAGATAAGGATTTTCATGGATATAGCTCTAGATAAGGGATTTATATGGATATAGTTCTAGATAAGGGATTTTCATGGATGTAGCTCTAGATAAGGGATTTTCATGGATGTAGCTCTAGATAAGGGATTTTTATGGATATAGTTCTAGATAAGGATTTTCATGGATGTAGCTTTAGATAAGGGATTTTCATGGATATAGCTCTAGATAAGGGATTTTCATGGATATATCTCTAGATAAGGGATTTTTATGGATATATCTCTAGATAAGGGATTTTTATGGATATGGCTCTAGATAAAGGATTTTCATGGATGTATCTCTAGATAAGGGATTTTCATGGATATAGCTCTAGATAAGGGATTTTCATGGATGTATCTCTAGATAAGGGATTTTCATGGATATATCTCTAGATAAGGGATTTTCATGGATGTATCTCTAGATAAGGGATTTTCATGGATGTAGCTCTAGATAAGGGATTTTCATGGATATAGCTCTAGATAAGGGATTTTCATGGATGTAGCTCTAGATAAGGGATTTTCATGGATATAGCTCTAGATAAATGATTTTCATGGATGTAGCTCTAGATAAGGGATTTTCATGGATATATCTCTAGATAAGGGATTTTTATGGATATATCTCTAGATAAGGGATTTTTATGGATATGGCTCCAGATAAGGGATTTTCATGGATGTATCTCTAGATAAGGGATTTTCATGGATGTATCTCTAGATAAGGGATTTTCATGGATATATCTCTAGATAAGGGATTTTCATGGATGTATCTCTAGATAAGGGATTTTCATGGATGTAGCTCTAGATAAGGGATTTTCATGGATATGGCTCTAGATAAGGGATTTTCATGGATGTAGCTCTAGATAAGGGATTTTCATGGATATAGCTCTAGATAATGGATTTTCATGGATGTAGCTCTAGATAAGGGATTTTCATGGATATAGTTCTAGATAAGGGATTTTCATGGATATATCTCGAGATAAGGGATTTTCATGGATATGGCTCTAGATAAGGGATTTTCATGGATATATCTCTAGATAAGGGATTTTCATGGATATAGCTCTAGATAAGGGATTTTCATGGATGTATCTCTAGATAAGGGATTTTCATGGATGTAGCTCTATATAAGGGATTTTCATGGATATATCTCTAGATAAGGGATTTTCATGGATGTAGCTCTAGATAGGGGATTTTCATGGATATAGCTCTAGATAAGGGATTTTCAATGCTATATCTCTAGATAAGGGATTTTCATGGATGTAGCTCTAGATAGGGGATTTTCATGGATGTAGCTCTAGATAAGGGATTTTCAATGCTATAGCTCTAGATAAGGGATTTTCATGGATGTATCTCTAGATAAGGGATTTTCATGGATATATCTCTAGATAAGGGATTTTCATGGATGTATCTCTAGATAAGGGATTTTCATGGATATATCTCTAGATAAGGGATTTTCATGGATGTAGCTCTAGATAGGGGATTTTCATGGATATAGCTCTAGATAAGGGATTTTCAATGCTATATCTCTAGATAAGGGATTTTCATGGATGTAGCTCTAGATAAGGGATTTTCATGGATGTATCTCTAGATAAGGGATTTTCATGGATGTAGCTCTAGATAAGGGATTTTTATTGATGTATCTCTAGATAAGGGATTTTCATGGATATAGCTCTAGATAAGGGATTTTTATGGATGTAGCTCTAGATAAGTGATTTTCATGGATGTATCTCTAGATAAGGGATTTTCATGGATATATCTCTAGATAAGGGATTTTCATGGATATAGCTCTAGATAAGGGATTTTCATGGATATAGCTCTAGATAAGGGATTTTCATGGATGTAGCTCTAGATAAAGGATTTTCATGGATGTAGCTCTAGATAAGGGATTTTCATGGATATATCTCTAGATCAGGGATTTTCATGGATGTATCTCTAGATAAGGGATTTTCATGGATGTAGCTCTAGATAAGGGATTTTCATGGATGTAGCTCTAGATAAGGGATTTTCATGGATGTAGCTCTAGATAAGGGATTTTCATGGATGTATCTCTAGATAAGGGATTTTCATGGATATATCTCTAGATAAGGGATTTTCATGGATGTATCTCTAGATAAGGGATTTTCATGGATGTAGCTCTAGATAAGGGATTTTCATAGATATAGCTCTAGATAAGGGATTTTCATGGATGTAGCTCTAGATAAGGGATTTTCATGGATATAGCTCTAGATAAGGGATTTTTATGGATGTATCTCTAGATAAGGGATTTTCATGGATATAGCTCTAGATAAGGGATTTTTATGGATGTATCTCTAGATAAGGGATTTTCATGGATGTATCTCTAGATAAGGGATTTTCATGGATATATCTCTAGATAAGGGATTTTCATGGATGTAGCTCTAGATAAGGGATTTTCATGGATGTAGCTCTAGATAAGGGATTTTCATGGATGTAGCTCTAGATAAGGGATTTTCATGGATGTATCTCTAGATAAGGGATTTTCATGGATATATCTCTAGATAAGGGATTTTCATGGATGTATCTCTAGATAAGGGATTTTCATGGATGTAGCTCTAGATAAGGGATTTTCATGGATGTAGCTCTAGATAAGGGATTTTCATGGATGTAGCTCTAGATAAGGGATTTTCATGGATATATCTCTAGATAAGGGATTTTCATGGATATAGCTCTAGATAAGGGATTTTAATGGATGTAGCTCTAGATAAGGGATTTTCATGGATATAGCTCTAGATAAGGATTTTTATGGATATAGCTCTAGATAAGGGATTTTCATGGATGTATCTCTAGATAAGGGATTTTCATGGATATAGCTCTAGATAAGGGATTTTCATGGATGTATCTCTAGATAAGGGATTTTTGTGGATGTATCTCTAGATAAGGGATTTTCATGGATATAGCTCTAGATAAAGTATTTTCATGGATGTATCTCTAGATAAGGGATTTTCATGGATATAGCTCTAGATAAGGGATTTTTCATGGATATATATCTAGATAGGGGATTTTCATGGATATGGCTCTAGATAAGGGATTTTCATGGATATATCTCTAGATAAGGGATTTTCATGGATATATCTCTAGATAAGCGATTTTGATGGATATATCTCTAGATAAGGGATTTTCATGGATATAGCTCTAGATAAGGGATTTTCATGGATATAGTTCTAGATAAGGGATTTTCATGGATATAGCTGTAGATAAGGGATTTTCATGGATATGGCTCTAGATAAGGGATTTTCATGGATATATCTCTAGGTAAGGGATTTTAATGGATATAGCTCTAGATAAGGGATTTTCATGGATGTATCTCTAGATAAGGGATTTTCATGGATATAGGTCTAGATAAGGGATTTTTATGGATGTAGCTCTAGATAAGGGATTTTCATGGATGTAGCTCTGGATCAGGGATTTTCATGGATATAGCTCTAGATAATGGATTTTCATGGATATGGCTCTAGATAAGGGATTTTCATGGATGAAAATAAAAACATAAATCTAAATAAAACTGTCGAATTACCGTTGGCGGCTCAATGTATTGCGCAGAGAGAGAGAGAGAGAGAGAGAGAGAGAGAGAGAGAGAGAGAGAGAGAGAGAGAGAGAGAGAGAGAGAGAGAGAGAGAGATTTTCCCTGACATTCCAATCAGTGTCATTGAAATGAGCCAGGGTCACGACGTACCTAAATCATAGACGAGACATCTTTCAACGTATCCGGAACTGACCGATTGCAAGTGTTCTGAGTAATAACTTTAAAAAGGACGAACCTTTTAATTCTTTTTATCTGTTTTCTTCTGCAGCTACCATTGACCCTATTTGAGATTTTTAGTATACTTCAAGTGAAATATCAGCCATACCACCCCATTATCATAATGGCTTAGCTGTTCATGTTCATTACTCCTTTATCATAATGGCTTAGCTGTTCATGTTCATTACTCCTTTATCATAATGGCTTAGCTGTTCATGTTCATTACTCCTTTATCATAATGGCTAATGGCTTAGCTGTTCATATTCATTACTCCTTTATCATAATGGATTAGCTGTTCATGTTCATTACTCCTTTATCATAATGGCTTAGCTGTTCATGTTCATTACTCCTTTATCATAATGGTTTAGCTGTTCGTGTTCATTACTCCTTTATCATAATGGTTTAGCTGTTCGTGTTCATTACTCCTTTATCATAATGGCTAATGGCTTAGCTGTTCATGTTCATTACTCCTTTATCATAATGGATTAGCTGTTCATGTTCATTACTCCTTTATCATAATGTATTATTGTTCATGTTCATTACTCCTTTATCATAATGGCTAATGGCTTAGCTGTTCATGTTCATTACTCCTTTATCATAATGGCTTAGCTGTTCATGTTCATTACTCCTTTATCATAATGTATTAGCTGTTCATGTTCATTACTCCTTTATCATAATGGCTTAGCTGTTCATGTTCATTACTCCTTTCTCATAATGGCTTAGCTGTTCATGTTCATTACTCCTTTATCATAATGGCTTAGCTGTTCATGTTGATCGAAAAAAGGGGACTGTTCTGGTAGCTGTAAACAATGAATGGTTGCATATTCTCAAAAACGGTTTGTTTGTGTCTTTAAATGCATCAGGAAAATTGTCAAGAAAACATAATATACGGGAATGAAGATCAGTCTTGTCGAATTGTATTCATACTCATCATGATGTGCACGTCAGCAAAGCAGATTTTGTTGAGTTTGTTACCCGGGAAGCTGACCCCACCACCTCTCTCTCTTTCTCTCAATCACACACATACACGTACACACGAACACAGCATGTAATTCCGCTTGGAATGCTCTCTTTGTAGACCTGGCGATACTAAAAGACTTCAGAGTTTGCTTGAGTACACTTCCCTTCGCCAACTTCTTCGGTGTTCTGATTCAGATTTAACAAAGTAAAATTTCCTCTGTACATGCAGTCAGCACAAGTTTGATATGATCTTCTGACTGAAAAGGAGCTTGTAGACTTTATTTTTATTTTATTCATTTAAAATATGTACAAAAGGACGAATGCACGTGTTCGAATCACAAACTACGATTACCACCATATCCTAAATATTAATTCCAGTTTGTTGGTCGCTCGACTCTTTCTTTAGCACCAAAAATAGTGCGTCAAAGTGTATTCAGAAACATTAACAGTTGATCGTGAATACATGGTGGCGTTTTGACCAATGAAATTACCCGGTTACATGAAATATTCGTATTAATTGCAATTTTATTGTAGATAACATCTATCATGCTGTAATTTTTATATGATTTTATGCACAACTATACCTTTTACGGTAATTATGTTAAGAACCAATCAAACGACTTATACAGGAAGAACCAATCAAACGACTTATACAGGAAGAACCAATCAAACGACTTATACAGGAAGAACCAATCAAACGACTTATACAGGTAGAAATTTAATTTCGATATGCAGCCATTGAGGTACGAGAAGCAGATATACGATTGAAATGGAAAGGGGAACTTAGAATAATGTTTGACATGGATAAAAGAAAATGAAATCACAATTTCTTCTCCTGATAATACGTTAGTGTGCGTTGACTCAGGAAAGATGACGAATAGCTCGTTAAAAAATTTATTTGTTTTGGCAAACATCACCAGCGCTGTTAAGATGATGTACAGCTGGTTAAAAAACATAGAACTGTTTTGTGAAAATCACTTGCGGTCTTAATTTGTTCATATTTTAGTCGCATAATACTTTCAAATGTTAAAAAGAAAAGGTAAAAAATAAATGTTATTCCATTTTAAAGTTTTTAATTTGTTGTGTAAACAATAAGATGATGCATATTTTGACAGAGGGTTTTTAAAAAGTGAATATTTTCATCAACTTGATATTAGAGAAATTCAGTGTTTGAGTATCCACCTGTTGTACTAGAACACAGATCTCTACTATCATAGCCTCACAAGGCTTCTGCCAAATATCTGATGAATGCATATTCTGCACATAATGGAATACATTTACCCATACAAAGTAAAAATATTTCTTAGTGCAGATCTTCTGTAGTTAAAACAATATCTGTCATGAACACCTGATGTGTGTGTGTGTGTGTGTGTATATATATATATATATATATATATATATATATATATATATATATATATATCGTAGCATATTCAAAAATCAAATCAAATTATTGTTTCTAAATAAATCATGTAAAGCTTAAGCTTTATTGTTCTGAACAAACAGGAAATATACTTACTGGTATAAAGCGTTTCAATATTTACTGGTATAAAGCGTTTCAATACTTATTGGTATAAAGCGTTTCAATATTTACTGGTATAAAGCGTTTCAATACTTACTGGTATAAAGCGTTTCAATACTTACTGGTATAAAGCGTTTCAATACTTACTGGTATAAAGCGTTTCAATACTTACTGGTATAAAGCGTTTAAATATTTACCTGGTAAAAGCGTTTCAATACTTATTGGTATAAAGCGTTTCAATACTTACTGGTATAAAGCGTTTCAATATTTACTGGTATAAAGCGTTTCAATACTTACTGGTATAAAGCGTTTCAATACTTACTGGTATAAAGCGTTTCAATACTTACTGGTATAAAGCGTTTCAATATTTAATGGTATAAAGCGTTTCAATACTTACTGGTATAAAGCGTTTCAATACTTACTGGTATAAAGCGTTTCAATACTTACTGGTATAAAGCGTTTCAATATTTAATGGTAAAAAGCGTTTCAATACTTACTGGTATAAAGCGTTTCAATATTTACTGGTATAAAGCGTTTCAATACTTACTGGTATAAAGCGTTTCAATATTTACTGGTATAAAGCGTTTCAATACTTACTGGTATAAAGCGTTTCAGTATTTACTGGTATAATGCGTTTCAATACTTACTGGTATAAAGCGTTCCATATTTACTGGTATAAAGCGTTTCAATACTTACTGGTATAAAGCGTTTCAATACTTATTGGTATAAAGCGTTTCAATACTTACTGGTATAAAGCGTTTCAATACTTACTGGTATAAAGCGTTTCAATATTTACTGGTATAAAGCGTTTCAATACTTACTGGTATAAAGCGTTTCAATACTTACTGGTATAAAGCGTTTCAGTATTTACTGGTATAAAGCGTTTCAATACTTACTGGTATAAAGCGTTTCAATACTTACTGGTATAAAGCGTTTCAATACTTACTGGTATAAAGCGTTTCAATACTTATTGGTATAAAGCTTTTCAATACTTACTGGTATAAAGCGTTTCAATACTTACTGGTATAAAGCGTTTCAGTACTTACTGGTATTAAGCATTTCAGTATTTACTGGTATAAAGCGTTTCAATATTTACTAGTATAAAGCGTTTCAATACTTACTGGTATAAAGCGTTTCAATATCAATACTTATTGGTATAAAGCGTTTCAATATTTACTGGTATAAACGTTTCAATATTTACTGGTATAAAGCGTTTCAATATTTACTGGTATAAAGCGTTTCAATACTTACTGGTATAAAGCGTTTCAATACTTACTGGTATAAAGCGTTTCAATACTTATTGGTATAAATCGTTTCAATACTTTCAAGTATTGACATTTGTGGTAGCTTTTGGGAAGAGCCTTTCAATATTTTTGGGAAGCAAAAACGAATATGTCTTCAAAACGAATCTTTGTAATATTTACAAAGAGAGAATAAATCAACAGTCTACGAAACAATATCACTCTATAAAACATATATGCAAAATGTTAATGATATACTTTGCACAATTTGTCCACACACAGGCACACACACAAACACATTTTAAAAAATCGAGAAACTCGCGCCGTGATATTCTCCATTACCAAACCTAGTCGTTCAATTGTCTTGAAGGAAAATTCTAGATGAGATATTTTATAAGCTCTGCGATATTTAAAGATATTAACCATTGTAACAGCGGAAACAGGCTCTAAAACTTTTATTTCACAATGGTCCCAAAATTCAATATATTGAGTCATCTGGTCTAAATTCGGTAAGATATACACTTCTTAATGATAACCATTTTTCCAAATAACCAAAATGTCTATATTTCTCAAAAACATGCACCGGTCTCTCGAAAGAAAGCGGACAATATTCTGAAGAAATAAAATACTAGGTTTCTGTCGTCTGTCAAATGCATTGACTCTATCACAGCTCAGTCAGGACATACAGGACTCACAGTACTAATTCAGTCCCCATAGTAAACCAATGGAAACACCATGATATTACAAATTCAATAACTTTAAATTTCTGAATGTTCATGAATAAACCTATATTTCTCAGTATAGACATATGCTTGAAGCAAGCTTCTGTGGAGAGAAAACCATATGAGCCGCGGCAGTTGTTTTTGATCTACATGTGTTTGAAACATATGTTTTCAATTCCTCACCAAAAATATCAGGTGCTAATTTTAGTAATGAGTGTTCCAAAGTCAAGTCTATAAAGGACTGAAATTCCATCAGTAAAACATTGTCTCTATATTTTTCAGTTAGAATTAGGATAGGCTCTCAAAATATTCTTGTTACTAAAATTTTACGTTTCAATATCAACCAATCATAGTCAGCCAAACCCATATATACTCATTTTTATCTTCGCCCATTTCTAGACTGGATCCCATTTGTCCATATAGTTAGTACAGTGAGTCCTACAGTCGCCGATTGATGATCATCTGATCCACTTTAGATGAATCCCGGCGACGTAAAAACAAAACAAAACAAAAAAAAAAAAAAACAAAACAAAAAAAAAACAAAAAAACAACAACAACGATCGAGATTGCTAGAAATACATTTTTTTCATTTTATATATTTTTCGCGATTTAATATTTATAATCTTAGGTGCAATCCTATAAAACCGGTGAAGAAAAAATCAAATTGAACCTCATGAAGGTAAAATTGTTATCGGTACAAAAGCTAATCAGGACAGTTTTCACGATATGTCCTTACATTGCTAATACAGTTAAAACTTACCTAGCACGTATACAGTTTTATTGGAAAAGAAATATATTGTATTGCAACACGACAGGGGGTCTAAATGAACCTTACTATCGAGCGAATCAAACAACACCTGCGTGAGGCTGGCATGGCTTTAATGTTTCCCCTATTTCCAAGGACATCAAGAAAACAGTCGTTGTCAGCTGAAGGGTACTTAAACGTACAAATACCACAAAATAAGTTTCCTCTAATCAACTAATATCACACATTCAGGAGACTCTAATTTCACACTTGCATAGTCATTCTTGCTTCACATCTGAATGATTTATCAGTACGATTTTCAAAGACGGAGACCGGTATTTCATGACACATGCTAGGAAACATAGCCCTAATACCTAATACACAGAATTATTAATATCTCAAATGTCCAAACACTTATACGTGAAAATATCTCGAGAATTCCTTATGTTAAGAAATTAGGAAGGGTCCATTTTACGAAACTAAACCATGCCACCTTAAGATCTCGTGAATATTGTACATTATGACGTCTCCTCCTTGTAATTAGCTAATTACTCGGTTGGAGAAATATCTTCCCAACACCGACTCCCCATAATTAAAGAAATAATCACTAAAATCTAACAAAGCTATAAACGGAGACGTCAATACAAATATCATATAACCTAGGTTTGCTAGAATATTAAATGAGAGAAGCAAGAAACATTAGTAAAAGCGAGGGTTTGATTGCAATATAAAGGTATTGTATTAAAGGACAGATTCGTATAGGAAGCAACAAACGTTCGTGAAAAAGAAGTGCAAGAGGGAATTTCACTTTGCATTTTCGAGATTCTGTAAAGCTAATTTTTTGTACGTAAGAAAAATAAGCGAAGTTGCCTTGATGAATAAAGTTTGGCTTTGAGAATATAGACTAATGTATCATTTCATATTCAATGCATAAAGAGGGCACTCAACAAGTAGATGTAGCACTTTACTTATTAAACAGTAAAAACACAGAAGGGGATGAATCAGAAAAGGGGAAGGTTTCAGACATAGTAGGATGCATAGACGAATGTAGCACATATTTGACAATATGTCCAGGGGATATATTGTTAGATCGTCGAAACAACATATCAGATAAGTGGCAAAGGTTAAGGGACAAATTTACAACTTTGAATTTATATTACCTACATATTGTACACTGTAACCATCAACGATATATACGTAGTGACAAGCTTATTATAATATCAGATTCAATTAAACTCGATACATATAATGTATAGTGCAGAGAATGACACAATGAAACCGAAAGAATTCCTTCTTTTCTGATTGATAAACATATTGTAAATTACTCAAGCCCAATTTACCGAGTTACGAGGTTCACGTTGACACTGATTGTTATATTGGGAGCATCATGGTCACTAATTTTTCTATCAATTTTTAAAATGTCAGTGTTGAGTATAGTTATATCATTACTTACAAAGATTGGACCAAGCAAGGTTTTGGTAATAGAAGTAGTTCGTGTAGGATTTGTTATCACATTTCGTAGACTATATCTCGACATAACATCGATTAAGTTTGCAGAACTAGATGGTTTGAGTAGATCAGTGTTAAAGTCTCCATAATAATAATATGTTTATACGTGTCACTAATGATATCAATTGAAGTTTCAATACATTCCCAGAAATTGATAGGAGAGTAGTTAGGTCTGTAACCAACCCCTAAGGCTACTTAACGTAATTTCAATCCACATGAGTTCAATGTCATGACAGCGAAAGTTCGAATCGCTCAGACGTTTGCTAATTAGTTTATCAGAAGCGTATATCATGATGCCGCCTCCGTGACAGTTTCTGTCTTTTCTAAAAGGTTTATTAAAACCATCGAGCTTTAAAATATCCATATCGATTGTAAAATTTAAATGTGTGTCACTACAGCATAAAAGTAAAAAATCTGCAGCTATACTTTCCAAAATAATCAAGTTTTTATCGGATGCTCCTAATATTTAAATGAAGTATAGAAATCCCATTACCTTGGTTAGGTCCCGGGTTTGTTTCAATATCCCCACAAAGAGTTAGTAAGACGAAAATCAATAAGACGAATGGAATATTCTTGATCAATGGCAGTACACCAATTGCGTGTAATTGTTTAAGTAACATATTTCGCGATATATTTCTGGAGTTCATGTTCATGCATTTACCTCTAATCATGGAACGATTGTTGAATACCCCGATGGAGATTCTATACTGCATTATGCAGTTAACATATGTGAGAAGGTCATTAGCCCCTCGCAATATACAATACGGCTGATACGGTCACATAGCCTTCTACATGTTAGTGATGCGTGCTGACACAAAAAAATGCACTTGTCTTTTTTATGATCATATTAAAAAGGTAATAATTTCATCAGCACGGAAAGAAAATCCCTTCGTGATAAAAGAATGGGGATAGATCTTTCCGATGTCTCAATCAGCGACTTATCTAATTGCCTATGGTCAATGGGGGGGGGGGGGGGGGCTATCATCTTAGGTCTGGTGTGAGTAGTTGTGCTTTGTTACATAATGTAGGACAACATGTGGGAAATGTTCCCACAACCTGGACTAAACTATAGGAAATATAAAGTAACTTTTAGCCAAAATATCTTAATAACTGCTGCTTTCATTATGCTCAAATTTTGAAGATGACTTTATTATAGTTTAAGCGATAAGTCCTTTACAATTTCATAGATTTTTGTGAATTCAAAATTTTACATTAGATATTTTCTTATGCAGATGAGTGTGCGCGGGATTTATAGACAATTTCTGAAATGTCCTTTAGATGTGGTATGTCTTCTTTGGTGTCACATTCTACACCACACCAACACGGAGATCTAACTGATTAATAATTTTCATTTATACATTGACCTAGCATGTAGTCTAGATTTATTTTGTACAGTATATTCAAGACGAATTAACACTATTTGAAACATGTCTACCAAGTCCAAAACATTCACTTTCACGTTTGAATTTCCCACTTAAACATGTAGTTGTAAAGCTGATGTTACTCACCTGTAACATCAGTGACCAATGTGGTTTGAATACACGATCACTATGACATTTGTGCATACTCTCTCCTATCCATTCAAAGGAGTTGTTTTTAAAAAAAGATTTAAAATGTTTTCGATTTGAGTAAATTTTTATTGAGGTTTAAGAAACTAGCAAAAAAATGTTGTTGGTTCTAGTAGCAGAGTTGAGCCGCAGTGGCTCAGTGGTTAGCGTATCGGACTCACGACCAAACGGGTGCGGGTTCAAATCCTACCATTGGATCAATCTGGGTCAGCTACCGTGGTGAGTCCTTGGGCAAGGCACTTTACTCCAATTGTCTCGGCACTAAATAACCTACTTGTGTTGCTGTGCCGTAAAGCACCCAAAAAAACCAAACCAATCTAGTATCAGATTATTGAATATTCTTTTACATATTATATCAATTACTATTATTTAATCAAGGTACTACTAGCAGTTAGAATTATTTACAATGTATAGCTTATGTTTTCCTCTTTTGAAGTCACATGGCCTAAATACATAGAATAATAAAGAAAGTGTGGACATAAATATTAAATTCGATGCACAGGCTGCGCTGACAATCAAATTAAAATACAACTATCGTAGTCATTGTCCTTGGAAATCGACTGTTGACATGGGATTCGAAATGTCTACAGTTATAATAAACGTTTTAGGTTTAAGAAATAAAATTGTGTTACATATTTAGATTTCTCACTTAATTCCAGGACAATTTACATTATTTTATATAAATTGACATATTTACCCAATTGATCTACTGAATAAATCGTCAACTATTCTTTATTGATCTTTCTAACTGCTTCATAAACTTCACTGTGGATATAGCAAGCAAATTTCAACCAATTGCTTTATTCCAAAAAGTTATAAACCGGAGGGACGTCTTTTGAATGAATATCAAAATAATTATATTTGAAAATACTCATTTCAGTAGGAATATATGGCTAATGCTAAAACAATTAGCCAACTATTGAATTAACACTTTAAATTACAGCCATAATAAATATTAATGTAATGACTGACTACAAAATATTACCAGCAAAACCAGCTATATTTTCCTTCTCTGAAAATTTGTAGACCCATCAGACCCGACGGTATTATGTTACAAAATTAAAACATTTACTAGACCATTTAGAGCAAGACAATTAATGGAGTGAATCTATACAATAATAATTTTAATTTTTAGAAAGGTGATAAAAAATATTTCAAGAGTTTAAATGAAAAAAACAACATAAAGATCTAGATATACCGTTTGTACTCGCGTATAAGACGGGTCCAAATACCAACATAGACCCTGATCTGACGTCGCATAATGTGGCGGCAGATCAGGGTGTATGTTATCTCAGATTAGTCCTTACAAACTGCATAGACCCAGATCTGCCGGCGCATTATGCGACGGCAGATCTGGGTCTATGCAGTTTGCAGTTGGTGTTAGTTTATACGCGAGTATATACGGTGCTTAATGTGGGTAAATGCACACATTTGTATGCAGCTAAATTCAAATTACAACTTTAAAATCTCGTACGTTTAACAAGGTCAGTCTACAACGATTCTGCAAAACCAGAGATATAATTTATGGAGAAAAAGGTTCCATGTAACACAACACATTGTGCCTCAGAATGTGAAGCAGCTGTATCAGTCACATTAATATATTTTGTAGATAACAATATTCCAGCGTTAGTTTAATCTGTTTACAGATTTCACGTTTATTTCCAGATGCGAAAACTTCCGTCTGAATATTTTTGCCTGATGAGGACAAATTTAATAAAACCAATAACAGCAGAGATATGAATCAAATTAATTTTGATCTGCAACAATGTCAACATTCCTCATAATAACGATTTTGGGATACTTAAAGGGAAATAACAAACAATTTATTGATAATGGAGTAGAAAAATTTGGAGCTGATGAGCTCCATTCTGAATAAGTAGAGAGGGCTGTTGAAGCAAATAATACGTATTATTGGGGTGGAGTTCAAATTGGACTATGTAATATTATATGAAATTAATTCTGTGGCAGACGAAGATGAGGCAATAGGCTGAACATACTTCTTTCTGCAATATAGCGATTGTTTAGCAGTTGGTTGGGTGATTGGTTTCTACGGCATCTTTGACATATTTTTTTACGGCATCTTTGACATATTTTTTACGGCATCTTTGACATATTTTTTTACGGCATCTTTGACATATATTTTTACGGCATCTTTGACATATTTTTGGCTTTATCATACCGATGATATAGAACCTAAGTGCCTTTCCCAAGAACACAACGAGGCAGCCGACAAAAAGGCTGCCCTGGGCGGTATCAAATCCGCGAAGTTAGATTACGAGTCCGAACTTATACCAGCTGAGCTACTACGGCTGTGGAAATAACAACGAAGCACGTAATCTGCATATTAGGTACACAAGTTCAAAATAGAACAAGCAATTATACAGTCCGTTTCCACTGCTCAAAACGCTACTAAAATGGGACTATTAATTTTTTGAAAATCAGGCTTCGTCTCAGATGAAAACAATATGACAATTTAGCATTATATATATATATATATATATATATATATATATATATATATATATATATATCGAAATCAAAAGGGAAATTGTCTGGGCTGTGACTCGTTTCAACTGGGGTTAAATGCTGCTATCAATACCAATAATGTGAAGAACGGAATTGCAAAGGATGATAAACAATCTGTGGCAGTACGATAAGAAATTGTAGACCCTCCCCCCCCCCCCCAAAGAAAAGGCAAAGGGAGTAAAAATTATGTAGAGTAGAAGGATTATTGATAGCCCCACTGTAAGGATGGCGGAGCCTGTATATTACACATCTGCTAATGCGATTGTACCTTCGGCATAGGTGCAGAGCTCAACCCGACACTTGGAAGTTCAATAGGCACAAGTAAATTTAGAAACGTCAAAAAAGAAAAAAAAAAACAATATTGAAGATGAAAGAAACAACTATTTATATCGATTCAATGATAGAAGGAGCTGCTATAGTTTACTGTTTTAAATAGTTTACGAATCTCTCGTCATGCTGAAGACAATGTGTGACAGGACAATGGTGGTATGCGCATGAGCTACGCTCAGTTCTGCTAGATGCTTTGTTTTTATAACTCTTTATCTTTCCAAAGATACAAAATAATTCCAAATTAAAACAAAAATATGCCAAGCAGAATTGATGAGTAACTAACACAAACAGTTTCAAAACACAATACTTATCTATTTTCAAGGTCACGATGTATGTATAATTAATTTTAATATCTATAGTAAACTTTTGATTCTGGCACTACATAAATTAATAATACCGCAACTAATTATATCTGTTAAAAATACAATCAAACTTTGATAGATCAACTAGAAAATCTGTCACATTGTTTAAAACACATATAGGCTGGCGACCATTTTCCAAGAAGTTTTTCTTTACATATACTCATTTATTATAAATTACCTGTATGCATATTAGTTTGAAAATGGCTTTTCAAAACGTTAAGAACGCTTTCAAAGTTCAACAAACTTGTTTTAAACTTAACTTAGTATTTATAATATGTTATAATAGCTACAAAATTATTTATTTATTATTTTTATTTCGCTTATAATTCCCAACAACATATTCTTTTGGATTAGTTCTATAGTCATCTTGAAATTCTGCTGTAATCAATGTCATATTGTTTGACGTATTGTTTTGAACTTTTCTGAAGGAGTAAAACAAATATCTGATAGTTTCTTGTTCTCTCGTACTAAATTCAGAAAGGTTATTTTCAATAATTAAAATTTGTTCACGAAGGATTTTGTTACTAATATTTATGTAAAAACTTGTACTGAATTCCCTTAATGAAGTTCCTTTAATGGTGATTACAATATTTTATTTTATACTAGTCTGTGAATTAGTCGCTTTTCCAAGAGAAATAATCTTGATAATTCACTGGAGTGAATTATGACAAATATTTTTTCACTGCTGCCAATAGACACCGATAACATTATGACCAAGAAATTTAATCTGCCATTATGTCTTTTGCGTGCTGTAGTGGTAAGCATGGCCACCTGTCATCCAGAAGTATCAGGTTCAAATCTCACAATTTTTTTCCTTTTTCTTCTTTAAATTTTTTGTTTGTTTATATGCATTTTTTTACATTGAATTAGGAAAGAGAACTATTGTGAAAAAACAAAATACTGAGTTTTTCACCCACACGATGAAATATATCCATTATTCGCTTGACACAAGCAAATATCCTCGATTTAATTTCTTCTTGTCCTATATTATCTTTATGATTACACCACTTTGTAGACGACATACATTCTGTTTGTTTCAGTTGAGGTATAATAAAATGTTATGCATCCCCTTTTATCTTTTAGAAGATATAGAACATGTATGTTATAAACTGTGCATTTATTTTAAATAATTTAATTCTTCTTGTTTATTACTTAACTTGTGTAACAATTCTTGAGAAATTATTGCTTTTAGTGCTTCGTAGTAAAGACAAGTTTTTGTTATACAAAAATTGTCTCGAAGATTTTTCTAGAGTTTGTATTTGGCCATTAATGTTAAAAATGTGAATTATATTATGGATTCTAACACTGTTCCAGTTATTATAGCCATATCAGTATTTTACACCAGCGGTGAAAACAGGATCTCTTCTAAAGTTTAAATCTTACGTTTTTTATTATATTCTGACCAAGCTTCTGAAACATTTTTCCAAAATCTGTTATTTGTATTATCTGCAAATCTTCTATTAAAAGAACTTCCACTTATAAAATCAAAATATTATTGAAAAATCGATATTTGATTTTATTTTTATCACTTGTTATTAACCTTGAAAATTCGCTATGTTAATTACAAAGCTTTAATGAAATCTTTTAAATTTATAGGAATAATTTGTAATTCCCCTCTTTCACAATTTTGAGTGATTTCATACCTTTTTATTTTATCAGGTCCTGAATTCCGGATGAATTTCAAAAATATTTTTTTCCATGCTAAAGTCAGCTCAAAAAGTGGATTTGTCAAGACTAAATAATTATTAAATTTAGAACTTGCCAGTGATATAATAATATTCACTTAACAATAAATAGCAATTTTTCTTTTACCCCATAATTAGCAGCAACTTCTCAGTTTGTTTGCACTGCATAAGATGGAGGAGAATTAACGGAGTTAGGTAAATACTGTATGAAATCCGATGTTGAAATGTATGCAAAAAAAAACAAAAAAAAAAAAAAAAACAAGATTGAAGACCTAAAACAAAAAGACAGCAAAGAAACAGGAACGAGCAAAACAGCTTTATTTCTATGTTGTCGTATGTACAAAAATATAATAAATAGGAAAATATGTATATCTACACATTGTGAAAGATTTGCTTTTTACTTCATCCATGTTATGTACAAACTGTTTCCTAATCAACTGATATTGATTTTATATTTGTGGTACTTCTTTGTAACAGAAGGTTCTACAGATGTGTTACAATTGTACACGCTAAACATTTTGTCCAGAAAAAATGCAGACGGTGTAGTTGGCATGATAGCTACACCTTCTTTTGCATAAAATTAGAGATAAGTTGTAATGCCCCAATGATTATATAAACATGAATGTGATTTTCATTATATTTTATTTTGTTCAGAATCTTATGGACAAGCTTGTATTCTTTTACACTATATAGATTATTAAGCTTTTTAAAAGATGTAGTTCTATTTAGCTTAATATGTTTTAATAGTATCTCTGTTCATTTCCTTATTAATGTCACTTAGTACCTTGCTAAGACATTATCTACATTGTAGTTGCCTTATCACTTAGTACCTTGCTAAGACATTATCTACATTGCAGTTGCCTTATCACTTATTACATTGCTAAGACATTGTCTACATTGTAGTTGCCTTATCACTTAGTACCTTGCTAAGACATTATCTACATTGTAGTTGCCTTATCACTTAGTACCTTGCTAAGACATTATCTACATTGTAGTTGCCTTATCACTTAGTACATTGCCAAGACATTATCTACATTGTAGTTGCCTTATCACTTATTACATTGCTAAGACATTGTCTACATTGTAGTTGCCTTATCACTTAGTACATTGCCAAGGCATTATCTACATTGTAGTTGCCTTATCACTTAGTACCTTGCTAAGACATTGTCTATATTGTAGTTGCCTTATCACTTAGTACCTTGCTAAGACATTATCTACATTGTAGTTGCCTTATCACTTAGTACATTGCCAAGACATAATCTACATTGTAGTTGCCTTGTCACTTAGTACATTGTTTAGACATTATCTACATTGTAGTTGCCTTATCACTTAGTACATTGTTTAGACATTATCTACATTGTAGTTGCCTTATCACTTAGTACATTGCCAAGACATTGTCTACATTGTAGTTGCCTTATCACTTAGTACATTGTTTAGACATGATCTACATTGTAGTTGTCTTATCACTTAGTACCTTGCTAAGACATTGTCTACATTGTAGTTGCCTTATCACTTAGTACCATGCTAAGACATTGTCTACATTGTAGTTGCCTTATCACTTAGTACCTTGCTAAGACATTATCTACATTGTAGTTGCCTTATCACTGAGTACATTGTTTAGACATTATCTACATTGTAGTTGCCTTATCACTTAGTACATTGTTTAGACATTATCTACATTGTAGTTGCCTTATCACTTAGTACATTGCCAAGACATTGTCTACATTGTAGTTGCCTTATCACTTAGTACATTGTTTAGACATTATCTACATTGTAGTTGCCTTATCACTTAGTACATTGCCAAGACATTATCTACATGGTAGTTGCCTTATCACTGAGTACCTTGCTAAGACATTATCTACATTGTAGTTGCCTTATCACTGAGTACATTGCCAAGACATTGTCTACATTGTAGTTGCCTTATCACTTAGTACATTGCCAAGACATTGTCTACATTGTAGTTGCCTTGTAACTTAGTACATTGCCAAGACATTGTCTACATTGTAGTTGCCTTGTCACTTAGTACATTGCCAAGACATTATCTACATTGTAGTTGCCTTATCACTGAGTACCTTGCTAAGACATTATCTACATTGTTGTTGCCTTATCACTGAGTACATTGCCAAGACATTGTCTACATTGTAGTTTCCTTATCACTGAGTACATTGCCAAGACATTATCTACATTGTAGTTGCCTTATCACTGAGTACATTGCCAAGACATTGTCTACATTGTAGTTGCCTTATCACTTAGTACATCGTTTAGACATTATCTACATTGTAGTTGCCTTGTCACTTAGTACATTGTTTAGACATTATCTACATTGTAGTTGCCTTATCACTTAGTACATTGTTTAGACATTGTCTACATTGTAGTTGCCTTATCACTTAGTACATTGTTTAGACATTATCTACATTGTAGTTGCCTTGTCACTTAGTACATTGCCAAGACATTATCTACATTATAGTTGCATTGTGACTTAGTACCTTGCTAAGACATTGTCTACATCTTAGTTGCCTTATCACTTAGTACATTGTTTAGACATTATCTACATTGTAGTTGCCTTGTCGCTTAGTACATTGCCAAGACATTGTCTACATTGTAGTTGCCTTATCACTTAGTACATTGCCAAGACATTGTCTACATTGTAGTTGCCTTGTTACTTAGTACATTGCCAAGACATTGTCTACATTGTAGTTACCTTGTCACGTTTGTCATATGAACCATTTTTGTTTACTGCTGATAATTTGGATGTACTTTCTTTCTTCGCTCTGGTTTTGCAAATTTCCATACCATGCAGGTGTTAACTCCTTCAAGCTCTAATGCGCTGTTATTTCACATCTGTCACTTTATAAAAACTCGTCATATTTGCAACTAAACGTATCAATGCTACTTAATACTTCAATTTGTGTATTGTATATTCCTCTATCCCCGTTAATCACCATAGCATTGACGTCATTCATTTTAATGGCATAATGTTTTCAGATGGTTTCCTTCTGTTAAACGATTTATTATATCCTTCCATTTAACGAGTACATACCTTGTACCGTTCGTCCGTTTTGTTTATAAAATCTGTTCAACATTGTTTATATTATCTTGTTTGTTATAATGAGAATATTGTTGTTGTATATTTATTTATTTATTATTTTTTAATTTTATTTTCGTTTTGGTCCCGATTAATTTGTTACCACAATCAATTGATATTTGTGTAAACAACTGGACTTTCGGAAACGTAAAGATGTCTCACTGTTCTTTGTCCGTCATTTGAAGCGGTATATAAACATCTAAAGATTAATTCATGCTTGGTAAATTGTCTTTAGGTATATTCCGCTATTTGCAACGTGTCTTCCATACCACTCTTACATATAATGTCTTTCTGCTATGACTGCATATATGCAGTTTGGTAAGAAAATATTTGGAAATGTCATAATAATTGCAATTTTTGAACATTTGACTTGGGACCCTCTCCCAAGGACCCTAGGGGAAGGTGCCAAGGATGAGATTCCTCTTGAAGATGATTACCACAGGGACTATATAACTAAAAGTTTAATGAAAATCCACCCAGCGGTTATGGAGGAGACGTGGTAACGGACAGACGAACGGACGTAATGACAGACGGATGGTATCACAATATCTCCCACGTTTTTAGAAGAAAAAAACATCTGGATACAAATCTTACTAGCCTGTATTGCGGGAAATTTGTACAATGTTTCAAAATAGCTGTTTTAAAAGAAATAGAAGTATATCTGAAATAATAATTGTTCTTATGTAATTACGAATAATTGTCTCGACACTTTTAAGTATAAATCAAGTTTTGCATGAGCAATTATTTAAAAATAGATCTATTTTTGTAAATAATATCGATAATCTCACATGGACGATTATAAATACGGTTACCTTCTGTTTTGAAAGTACATGGCGAAGTGACATCTTAATCATTTTGATTGTAATCTCTTAATAGCTCTTTAATACGAACGTATCGATCTTTTAGTCTTTTATGTTCCAGTTATGTTCTACAGTCCAATGAAAAGATCCCACTCTTTTGTCTGAAAAGTGAATTATTTGTCTGTGTCAGGGTCTGCTCACTGATGATGTCATTCCGATTAAAACATTTAATATCTGTATAAGACCATTCGGAACTAAAGATCATATATTTTGTCAACTAAGCAAAATATGTTACGATACAAATATTGAGAGATTCGTATTTTCAAGATTAGCTGAAACAACATACATTCCCCTTCGACACCTATACATCTTTCTGGCACGAAGGACTCAGTAATAATACTTAAAACCATTGACATGCATATTTAACTAGCTAACAATGGACTATAATTTTTCAATATTACCACATTTCTAACATCTTACCAAGACCAAGACAAGGTGTTTGATTATAGAACGAGAAGGTCAAGAAAACAAAAGAGATATACAAAAATAAGATGGATGACAGTCCCTATTTGTAAAACCTTTTATTTCGTAGAGACCAATCATTTCTGCGAAATGCTGTAGATAAATCCTATCGCCTATACAGGCAGAGGAATAATGTGGTAGTAAAAGCAATAAAATACGCAAAGTATGGCGAAAATATCGAAAATTAAAGTGACTAGAAAAAGTTAGCGACGTCTTATCCAACGATCAATCATTTAGGAGATCCACATGAAAATGTGCCCAGCTTTTTAAAATGTTGGTTGCAGGTGTGAATGGATATGTCCCGTGCTGGTTGCAGGTGTGAATGGATATGTCCCGTGCTGGTTGCAGGTGTGAATGGATTTGCAGGTGTGAATGGATCTGTCCCGGAAAAGAATATGGTAATTTGTACGTTCTCAAGTGTATACAAATAAAATATATTGGAAATTAAATGATAGTATTGGACCCTACTTTGAATAAATTCCTTCCCCCAAAAAATCATCGGAACGAGGTTTTACATTTTACTCGTATACGAGACGACTGACAATTTGCAATTAATTACATAGGTTGAGACAATCAGTAAATAAATAAATAAATAATATGACAAAATTAGTCAATTCAACTTTTCTCATTCACAACAACATTATGCATTGCCTAAATTTAGACAAATCCCTATCGGTAGTGCTTGTAACAATCTGATACAGAAAGAAAAATTAATATTATTGTCCAAAACGTCAGTGATTCTTGGAGTCAGTTTAAACAAAAAAAATACAGCCAGCAGATGTTAATTCAGGTAACAATGACCACAATTAGCAATCAAGTTGATGTGACGCATTAGCCATTTTTTAAAAATATATCATTTTGTTGTTGTTGTTGTTGCATTGTTTTATTTTTTTGTTCTGTAAATATCTTCCACCGTTTTGCAATCAGCGCACGAATGTATGAAACACAGAATCATATGATGATATTACATTGGATGATCCACATTGTGGATCACAGAATCATATGATGATATTACATTGGATAAGCCACATTGTGGATCACAGAATCATATGATGATATTACATTGGATGATCCACATTGTGGATCACGGAATCATATGATGATATTACATTGGATGATCCACATTGTGGATCACAGAATCATATGATGATATTACAATGGATGATCCACATTGTGGATTAACTATTCGGGTAAATAGTTCTTTAGTCACCGACCAACATTTAATTATTCTTCGTCACTTTTTGTTATTATTTGGTCCTTGAAGTTAATCAAGTAGGAGTTTTTTTTATCTCAACTCCCAGAGTCCTAAGTGAAGATTCTTGCATAAAAGAGTGTTCATCGAACCAAAATTACAGGTCATGTAGTTCAATTATACATTTGCATACATCGCATGATACAGATTTCTGAATCTCGAAATTAGTTACCCATCTAGCTGCTCTCTGGGACCCAATAACACCTTCTTATTACTAATAATCCTAATTATCTTGTTTGCGCGTTGTGTCGAGCACGCTTCAGACAAAGATCGAAAACAGTTCTTAAGATAAGTAATGCATCAAGAGGAGAGCAACTTTAAGACATAAAAGCTGATTCTCTACGGGTCTTCAGATAGACCGGTTCTTCTGAAGAAAAAGTATTTTCTGTATTCTTTTTTATCTGCCAATTCTTTTTTTGCAATGGATTTGTTTGGCTTTTAATAATTCTTTGCAGAATAAATGGTAAAGCTGTGAAGCCAATGCTTCTGTCATGCATGGCAAAGGCCGAATGGTACTTGTTTATTACCAGTCAGATAGCGATGCTAGTCAAACACGGATAGGTCTTTATCCAAAATGTATTTTGAGCAGAAAATATGACTGTTACAAAGGAAACTTGCTGTCAACAACACACAATTATTTTCAGTGGATGATCAGACACTAGACAATTTGATTCATATTAGGTTGTTAGGCAGTTGTGTTAGAATCTGGACTTTAGTTTGTTAAACAAATGTATGTAATCAAAAATATCATATACACCTTGATAAACTGTGATAATTTGCAAACAGTGGTCTCATCAAGAATTGCAAAATAGTTGAGATATTGTCAGGTATTTATGCTCCTTAAGTTTATAGCCAACCGTCTATTCTATCTCCAAAATACTTCCACGCAGATTTTTCCTCGTCCATTTAATTTCTGTTACAGGGCAAATAGATCTAGAAGAAAAAAGAAATGGGAAAATATAAAACATTCAATGTATGTAATAAATATTAACATGTGCAGGACTTTACGATCGAAAGCAAGCAGCCACACAGAGAATACCTACTTCCGTCTTACCTCTATCTTTCGTTGTAAATGCTAATAGTTATTTGAACAAATATTGTAAAGCTCAGAAGCTCTAGAATTAAATACTTTCTTTATAATAAATATTCTCTATATCTGAATCAGGACCTCTATGTTATAGTCTCTGTATCTGAATCAGGACTTCTATGTTATAGTCTCTGTATCTGAATCAGGACCTCTATGTTATAGTCTCTGTATCTGAATCAGGACCTCTATGTTATAGTCTCTGCATCTGAAACAGGACCTCCATGTTATAGTCTCTGTATCTGAATCAGGACCTCTATGTTATAGTCTCTGTATCTGAATCAGGACCTCTATGTTATAGTCTCTGCATCTGAAACAGGACCTCCATGTTATAGTCTCTGTATCTGAATCAGGACCTCTATGTTATAGTCTCTGTATCTGAATCAGGATCTCTATGTTATAGTCTCTGTATCTGAACCAGGACTTCTATGTTATAGTATCTGAATCAGGACCTCCATGTTATAGTCTCTGTATCTGAAACAGGACCTTCATGTTATAATCTCTGTATCTGAATCAGGACCTCCATGTTATAGTCTCTGTATATGAAACAGGACCTCAATGTTATAGTCTCTGTGTTTGAATCAGGACCCCCATGTTAAAGTCTATATACATGAATCAGGACATCCATATTATAGTCTCTGTATCTGAATCAGGACCTCCATGTTATAGTCTCTGTATCTGAATCAGTACATCCATGTTATAGTTCTCTGTATCTGAATCAGGGCCTCCATGTTATAGTCTCTGTACCTGAATCAGGACCACTATGTTATAGTCTCTATATCTGAATGAGGACCTCTATGTTATAGTCTCTGTATCTGAATGAGGACCTCTATGTTATAGTCTCTGTATCTGAATCAGGACCTCTATGTTATAGTCTCTGTATCTAAAACATGACCTCTATGTTATAGTCTCTGTATCTGAAACAGGACCTCTATGTTATAGTCTCTGTATGTGAAACATGACCTCCATGCTATAGTCTCTGTATCTGAATCAGGACCTCCATGCTATAGTCTATGTATCTGAAACAGGACCTCCATGTTATAGTCTCTGTATCTGAAACAGGATATCTATTTTACAGTCTCTGTATCTGAAACAGGACCTCTATGTTATAGTCTCTGTATCTGAATCAGGACTCTATGTTATAGTCTCTGTATCTGAATCAGGACCTCTATTTTATAGTCTCTGTATCTGAATCAGGACCTCTATGTTATAGTCTCTGTATCTGAATCAGGACCTCTATGTTATAGTCTCTGTATCTGAATCAGGACCTCTATGTTATAGTCTCTGTATCTGAATCAGGACCTCTGTGTTATAGTCTCTGTATCTGAAACAGGACCTATATGTTATAGTCTCTGTATCTGAAACAGGACCTTCATGTTATAGTCTCTGTATCTGAATCAGGACCTCTATGTTATAGTCTCTATATCTGAATCAGGAACTTTATGTTATAGTCTCTGTATCTAAACCAAAACGTCCATGTTATTGTCTCTGTATCTAAAACAGGACCTCCATGCTATAGTCTCTGTATCTGAAACAGGACCTCCAAGTTATAGTCTCTGCATCTGAAACAGGGCCTCCATGTTATAGTCTCTGTATCTGAAACAGGACCTCTATGTTATAGTCTCTGTATCTGAATCAGGTCCTCTATGTTTATGGTCTCTGTATCTGAAGCAGGACCTCCATGTTATGGTCTATGTATCTGAATCAGGACCTCTATGTTATATTCTGAGCGAAACATAGTTATTAATTATCATACACTCGGACAAGTATTCCCGTTTCAAAGAGCACATATATATGTCACCATGGTAACACCGTCAGCATTTTGTAATTTTATAACAGAGAGCAGTTATAAAGAGAGAGAGATTTGAAAGATAAATATAGTGTTATAAAGAGTAATGTTCCTAGGTTTTCTTGATATTAAGATGCTCATCAAAATGTATCTGAGTTACAAAAAGAAGTCACGTTATTCATCTTCCATGATCTTTGGGAGAGTCTTAAAAATATGAACACAATCAAAACATTAAATTAAGAACTGCAAAAAGTACACTTCATCTATTACCTTAGATTATTATTCAGAACGAACAGGTGAGTAATTAGATAGATGATACATTAATTAGATAGATAATACAGTAATTAGATAGATAATACAGAAAGTAGTTTGGGTGAGGATCCAATTTTACAGAAATCATGATAAAAATTATTTTATTTCACATTATGACCAGTGGACTCCGCAAGCCAGATTCATATACGACTAAATACACTTTTGCATTGTCTAACATATTTCTTCCAGACCTGATGTTTCAACTTGACCATAATGATGTCTGGCTCTGAATTTTTAATATTGTAATATTTGAATTCCTACAGATTAAAAAAAAAACAGATATACCAGTAAGGTATATATATATATATATATATATATATATATATATATATATATATATATATATATATATATATATATATATATATAGAGAGAGAGAGAGAGAGAGAGAGATAGAGAGTTTGCTTTCCTTTTCATGCCGTCGAACCCACGACCCTTGGATTACGAGACCGACGCTCTGCCATCTGAGCTATAGAGATATAGAGGGATGAAAGCGCCTATTTCTGGATCGCAAATTGTATGTATGCATACATGATTATAAAAAAGAAATATACATGGTATGATACACGTAGTATCTAATAGGTTAGAGAGTTATACTTCATTCAAGGCAGAAAACGAAGCTATAAAACGAGTAACAACACTTAACTTAAATCTCAGACACCAGGGCCCTAACCCACTCTACCATGCGCTCATCCATAAAACGGATGGATACAAGTCGAAGGCAACGACTTGAGTTCACACACACACACACACACACACACACACACACACACACACACACACACACACACACACACACACACACACACACACGCACACACACACACACGTGTTTGTGTGAAAGCATGAAATATTACGATAAATATCAGTATGCGGCATGCAGCAATTACTTTTAATCTTTTGTTAAACAACAAACAAAACGAGGCAACTGACTCATAAATGTTTAGTTGATTACGCAGCGTACTTTAAGATGGATGTCTCACCACCCACGTAAGTTCTATAAAATTAAAAATTAAAATATACAGTGCATATTTCGCCATAGATATAAGCATTTCTTGAAAACTTTCTTTCATTCATTAAAAAAAAATCAGACATTAAAAGCACTAAAAGACACATGTGCTTATGGAGCCGCTATGCAGTCTGCACCAATGCACAGTGGTTTTCTTCATGGAGCCGCTATGCAGTCTGCACCAATGCACAGTGGTTTTCTTCATGGAACCGCTATGCAGTCTGAACCAATGCACAGTAGTTTTCTTCATGGAACCGCTATGCAGTCTGAACCAATGCACAGTGGTTTTCTTCATGGAACCGCTATGCAGTCTGAACCAATGCACAGTGGTTTTCTTCATGGAACCGCTATGCAGTCTGAACCAATGCACAGTGGTTTTCTTCAGATATGGAGCCGCTATGCAGTCTGAACCAATGCACATTGGTTTTCTTCATGGAGCCGCTATGCAGTCTGAACCAATACACAGTGGTTTTCTTCAGATATGGAGCCGCTATGCAGTCTGCACCAATGCACAGTGGTTTTCTTCAGATAAATGCGACAGCATCCTAGTTAAGTACCAAAGGTGCATCCATATTAATAGTATGTTGATATTGACCGTGGTATAAACACGCATATTAATTGTATGTTGATATTGACCGTGGTATAAACACCCATATTAATAGTATGTTGATATTGACCGTGGTATAAACACCCATATTAATAGTACGTTGATATTGACCGTGGTATAAACATCAAATTATCTTCTGTTTAAAAAAGTTGTATACAGTTTGCATAAAACGTAATTACAAGTTGGATGAATCTATATTCAACTTAAAGTTACTACATCACATGACAAATACTTTTCAAGACACAATAATATATATATATATATATATATATATATATATATATATATATATATATATATATATATGTGTGTGTGTGTGTGTGTGTGTGTGTTCGTACATGAATGCGTGCGTGTGTGTGTTCATTCGACGATTACCGTGGTAACTAACACGATAACCTTTTGGAGTTCAAAAAAGCAACAACTTCAGTATATTGACATTGAAGTTCATACTGCCTTTTTTACGATTAGAGAGACGGAGTGAGCTTCGCAGTTTAAATGGGGCTTGATACAACTTTGGAGTGCTTGTTTTTCTCTGATAGCAAACTCCTCCCTATTGCACAAACTCAACCATCTACTATCTAACAGAATTACGTCAACGAACTACAGATTCCCAATCTTTGATCAAATATTGTTATTAGAGGCACTTCAGAAAGAACAACACAGAAAGGAAAACGGCTGTTATTACAAGATAAACATTCTTTGCATTCCATGTTACGTTCTTAAGAAACTGAGTGACATCAGGCGAGGGTTCACAAAGTTGGCCTGGTAACTTTTCCAAGAGGAAATCAAAAGACTATCTGCGTTCCTATGATGCGTTTTGTGGTTCTGAATATGCCAGCAAAGCAGACTGTCTTCTATGAATGATTAGCCTCTAATCATTCAACATTGTTTATACATTTTGAAGGTAGTCGTCTGAGATGAATGCAAAGGTTAATCTCGGGATTACAGCCTTTTTACGATTGCCTGAAATGAACACTTCATTGCTCTCAAAATAAAATGGCCCAACTCCTTGTTTCCTTTATCATCAGCATTTTTAAAATAATTATTCTGGCCCATATTGATTGTCCTAGAGTTTCTGGTTCATGTTTATGAGTTTCTTCCAGTTCCATCAGACTATAGTGTCGTTATGCAAAGACAGAAGTATTTATAAGTTCTGTTCCAGATGACAATATTATTATGATCGCACAGGGCCAGCTTTGTAGTTATCGATATTTTATAAATCTAATACAAGGCTAGGTCTTGTCCAAAGATAAAGAAAAAAGAAAAAGAAAAAAAAAACCCACAACGACAAAACCCCTCAAAACAAAATACATTTCAAACCTTGAAAAATAGTGGTGTCTAGGTGCGGTTCGACACACAATTTGAGGAATCTAAATGAAGAAATAAATTGAAGCCCGATTCCCCTAGCATATGAAGCAACTGTACGGCAATTAATGAGTGATTAATTTAGTCGAGTACTTTTTGTACTTTTTATTCATAAAAGTGGCAAAATATACACCAAACCTGAAAAGAGAAAAAATTTTATGGTTCTCAAAACAACGAGCACAATGTAGTCTCTTCCAACCCCCCCCCCCTCCCCCGTGGTCTATTTTAGCTAGAATTAGAATGAAACGCCGTTAATTTGCTGCAGAACAAGTTCTGTCATGATCCCTTGATTCATTTCAGTGTATCAATGAGTGTAGTAGAAGCAAGACGGACAATTGTATTTATATTTCATAATCGTATTTGAAGAAAATTATAATTGATCCTAGTCATGCGTCTTCACAACACAAGTTCACTCAAATATCGTTTTTGTTGTACATTTGCAATATCTTATCGTATTGCGCCAGTCGAGGAGTTGTCCGTCATAAATCTGTGTAATATCAGTCTTGAATATCAACCCAGGTTTACATTCATAAAATTTAATTTTTAGACGAACCTCCACTAACCGGCTGCTTTAAAAAAATCAGAGAGTAAATATGGTTGTTCCTAGATCAGTTATTAAGCTATTGAATTACCACAGTAAATTACAACCATATTAAGGGCGTCGCCTCATTTTATATTCAACAAATGTTAATTTAATGACTAACTAAAGAGCCATTCTTGCAGAAATAGCCATATGGACCTACTCTAAATATTACTATACCAGTCAAATTTAGGAGCACTATTTCATAAATTTATAACAAATACTAGATCAATTAGATTGTAGAACAGTTAACAAAATGTCGTCTGCTAGGATTTTACAGACAAATACAATACACGTGTTAGCAAGCAAAGCCGCGTGGAGTAGGCGTAAAGCATAGAAATACAGATCGAAAGGTCTGTGGTTTGAAATTCGGTAGAGGTGAAAATTATGTCTTGATAGAAGAGTTCGACAGTGACGTATTTCCGGATTCATTGGACCGTTGACACATACTCATGATTTCTGCTCATACAAAAATGATGTATATTTACACAATAAAAGATGACCTGAAACATTTAAACTTATACACATACAAAATAGCTGAATATATTTTTTAATATTGTTCTTATATAAATCACTGAACAATTTAATACTTGATATGCCATTTCGAAAAAGAGGTGAGAAAAATGTATAAACCATGTTTAAAGAAGATCACTAATCAAAATATACGGCAATTTGGTTCAGTGAAAGCTAAATTAGACTTAACGATTAGGAGTATGAAACGACCGACTCTGCAGGAATAACAAGTTGAGCTTAGATGATTTAACCGCAGAACAAGACCTGGTAAAATTCTCAACAGAGATGAAATTCAAACTGTGATAGAAACACTATTTAAAATACTGCAGACAAAATTGGGACAGGAAATAAGTGAAAGCACAAACTGGACGTTTGACTGGATAGAGTATCTAACACTGCACATATATTGGTATCAACAGTTCATCGGAAACTCATGCAAAGATTAAAAATAAAAAGACTTGTACAAACGTAAAAATAATGATAGTAGATATTTATTTTATGTTGTGAAATCTATCTATGTTAAATATACCAAGTGATTATGTAGATAGTAGTATGTATGTATCAGAATTTAACGACACGTAAGCACAATAATGTCTATAAGTTAAGTTCTAAAGAATGTAAATATAAAGAATTGAAAAAAACTTTATTAAGATAAATACGTTTAAGTAAACGTAGACATGAAATACTAGAAAATAAACGATAAAAGGTAAGGATGTTAAAATTATATTAAAGATATATACATTCAAAGATAAAAGTAATACATATCAAATCCTTAAAATATAGGGGATCATGTAGATAGATGATCGAAATACAATTTAGATAGATACAGCCACTAGTCTGTTGAAAACAGAGGACAATGGAAACTTCGAAAATGAATTTAACATATCTATAAATGTGTATGAAAGTTGGGAAGGAGGATACAACGGTATTGACGTCCATACCCTGCAAAACAGATGCTCAGCAGAGGCGGAGCGCACCGCAGCTGAAATAAACTATATTAAACCTGTTATGATAAATGAAATGGAAAGACAAAAACATGTCAATGTCAAAATCAAATTTCAGTATGGTGAACCTGATGAAATGGAAGGTATCACAATGTTGGAGTAAAAGATTTTTCAAGAACGTCATCATCACAGATAAACAGGCACGAAAAGAGAAAATACTTTTGTCAAATATGTTTGAGTTTGTTCAATACACCAGAAAAAATATCAGAGACTCAAAAGGCTACGTATCAATGTAGATGATTAGATAGATATAAAGCATGCAGAAGGCTTTGATAGTAAAAATTCGAAAACTTTCAAAATCAGTGAAATTTCGATCTGTTATTTATTATGATTTTGAAAGTATCATTGTATGATAGGCACGCACTCGTTATCAACAATCATGGTATATTTTGGACAATCAAAACGAACCAAATACATTCCATCAGAGTTCTGTTTGGATATTAAATCAATAGACAAAAGATACAAAACAAATAGTTTGCAGAGCAAAGATTTTATGAAAGAATTTTGCTATGCATTGAGTAAATTTGCCTGAAGAATTAAGACCAAAAAATCCAGAACCTATAGTGTTCACAGATGAAGATTAACAAGACTCAACAAATATATACCATATCTGCGTGAGGGAATATTTACATAAAAGATATTTCAATCACTTTACAGGCCAGTATAGAAGTCCAGCACATAACGAATACAATTAGAATTACAAATATCTAAAATATATACGATTGTTCATTCATAACTTTCCGGTGATGCCAATCACTTATTCATCAAGATGTTTCTAAAGAATTGTCCAGATGATGAGGCAAAAATCATACCAAGCAACGACAAGAAATATATTTCATTCAGTAAATCTTTCATAGTTGATAGCTTAATGAATGAACGAAAATGAATAACACTTTAAATGACAATCAGGTTGGTAGACAGCTCATGGGATTTCATGGGACAATCTATACAACATCTGGCTAAAAGCTTAATTGATGAAAAGTTAATAGAAATTACTTAAAGAGTTTTACCCATATGAATACATTAATATTTTGAAAGATTTAATGAAACAGCTATACCACCAATAGAAAAATGTTATCCTAACATATCCAATAATGATTACCAGTATGTACATAACATCATGGAACATTTTAACCTTGAAACACTTGGAGATCATGACTATTACAAAAATGAACATACATTCATGCTATGTGATATTCCAGAAGAAATTTAGTATGTCTGTTTGGAAAATTAGAAAACTGTATCCAGCTCATTATTAGAGTAGTTCTGAATTAGCACATACTGTATCCTTAAAGATATCAGGTGTAAAACTTGAATTGTTGACCGACTATGACATGTTCTGAATGATTGAAAGTGGAATAAGAGGTGGAATTAGTATGTTACTGCAGAGATACACCAAGAATAAAAATGAATACTTCTTGGACAAAGATGGTAGGATGAAAAATAATGGTTAATACGAAATTACAAAGTTAAGGTCATTCATTATGTATTTAGATGCCAACAATCTGTGCGAAATGCGACTAGTCAGTACATGCCGGTAAACAAACCTTCAATGGGCCACTGATGAATAACATTTGATGGATGAGAGAATATCTGTTGGAAATACCAGACGACACTTATACTGCTTGTATTTTAGAAGTTAATTTGGAGATGCCATTACACAAGCAAAACTATTTAATAGATTACCCATTCCCCATAAGCTCCAGTGAAATTAAGAAGTCGATAAATGATTACAAGGGTACAAAACCAACGGTACCAAATGGTTATGTACCTTGTAAAACAAAGATAAATACGTCATTCACTACAGAAACATAAGCTTTACATACAATTCGGTTTAAAACTGGATAAGAAACATAACACAGAGTTCTTTGTTCGAACAACAACCATGGTTAAAATCATACGTTTAACTTAATACAAACGTGAGACACAAGGAAACAATTAATTTTGAGAAAGTTTTTTCCCCTAATTGATTTAGTACTCTGTATTATTGCCAATTATTTCGTCAGTTTGAAAAATAAGAAAATAAAGTTATTAAACCACTTTACGGAGGCTTTAGAGTGTTAAAATTATCTAAATGGCTAATGCATGACTTTTACTCTTAAAGTGAAAATTTAAAAAGACAATAACAATATTGTGAATTAAAATCCAAATAATCAAATAAATCTAAGTGTCCTAACCACAAGTCCAAAATATAGAATGTTCCGAATTAATTCCAGTAGCCTTGAAGGTACTGATATTCCAGTAGTCTTGAATGTCCCGATGTGCCATTAGTCTCGAATGTCTTGATGTACCACAATGATGTAATCCAGAATGTCTTTAAATGATTTCACAAAAATCCTAAAGTCATGTATTAATCCCCAAAAGTCCTAAAGTCTATGAGCACTTTAGTATTTCGAATTAATATTTTAAATAAATAATTCCTATCTCTGAATTTGCTCTGATCTTCACAACACACCTATAAACATCTGATTATTAAACCAAATTCCTTAAAGATTGATAGTTAGCTTAGGAATGAAATACTGCTTACCAAACTTCCTATATATAAACACAGGTCACATGAGAGAATTTTCTGGAAAATCATATGCATACATGACAAAAATCAGTAATTCTAGTGCAAAAACCAATCTAATTGTAAACTAAAGCAACCCTGACATCGACTTCTAAGTAAACAACTTGTTTAGATCCTACAATCAAGGACAAAGTAAAATATGTATGACAAAAGTTAAATATGTAACATTATACATAACAGTACAGAGTCAATTATACGAACTAATTGGTTACCATATATTTCGTCCAGATATTCGGTGGTCCGGATGATCGAATTTTGTGCAAAATGTAGAACTGTTAATGCTAAAACTATAACATAAGTGTGATGAACTGTCATTGTATATAGGGTCTTTTGATCACAAGTGTCAAAGGGCTTTGTTCAATGTTTACTCGGTTGATATGGATTTCATTCACACCTGTACCGGCAGGTGAGTAACTTTTTTCACCCGTTAAGTCACCATTGATTTTCGATAGACAGTTAACTACTTTGGCTTGGATAATAGAATGCCTTTAATCCGATCGTTATGAATCTTTATTCATGTATGATTAGCTTGGGGTTTCACTATGACAAATTACGTATTGTCATAGCGGCACTCACTTAGCGACAATTAGGTGTAAGAATAAACGTTCTCTCTTTGTAGCTCCCTCTTACCCTTCCTCTCTCCTAAGTACATTTACAGTGTTTGTACTTTAAGGGGATAATTTAGTTATTCAGAATACTATTGTAAGTATAACTATAGAAGATTATATTCGATTGTGTTTGTTTCCGATTGATGCTCTTCTGTTCTATGTTGGCAAATGGATCCTAAAACATCATTAAAAGTTTGTTCCTTTTGTTCTGTTTGAGAGTATCGACAATTTATCCTTTCGTTCCATATTAAATAACATGGTTTTCTCCAAACAGTTTCTATTCTTTTTTGTCCTTACTGTACAACACAACCAAATAACGTATATTTTCTCTGAAATCTATAATTAGAGTTGTACTTTTGTACAATCACCCAACTGCTATTTTAAAATGTCTACCATTTAAACCTAATTTGGGTTAGGTGCTTTATTTTTGTTTTGTCAAGATTGCCACATTCATCAATCAGAAACAAGGTATATGTACTTCGGTCAACATCCAGTCACATATCTAATTTATGAGAATCTAACCCAATCACCGTTTTATCCTTGAGTAACCACTTTCTACTGTAAGTCTTGTTGTACAACAATATTGGACAAGTGATATCGATGCAGTCAAAAACATTTTTTTTCAATATCAGTCAGATCTTACCCAAATCTAACTTGTCCACAATTAGTCACTCATTATCATGTTATACGGTTCGTTCAGGTACGTGTATTCATGCTTAAAAATCAATATATTTGTCCGATTGCTTTGGATATTTACCTTAGCATCAGACACGAAATAAACGTACATCTTATGAACATCTGGACTTTCGTTTCCATTGATTTGCAGGTGAATACCCTGTCGAACGTTAGTTAACTTATGGCCACTATCATGCAATATGTTATCATGTGAAGTCTTTAAATCAAGCGAGATACAATAGTTATCGGTGTAAAAGTTATTAACACTTACGCTTCTGTAAACGGTTGCATCGATTGGAAACTCTGAAAACATTTCAGGAGCACTTTCAGCACTTATATTACACAATATCCAAAACATCTTTTAAACTCATTTTGGGACAATTACTTGTGAGGTTCATTAAAGTTGTATGGGCTGCTATTCCAATAATAATTTTTCTAGTGATGTAATCGGTAAAGAAAATAATTCAATTTATGAATTTGTCATTGATTGATTGAGCAATTGACTCTGAAGTAATTGTGTCATACTGTAAACACATGTATTCAAGTTCGTAATTCTGGTTATCACCTTGATTGACTTCGAAGGCTGCAAAAGAAAGCAATTACATTTCTGAATTTGCCATTTACTAGTTGAGCGATTGATTAACTGTGCCATACTGTAAACATATGTTTTCAAGTTCGTAATTCTGGTTAGCACCTTCGGCTACTTTAGAAGCTTTTGGAAGTGTTATGTTACATCTGAAGTCCTATGTAAGAGCACAAGGATATCAAGGACAATGATCTGTAAGTATCGGAATGTCAAATTGGATTTTCAACTTTTTCCCATACACAACTGCATACCTTCAGTGCCATGTTTTGTGCAATACCCGCTGCTGATCACAACTTATTTAATATATCGTTCATCATGCCTTGTTCAATTTTATTTGTTCTAACCGAGCCAGGTAGCACATAATCTTAGCTATCATCAAAATCTTGAAGTCATTCAACTTAAAAAGATCATCACTTCAATATTTACCAGTATTCTACCTAAATTTTACATTGCATTCTTAACGTCTCCGTTTCCCTTCATATCAAACGACTCGAAGATGCTACCTGGCAAAATCAACAAGTGATTTAGGCTTCGTTTTGGTATTGCTATATGTAAAGTTTGTTCTGGCTTTATGCTGAATGGGAACTATGTGACACCATGATGTGTTGGACTTAAGTATTCAACTTCTTGTGGCTTCTTATCCAGCTTGTTAGGAGCTATGTATTTACCATATATATTTATATTTGTTATTTATTGTGCTAAAAGACGTCGCTTTTAAAGAAATGTGTAAGCAATGAAGACACTAACACCCACCACAAGTGCAATGAATATGTTCTCATATTTCATCTGGTGATTAGTAGTTGGGAGACATCGCTAATATTAGGCTGCCTTGGGTTTGACAGTTTTCCTTATTTTCTGAGTGGGTAGATGTGCCGGTGCCAACGGTAATAGCATATAGATCAATTACATCATTCAACAGCTGAGTCACCAATTCTCTCTCTGTCTCTCTCTGTCTCTCTCTCTCTCTCTCTCTCTCTCTCTCTCTCAATCTATCATTTCTATAATCGAATGTCGTAGCCCTGTTTTCACTGAACTCTGTATTTTGTTTGTACTTCAAGTCTTTTTCCTTCTTTTTCAACTCCATTTGGATCAATTAATTCGAAAAGAGTGGTGTCATACTCCAAATGCTATACCGTTAGCTATTGCCACTCTAGTAATTATTACTGATGTTGCCATTTCATTTTCTATTTAACAAATAGTTAGACAAAGTTCAACCTTTCTATTTAAGAGTAACAAATTTGTTTAATGTTGTCAGTTTGCATTTTACATCCTAATTCAATATCTCCTTCTTTGTGTTTCAATCCAATTATTACAATATTGTTCTTTCAAAATAGTATGTACCTGATTCTTTTACACTTAAAAGATCGCATTCTGTCTAACCTTAAAGAGTGGCAATACGTTGGTTTTTACCTCTAATCCAATGTAAAAATCAATATTAAATTCAAATAATTGCATTGGTTTAATATTCAAGTTGACATTAATTGTGTATAAGCCTGATATTGTTTTATTTGAATGATATATGGCTCTACTACATCTACTGTGTGTTACTTCTATTCATACATCGTGATGGAGGATTATAAAATCAAGAATGGTTAAGTAATGTCTGATTAAAAACGTCCAAAACCCCAAACGTTTGTGTGAATCGAATACCATCACCAAGTAGGAGTTTTTTTGTATCACTCTAACAGTTGAAACTACATCTTTTAAATCCACATCTAAATCTATCTCACCTAATTCAATACTATCTGACTATTCCAAACTTGGAACAATTCAATAATCATAACGCGGTGTATAGCGAAGCATATTATTTCCTTATCTACATATTATATTGCATTCGTTTTTGTTTGTACAGACCCATCATATAATTTGTTATAATATCTCATCGTTGTGATCTCTTCATTCAAATCTAGATAGACAAAGTGTTGTTATCATAGCTGTTATCATGTTTTTATATTTATTTTCTTGTTTATTATTATTTTTCTTTTTTTGCTGTCATCTACCTTTTGATTATCTCAGTTAAATCAAGGAAGGGTCTAGAAAAGTTGCCCTAAACATTGCCTGCTTCATCTTAACCCTAATCACCATACAGCGGCCGAAGGGGATCACTCCTTAGTGGTAGAAAATCTAACAAGAAGACAAAGGTGGCGCCACTCACCATCCGTGCCTGGAATATTCGCACAATAATGGAATGTACATCAGCCGATATAACAGAGAGAAGAACAGATCTAGTTGATAGAGAACGGGCCAGATTCAACATCCAGATAGGGCCTGAGTGAAACTCGCCTAGCTGAGGAAGGACAATTCATCGAGGTAGGAACCGGATACACCTTCTTCTGGAGTGGCCGAAGTAAAGAAGAGCGAATTGAAGCTGACAAATATGAAGACCTGAAGTCTCTTATCGCAGAAGAACCGAAGGCATACAAGCTCATCATCCTTGGTGACTTGAAAGCTACGGTTGGCGCAGATCACCAGACATGACCAGATGTAATTGGCAAAAATGACACACCACAACAAGACGTCTTGGATGTACTCACGTTCCAAGCACTGGCATCTCGCTGACTAAGTCATCCTCAGGAGAAGAGACACGCGTGATGTCCGAGTGAAGAAGGGCATGAAAAGTGTAGAAGGCTGGACTGACCAAACGCTCATAATCTTCAAACTCAATATACACATTTAGCCTAGACAACCACAAGGCAAAAAAGTGCCCAAAAAGCTCAACGTCTCCAAATTGGCGTTTGTTGAAGAACTGTGCAACCACCTAGAAACTGGGCATCCTTCACAGACTCTGTGTACTCGGCTGCATCCAAAACCCTCGATCCCACTACACGTAAACATCAAGAGTGGTTTGATGAGAACGATGTTGCCATACGGAGACTACTGAATGAAAAAACGTCGGTTTAAAAAGGCCTGTTTAGAAAGGCAACAGAGAATCCTGCGACAACCCGGCACAATCCTTCTACCGAATCACATTGTGCATGACATCGATCCTGCCTGAGTGTCAATGGGGCTTCAGGAAAGGACGAAGGACCACGTACATGGTGTATGCAGCTCGTCAGCTCCATGAGAAATGCCAGGAACATAACTCCAGCCTGTACCCGACATTCGTCGATCTGGAAAAAGCCTTTGACGAAGTCAGTTGTGGAAGCTCTGGAAGATAATGACAAAATTTGTTTGCCCAGCGAAATTCATCGTAATGTTTCGGCATTTCCATGATGGCACGCTCATTTGCGTCGTGGACGATGGTGAGTCATCTGAACCATTTCCAGTCACCAATGGAGTCAAGCAAGCCTGCGTGTTGGCCCAACCCTCTTCAGTGTGATGTTCTCTGCCATGTTTACAGATGCTTCCCGTGACTATGACACTGGGATCGACTTCAGATACCGGACTGATGGAACGTTCTTCTATCTGCGGAGACTACGGGCGAAGACAAAGTTACAGGAAGTAACTGTTCGTAATCTCCTATTTGCTGACGACTGTTTCATTTATGCCAAATCTGAGTCTGACATGCAACAGAGCATGGACCTTTTCTCTTCAGCTTGTGACATTTTCGATCTATCATAAAGCATCAAGAAGACAGAGGTGATGCGCCAATCTGCACCAGGAATCCTTACCTAGTGCCTACCATCACAGTGAATGGCGAAACCCTCCAGGTAATGGACAAGTTCACCTACCTCGGCAGTACACTCTCACGTGCAGTCTACATAATTGACGAAACCAACAGAATTACCAAAGCAAGTATGGCCTTTGGCATACTACGCACAAATATGTTCGAGCGCCGAAGAATCAGTCTGCAAAAAAATTGAAAATCTACAAAATCATTGTGTTACCGACTATGATGTATGCATGCGAAACCTGGACGGTGTACAGACGCAATGCCACTAAGCTGAACCATTATCACATAGGCTGCCTGGGGAAATTGATGAGGATAAAATGGCAGGACAGGGTCCCAGACACTGAGGTCTCTCACGGGCAGGCATTCCGAGTATCCACACTCTGTTGATGAAATCACATATGAGATGGGCAGGCCACGTCATTAGGGAGGTCAGCCGAGTGGCTACCAAAGAAGTTCTTAAATGCAATCCATAAGGAGGGAAAAAGATCTCAGGTCGGTCAGACGAAAGATTTCAATGATTCCCTCAAGTCATTCTTGAAACACTTCAACATTTACCCTGAGTCTTGGGAAGATCTCGCACAGGATCGTTCCACCTGCCACAGTCTCATCTATACTGGGGCCACAGACTATGAGCTGAGGATAATTGCAGAGGCAGTGCAAAAGCGCGAACAGCGTAAATCTCAGAACTGCAGCACATCTTATATTGATCAAGCAACCCCAAGCGGCATCTCCTGTCCAGTTTTCCACAGACAGTTCAGAGCATACAATTGCTGATCAAGCACTCACGTGCTTAAAGAAACCAAAACCAGTTAGTGATGTCATGGTCATCTTCGAACTCGAAGGACGAAGGATAAAACATTAACAGAGATGGATAAACTTCACAAAGCCGGAAGATGTTAATGATGATTACCTTCATATTGATTATGTCATACCACGGGTTCATTGTTTGATCTATCAGATCCATTGCAACAAAGGGAATGTTTTCACTGGTTAAAACACAACATATATTAACCAGCGAAACAAGGGCAATAAATGATAAAACACATTCTAGGAATGAAATATAAGAGCATAACAAAAACAAATTGAATCATTCAAGACGGCTAACTCCATCATTCATGAAATCTTGAACAGTATTGTCAAGTCTGTTTCAAACTTAACTGCCTGATAAAAAGTCTTTACTAAAAATAGAACTGTTATAATATTGCTTGTCAGCAATACAAACACATCTACAGCAAAGCAATTCCATGTGTTCTATTGCTTCGTTACTTTCTGTTGCCTTTCTGAAATTAAGTCTTGTAATCGTCTTTCCGTTTATTCTGTAAACGGTAAAAAAAATCAATCGGCAGAAATTAGCTCATTTAACAATATTACAGTCTAGATTACAACATCTTACAATGACATGGAAATGTTAGCAGCTCTTGAATTGACAAACATTTCATATATTTTCTTGATTTGCTTCCATCCATCTTTCCCAACCCATTTTCAGTTAAATCATTACCGGTTATCTCTTTTCATGTTCCATTGCAATAACTATGTTCAATTCCTGTCTGTACTGCTGAAATTCTATGGACTGTACCCTTTCCTCGCCATAGTTTATGTTCACCTTCAATACAGGATAACAAAATCCTAATTCTTTTTCCAGTTGTGCTGTGTCCATATATGTAATGATAAAATCAAGCTTTGCATGAGTGCCATAGTACAGTCTTCGATTCATAATCTTCGCTATTTAGATAATCGAAAATGGCACATGCCAAATGACACAGCTTTATTGCCAGATAAAAAGGAACAGCTGGTGAAAGTGTTTAAATATAAGAATTTGAAATTTATGAATATACATTAAAAATATATTTGAATATACGTTGATGTCATTAAAAATCTTTCTAGTGGTTATGGAGAGCATAGTCTATGACATTTTGACGAAGGAACAGGTATACGGTCTACTCAAGAACAAAACAAAATTAAAGTGGAAAAACTATTACAAATTTCTTCTTATAAAGTAGGAATGGACTTTGTAAGTAAATACGCTTGAGACATGTATACAGATTGTAAGGGTGAAATATACATCAAAATTGAGCGGAAGACCCGGTGATGCAGTTGAATTGAATATCCCTAATAATTGTGCTAACAAACTTTAGCACATAGTACAATAGAGAAAGAAGTCGGAGGATCCAATTTTACTAACTATTTAGAAGATGAGGAATTCGTAAAGCGATATTGAATCAACTTCAATAATAACAAAATAATTTATTTATAGATGCAATCGATTTCTATATACTAGACACATTCGGAGACTGGACTAAGTGCAATGGCAGAGTATGTGTAAAGCACGACGACCTAACTATTCATTTAAACTTAGTGTTGTACAAAGTGAACCAATGCAAGTCCCTGAGAATATAAAGATGAAAAGAATAAACACCAATGCAAGTCCCTGAGAATATAAAGATAAAAAGAATAAACACAAATGCGCCGTTGGTCAACCGATAAGAGAAGCAGAAAATAAAATAGCTGAATACCATGAAAAAATTCAAAAGTTGATAACTTACACCTGCACTATAAAGATTATTCACTGCACAAAAGAATAGAAAATTAAGGGGGTTATGTGGCTGCTGTAGAGGCTGCGAAATCAAAAATAGAATTAATGAATCTGATGTTGGAAAGTGTTACAAAAAGATTGAACACTTAAGAAAACGAAATAAACAAAGAAACATACCCAAACAAGGAGCATGTATTGTAAGACCAGTTGGAAAGCGTCGAAAGCATAAAAATGCACGTAGTTGGACATCTAACATAACTAGAGAGAATTTTCAGAGAAAACTTTGAAAGGAATAATCAAAACGTGATTTCTTCCACTTATAAATAGATTGCCGGCAAGGAGATCCAAACTCGCCATGCATTTTTATTCTTTGCGTAGAAAGTTTGGAACAGATGCTTAGAAATAGCCACTCTATAAGAGGTATTACTGCAAATGGTAATGAGTCAATATGCAGATCACACTCAAATATTTCTTGATGGCTACAAGTATCTATTCAAAATAGATTAGAAACTACTTGATATATGGACAATTAATTCAAAGTGCATTCTTCTTTCGCTGAAGATGGAAAGCGGCTTGTTTGAGTCAATTGTTTACATCTCAGTATCCTCATTGTTTTGTATTAGTTGCCTTTGTACAACAGTAGGATCAGGTGGATATTTAGTTTCTGTCTCCTCAACGGGATGGACCTAACTTAAATTGAACTAAAAAAAGATGTAGAAAAGAAAAGATGAATAAAAAGGAATTTAAGAACACATAGAAAATGTTGGCCAATGCTGGAGCTGCTTAAGTGTTCATATCATTGACCGATGCTGTAATGTATTAAGTGTTCATATCATTGACCTGAATCTGTAATGTATTAAGTGTTCATATCATTGACCTGAATCTGTAATGTAATGTATTAAGTGTTCATATCATTGACCGATGCTGTAATGTATACAGTAGCATCACGTCTAAGCAGATTTGTTTTGTCAAACGTAATATAACTAACATAGTTCTTTTTAGTCCAACCTACTATAGTTATGGGTGCTAATATTGTTTTGATATCGCCTTTCCTCGAGATTAGAACTATTCTGTCATCTGGTTTGATATAATAGAGCGTTTTGCTGTGTATTCTAACTGTTTTTTTCAAATTGTACTACATTCCATCATGCCAAGATCTTTTTTCATTTCCTCCTTGTACTGACTAATAAAGTCTAGTGAAATTCTAGAATATCCAGTTGGTGCGATATCTCTGAAATCATTAGCAAGATTTACAGTATCGTCGATTGCAGATTCAGTATCTACAAAAAATGCAATCATCTTTATACAATTAATCTTCAATTGAATAATCCAAATCATCACCAGCACCATCAGCCATTTTTCGTTTTATTGAAATAGCGAAGATTTTATCATTGATAAATGGATAAAGCACAGCTGGAAAAAGCATACAATGCCGGATTTATCGCCGCTACAGTCACTGTCTGTGCAATACAAGGGCGTTAGATCTATGACCTCCTGTGATTCTGTGTCCTTAGTGAACATATCTATTTGAAGTTGATCGTCATTTCCTAAGACCCATCCACTGCCCACAGGACTCTGTGAGTCGGTCGAGCAACATGACTCTTGAACCATATGGCGCACCTAACATCTGCTTTGTTGATACCAAACGGCTTTCGCATATTTGCAAATGTAGATGTGTTCACATTTTACACTGAATCCAAGAAACACAGACAAACTCCTGGTCTTGAAATCAGCACAAGGTCAGATACCCGCTGTTGCTGAAGGCTGAAATGTGCTGGCTCTACTTCCATGAATGCAACGAAGACATTAGGAATGTTGATCATGTGGTTAGAGACATTCTTTAGGTCCAGTTGATTTTACTACTGGTATATTATGTTATTCATGATCACGTCTGCTTCCTTTCTGAGCTTTTGTAGCTTACTCATTTCTTCACGCTGATTTTTTGCACCTGTTTCCATACACAGCCAATTTGAATGTCTTGACAGTAATGAGATGGGTCATCAGTCACACAGTACGCACCATTTCTGAGGGTGAAACCAATAACACCATCTAGACTCTTACGCTTCCTATTAATGGTATGTTCTAGGACTTGGTCTGTGTTAACATAATTCAGTCTGTGCTGAGTCGTTATAAGTACAACAAAACTAATACTTTTAGATGTTGTGGGTCTCTGAATGCTGTTTTTGAGTATCACATATATGGAGGTAAATCTGGGGTAATTTTTTCGACCACCACCTCGAATCAGCAGATAGTCTCGTTTACAGCCGTCAAAAAGAGGCCAAAGTTAGCCTTATGTTCTGGTGTCGCAATTTTAAGATGACGCGTTGCATCTATGAAGCTTGCCAAGTAGGGAATTACCGCTGCCTAATTAGAAAGCTCACAGCTATGAATTCCTCCACGATGTTAGCAGCGTTAGACATCATATTCTACAGTTGCCTTGACAAGGTGACAAAGTGGGAGCTAAAACTCTTTCCTTGGTCTTGAAAACACGCTGTAAGTCATTGAGCACCAATGTAAAATCATCGGTCATCACTTTGGTTCCCTCGTACTGCAGTTTGTCCTCTCTTACTGATTCGAGGTAGAGCCTATACAAGACATCTGTAGCCAATTTGATGCTTCGTATATCTCGGGCTATGTGCTTATCTTCAAGCACAAGGCGAAAGGCAGCCTTGCATACGCATCAAATTCAAGTAGATAGACAAAATCCTCCCGTTCCTCCTCCCCCCCCCATCACCGAACGTTGATTCGATTTAAGCCCCAAGATGCAATCATTAGGTGCGTGCATCCAATTCCTTTCCTTTGATTCTGTTTGTTTATTCTACAAGTACGTTTCCAGAGAAGATCTGTCTTCTCTTTGACTCTGTATCACAAAACAATGTAAATGAAAGTTGCTAAACTTACGAAAATCCTAATATGTTGCCTATATTTCACAACGTTTACGCCAAAAGGCAGCTCAGATGCGTTTTTTTCTATAGTCATATCTTGCTTTCTGACTCATCAATTTGTACTTTCTTGTATATTATTTAGCATTTTCAAGAACGATTCAAGTTACTGTCAGCCAAAGTTTAAAAGAATACGAAAACTTGGCTAACCATGGTAAGCAGCCTGATTAAACAGTCAGTAGCAATAATACAAATTTGACAACCATCATTTTATATTTACTGAAACAATTATATTTAAACTGGTATAGGTTATGTAATGTTCTAAAATGGGGAGATATTTCCTTAATTAGAGGCTTTTTGAGGTTTGAGTATTGTTCTAATAGAGTATGGAAACCAGAACTACAAACTGAATAAAAACTTTTATTTACAGTACTATATGACTACTTCGGAATTTAATTGCACAAACAGTAAATGAAACCAAAAACAGAAACAGACTTCTTCGTTTTATGACTACATTACGAGAGAACAAATTAGGGACATAGCAACCAATACAACTCCAACAAATCTCAAACTTGATTCTCACAGAATGAGCTTGAAGGTTGTCTGTCTTAATACTGTGCAAAAAGAGTGATCCAAAAAATGTTTTATAACTCAGAAATAGAAAAAAAAAAACAATTCAGTGCCATAGTTTGTATAAGACACTAAGTATTTCTTTGCTAGACAACAAAAGCACAAAGAGCTCAGTAACACAAGTGTTACAGAAATATACAATGAGAACGATTGTATCTGCTTGATTTGAGAAGAACGTATTATAATAATTAGATTGCGTGGTAGTGGCTTACAATTAGCCAACGTTCATCAAGGTATTCAATTTCAAATCAACAGAAGAAAATACTGTAGATGATCAGAAAATATATACTTATGTTGTGCCAGGATGTTCATATCTACATGGGCTTCTTATGATGTCTAGTTGATCCTAAATGAAAATGGTGCTAATCAGACATAAAAATGTGGCCGCCATGGCATCCATTTTGAAAGTTTGTTATCGCTTCTATTCCTGAATGGATAGTCGTATCAATATGGAGTTTTCATTAAAAGATTTCTTATGATATCTGTTTGGTTCTAAATGAAATTGGTACCGAACTTACATCCAATATGGCCTTCTGGTGGCCTTCTTGAAATTCTTTTTATCACTAACCCTCCTAAACGGAACGTTGCATCTACATTGTGTTTTCACTAAAAGAATTATGATGTCTACTTGGTTCTAAATGAAAATGGGGCTGATCAGATCATCGTCCCCAAATCTTGTGTTGCTGCTTCTCCTAAACCGATGGGCATAGCTAATTGGGGTTTTCTCCAAAAGACTTCTTATCATGTCTGGTTGGTACTAAATGAGAATAATGCCGAACTGTAATACAATATGGCGGTGGTAGTTGAGATCTTGAAAATCGTGTTATGGCTTCTACTCCTAAAACGGATGACCGTAACGACATGGGTTTTCATTAAATAGACTTCATATGGTGTCTATTTGGTCCTGAATGAAAATGGTGTTGATCTGATATCCAATATAGTCGTCATGGTGGCCATCTTGAAAACCATCCTATAGCTACTTCTCCTGAATGGATATCGTAGTGACATACGGTATTAACTTAAAAAACTTCGTATGATATCTAGTTGGTCCTAAATGAAAATGGTGACGATCAGTCCTTCAATATAAACTGCCTAGGTAGCCATCATGAAACTAATGTTATACAGGCATAGGAGTTTCACTTAAAGATAAAGATATGATATCTAACAGCTCCTAAATAATAATGGTGCTGATCAGACCGCCAACATGATGGCCATCTTAAAAACGTCTTATCACTAGTCATCTTTAATGGATGGTCCTTTTGACATGGGGTTTTCACCACAGCACTTCTCACTATGTGTAGCTGGTCCTAAATATAAATGATGCAATGTGACCTTAAAAAATGTGACAAATCTTGTAGAAGCTACTTCTCTGGAATGGGTGGCCTTGCCGACATTTGTTAAAACTACTTTTTTCGTGCAATAATAGTTGCTCATGTCTTAAATTGATGCTGATACAAGCTCCAAAATGATTGCCTTGACGGCCATCTTGAAACTCTTTATATGTCTACATCTCCTAAACGGACAGTTGTATCGACATGGGCTTTTCACTAAAACACTAAAGCAATATTTTAACTAGCTCAAACGAAACTGGTGTTTATCTGACCTCCAACATGGCCATCTAAAAATCTTGTATTTACTATTCCTCTTGCATGAATGGTAGCATTGACATACGAATACAAGTTGGTTAAAATAAATGACCAAGAGATGATTTAATCGTATCTCACCACTTAATCGATGGTTCTCGTGTCAAATACTTGCACTGTAATGCATGCAGAACAACATTTGAGATGTGTAATTGCATCAATCAGATTAATCATGATTTACAAATCTTTATGGAATTGATAGATCAAGTGGTAGAAAATTAAAACAAATTTTTTTCAATTCGAATTGATTTGATGAGGAGGTTTCAAAGAGTCCATTTGAACTCAACATTATTTGGGTTTCATCCCTTGCATAGTACCAGACACAGTAATTCAGACGTAGCAAGTCTTGAGGACTGCACAGATAACGACACATAAAAGAGCTCTTTTTAAACGTTTGAGGAGCGGAAATGAAAACAAGCCCTAATTGTAGGAAACGCATCCAAGTTTCTTTCACATCTCAAAACTATAATAAGAGCCGAACTGGGGTAGAATCTGACGATACCTGGCATACCGCCAAAAACAAACATGAATATTTTACATGCAGATTTAGAGTGCGATATAAAAAGGAGGGATTAGACACTTAAATACGGGGTATCTAAGATGATTCTCCAGCAGAAACATATAATTGTAAACTTTGCGCTAATACCTGTAGAAACTGCTATCTGTGGCTTTAGAAAAGTAAGTCGATTTGGCAAGACTCAATCACACTCACACCATCAAATGTCATAAGCATGCGGAATACTTCAGGTTTTATGGCAGTGGTTAATGTGTCAGCCAATCGCACAATTGGTTGAAGTGTTTGAAGAAATTGAGACTCCTCAGACACAAATACTAGTCGAGATAAATAGCTCCGACTTCATTGTCTCTGATGCGCTACATCATTTTCGTGATAAAGTAGTAAAATTATGGGCAAAATAGATACTTCAAATCGAACGCCACCATCTTTAAAAAAACACGCGCAGTTTAAGGAAAGTCTCGGTCCGTTTAATTTTTTGCTAAGATACAGACTACATGGGAATATTTAGTAATAAATGGCAGTGATTTAAAAAAAGTTAAGTAAAATTAGTATGAAATAGCAACGATTTAAAATTAGTAAGAAAGGGCGTGGATTTTAAGTGCCAGTCATACGTTATCTATCTAATTATCCATCGATCTGACGATGGGAGCTTCAGGCTCAAATGAAAGGATATCCAAATTTATAGCCAAGGAAGTCCCTGACTTCCAGTATTTGAACATTAACGGAAGCCCTCGGCTGTAGAGGGAGAAAAAAAAAAGATTTTAAAATCATTCGGGATGGCAGGTTCGCGCGTTTTTGACGTACAAACACAAACTCCGGCCTTTTCTGGGACTTCCCTAGTAGTAAGCCAGACATGAGTTTGAAAATAATTTGAAAGCTATTTTTGAGTAGAAGCTGGCATCCATATTTGATCGAATCCTCATGGGGACCATTAATGACAGGGGAGAATGCCACTCTCAGTTGTGCATAATAAGGGAAAAATTTGAGGTCAAAGGTCAAAAGATGCAAAAGCCCATTATTGCAAGCCTTATAGCTTCATTTTTCGATCATTCAATGTATACATTGCTTAATATTGCCAGTAAGTAAATACAATTAGCACATGGAGACTTTCTCATGTTCAGAAATCATTTAATTAGGTTTTTAATGACACGTGCAGATGGGCAGAAGGCAATATCTACGGAACAGATACTGCTCAGATCATGGGAAAAGATGACTTTCATAATGTGCCTTTTAAATATTTATCCAGGCTGTAATATTACAATGAAAAGTCCTTGATTTTTTTGGGCGAACAGAACTGCATCTTTTTTTACTGATATTTTCAAGTTTTTTAGGCCACTGTTTCATGAAAAGAGAAGAAAGCGAAAAGTAATAAAAACCAGTTGTGTAGTGTTTTCGTCATTAGAAAATCATATTTACAACTTATATAGCTACAAAAATAATCATTGCATCCTTTATTATTAGCATGAACATAACTTGTGGTTAAAGCAATGGTGTGGACGGAGGAGTCTTTGAGATGTTGGCGTCACTTTTGCGTCTTGAATATAATATACAAGAAATATAACTGAAAAATATTCTAAAATATTGCATTGAAACAGCAATTATTTAATATTTATGGATTTTTCTGCTTGAATGTTACCCAAAAGGGAAACAAATACAGAACTTTTCTCAAAAGGCACTGTCGTATTAATCCTTTATCATATTGTGTTGTCATGCGGGATAGGGGGATTTCAATTGTACCACGAAGAAATAGGAGCATGTCAACCTTGACGAGGCTCATCTGATGATCCGTACTGCATTCTGTTTTTCAGCTACATCCAAATACACAGCTAGAACAGCTTGTAGATCGGTCCACATTAATCTCAATCAATAATAAGTTGCTTCCCATGTTGGCGCATTATCTTGTGGTCATATCTACTGTATGCTAATTCTGCCGTGTATCATTGTTTTGTTTTCTTCTCCATTACGTTGATTCTTTGATACAGGAAATTTAAGAGCAGTTATGGCTTTTTGTTGTAAGTATATAGTTTTGTTTGTTACTTTAATGAAGATGGTGTGCAATACTGAATCATTTCCTGGACACCTTTATGCGGAATCCCATGCAAACCTTAAAAAAAAAAAGATTCGATTAGGCAATAGAGTTTGATCGGATCAGAAATACAACGTTGAATTGTATCATTATGGGGCATAAAATCCGATTCGATTCTTATCGAATTTGTTAAAATATGATATTAGAAGCTGGGTATGATAAAACATGTGCCTGGAGACTAGGGGCTATCAGAATGTTGTTTTTTTTTTTTGGGGGGGGGGAGTGGGCGATTACCATATATTGAAATCAGGAAGTCCGGTAGGCAACTATATGATATCATATATGGTTCAGTATTTTTGTAAATATCTACACTACTTTGCAAAGGCAAATAATTGTCAGTGACACCTAAAAAGGTAAATGATGGTCTTGAAGCTTGCAGTTTCATATTAAAGTGCCTTCTTTCCCTTCTTTGGGCTACCGAGTTTTACCTGGTCTACCAAATTATATTTTATGGTAGCCCAGTGGGCTATTATCTGATTCTAACATTTGTCGGACCCTGTTTGAAGGAGGGTAAAGTATATTTCCTTTTCTCGGCTGCTCCCTATAACATCTAAACTTTCAGGTTTAGAGAAAAGAAATAAAAGATCAGAGATTGGAATTGAGCCAGTAGCCCTAAAAACAAGACGAAAATAATTTCATATTAATTGTTGTCAGTATTTGGAGTATGCATTATGGTCTCTATATTGGCTTCTTTGTTTTATATAAGGTGTCACTGGAATTAATCAGACATGGTACATGTAAACTCATTTCCTTTAATCTAGAAATACTTATACTGCTTTTAACCAGATCTTTCATTTAATTGCTTGTACCATTATTACCTTACAAGCAAATATGTGGATACAGGCTAATATTAGCATATTGTTTTTATAATCACCATATGAGCACAATGTTAAAAGTCGACTCAATGTACATGTTTTAGGTGGATATTGCCATGCCTTCACTCCATCGTAACCAGTGATAGAGTAGAAGTGTTTATATCACGCAGTACTACATGATGACATGTTAAAATGATACCGAGTTGATATAACAGTGTCTCGTGAAAAGGCTGGGCATGTGTTTGCTGGCACTCTCTTTTTGTTTTGGTGATAATATAGACTCAAAACTGATGCCAACAGCTCGAAGATTCCTTGATTCTCATTATTTTATTTCTTTCAAGCAATTATGTTCCTGCTAATGATAAAGCATCCTATGATGTCTTTCACTTACATCTGAAAAGTTAGTATTTTCTGCGAGTCACTGAAACCGTATAAAGCACAGTGCTCTCAGTACTTTGATATTTACCTTTAACTTGAAAAGTAGCTTAAGGCTTGACGAATCAGCAAAAATAGGGTTCAGCTCCATTTGCATTTTGCCTGAAAAGTAGCATCACGGCTTGACAAATCAGCAAATAGGGTTCAGCTCCATTTGCATTTTACCTGAAAAGTAGCCTCACGGTTTGACGAATCAGCAAATAGGGTTCAGCCCTATTTGCATTTTACCTGGAAGGTAGCCTTAAGGCTTGAAGAATCAGTAAAATAGGGTTCAGCTCCATTTGCAATCAATAGATTTTCATTCCAATTTTGCAACCTGGAGATGGACAAGGACACAGATCCCCCAAATTCATAATTTTAAAAAAAAGATCAGCAGAATCAACTCCTTAGATATAGTTTATTGGTCACTCGCTGTTATTAATTAGCTCCACTGCATGCTTAAGACATATTTGAAGGACCCTCTGTGTACTTTGGCTCATTTCTTTTTTTTTCTTTTAATTAGGTTATGACTAATTTAAATTATAATCATACCAAAATTGAACAGTGGCCTTTGCACGCATTTGATCTTAGACCTTAAATTTTGCCCGTAATGGGCTGAACCGATAATGATATTGACTCCTGTCCGTCATGGCTTGCTACGAGAGTTTGATCAGGCATAGATTTTAGCTTATACTAATAAAAACCCACCAAGAATATTTTCAGGCCCATAGTTGGCTGCTTCTATAGTTACACAGTGTACCGAAATACATTAATTAGGGAAGGAATAGACGTCGATGTACTGACAAACAGCAATGTCGACTTTCTGTGACCTATGTCTAATGAGTTAATGACCGCACTAAATCGATTTAATTTAAATTGTTCAATCCAAATTTATTAAAGCAATTCAAGTTTACAAAAATCTAGAACTCAGGCTGAAAAAAATTTACAAATCAAAAGAGGGTGATATGAGTTATTTAACTTTTGAAGACAAATAATCCAAAACATTTCTATAGTAAACTTAGAAATACATAATATATTTTCTGAGTTATCTTTTGATGTTATTATTTGTTTCTAATACTTCAAATCTGTCATATCAAGATTAGTTTTTGGATCAAGAAGTTGTAGATTTTGATGCTCGATATTAGATAATTTCGTTAGAACTGATAACTTTCAAATACTTTTTCCAAGTTAAAAAATTGGTACAACATCAGATCCAAGTAGGAACATTTATCAACCATATCTATCACTTTATTTTTGTAATATCATTTTGCTATGGACTTTATTTTACCAGCGTTTCTAGGTACTACAATGTTTGCTTTCTCATTATAAAGTTTAAATTCCATTTATCACAGTACATGGATAAGGTATTCAAAATTTCTTGTAAATTCTCAACACTATCTGAAAAATATAAGCAACCGTGTCATCATAGAAAATAAATGTAGTCTATACACTTCGCATAGAAGACTAGCACTGGTAATAAATTCCTCTTCAAAATCATTCACATACAAAGTATATAACAATGGTGAAAAAGCCTCGCCTAGTAACACTCCGGTGTTATTATGAAATAAAATAATTTTATGCTTGACACACAATTTCATTTTCTTATCCAAAATTTTGAATAATACGTAAAATTATAATCCCTTTTAGTAGCTTACTCCACAATTTTTACATGTTCGTCAGAAGAGAACAGAACTTTATTGGTATGACGTATGCAAAAAGCACATGGCCAATACAATACATAATTCATATACAATACACTGTTGCATAAATAAATGAATAAATAAATAAATAATGGCGATAGAAACCTGTGTACACAAATCGGAGAGAGAGAGAGAGAGAGAGAGAGGGCATACAAAATTTACCCGTAATTTGATTGTACTTTGTAATATAAACTACTACTACACGCTGTGAGATGCTTTCTTGTGTGAAAGCTAGTAAGTAAGTATACTATTGAGAACTGTGAAACGTTTTCTTGAGTGAAAGCTAGTAGACTATAGAAAAAGCTATTAAGTATACTATAGAGAACTGTAAAATACTTTCTTGAGTGAAAGCTATTAATTTTACTACAGGGAACTGTAAAATACTTCTTGAGTGAAAGCTAGTAAGTATACTATAGGCAACTGTAAAATACTTTCTTGAGTGAAAGCTAGTAAGTATACTACAGGGAACTGTAAAATACTTCTTGAGTGAAAGCTAGTAAGTATACTATTAAGAACTGTAAAATACTTCTTGAGTGAAAGCTAGTAAGTAGACTATAGGGAACTGTAAAATACTTTCTTGACTGAAAGCTAGTAAGTATACTACAGGGAACTGTAAAATACTTCTTGAGTGAAAGCTAGTAAGTATACTATAGGGAACTGTAAAATACTTCTTGAGTGAAAGCTAGTAAGTATACTATAGGGAACTGTAAAATACTTTCTTGAGTGAAAGCTAGTAAGTATACTACAGGGAACTGTAAAATGCTTCTTGAGTGAAAGCTAGTAAGTATACTATTAAGAACTGTAAAATACTTTCTTGAGTGAAAGCTAGTAAGTATACTATTAAGAACTGTAAAATACTTTCTTGAGTGAAAGCTAGTAAGTAGACTATAGGGAACTGTAAAATACTTTCTTGAGTGAAAGCTAGTAAGTAGACTATAGAAAAAGCTAGTAAGTATACTATAGGGAACTGTAAAATACTTTCTTGAGTGAAAGCTAGTTAGTAAGTATACTATTGAGAACTGTGAAACGTTTTATTGAGTGAAAGCTAGTAGACTATAGAAAAAGCTATTAAGTATACTATAGAGAACTGTAAAATACTTTCTTGAGTGAAAGCTAGTAAGTATACTATAGGGAACTGTAAAATACTTTCTTGAGTGAAAGCTAGTAAGTATACTACAGGGAACTGTAAAATACTTCTTGAGTAAAAGCTAGTAAGTATACTATTAAGAACTGTAAAATACTTTCTTGAGTGAAAGCTAGTAAGTATACTATTAAGAACTGTAAAATACTTTCTTGAGTGAAAGCTAGTAAGTAGACTATAGGGAACTGTAAAATACTTTCTTGAGTGAAAGCTAGTAAGTATACTATAGAGAACTGTAAAACGTTTTCTTGAGTGAAAGCTAGTAGACTATAGAAAAAGCTATTAAGTATAGTATAGAGGACTGTAAAATACTTTCTTGAGTGAAAGCTAGTAAGTATACTACAGGGAACTGTAAAATACTTCTTGAGTGACAGCTAGTAAGTATACTATAGAGAACTGTAAAATGCTTTCTTGAGTAAAAGCTAGTAAGTAGACTATAGAAAAAGCTAGTAAGTATACTATAGAGAACTGTAAAATACTTTCTTGAGTGAAAGCTAGCAAGTAGACTATAGAAAAAGCTAGTAAGTATACTATAGAGAACTGTAAAATACTTTCTTGAGTGAAAGCTAGTAAGTATACTTCAGGGAACTGTAAAATACTTCTTGAGTGACAGCTAGTAAGTATACTATTAAGAACTGTAAAATACTTTCTTGAGTGAAAGCTAGTAAGTATACTACAGGGAACTGTAAAATGCTTTCTTGAGTGAAAGCTAGTAAGTATACTATAGGGAACTGTAAAATACTTTCTTGAGTGAAAGCTAGTAAGTATACTATAGGGAACTGTAAAATACTTTCTTGAGTGAAAGCTAGTAAGTATACTATAGGGAACTGTAAAATACTTTCTTGAGTGAAAGCTAGTAAGTATACTATAGGGAACTGTAAAATACTTTCTTGAGTGAAAGCTAGTAAGTATAGTATAGAGAACTGTAAAATACTTTCTTGAGTGAAAGCTAGTAAGTAGACTATAGAAAAAGCTAGTAAGTATACTATAGGGAACTGTAAAATACTTTCTTGAGTGAAAGCTAGTTAGTATACTATTAAGAACTGTGAAATACTTTCTTGAGTGAAAGCTAGTAAGTAGACTATAGGGAACTGTAAAATGCTTTCTTGAGTGAAAGCTAGTAAGTATACTATAGGGAACTGTAAAATACTTTCTTGAGTGAAAGCTAGTAAGTATACTACAGGGAACTGTAAAATACTTTCTTGAGTGAAAGCTAGTAAGTATACTATAGGGAACTGTAAAATACTTTCTTGAGTGAAAGCTAGTAAGTATACTATAGGGAACTGTAAAATACTTTCTTGAGTGAAAGCTAGTAAGTATACTATAGGGAACTGTAAAATACTTTCTTGAGTGAAAGCTAGTAAGTATACTATAGGGAACTGTAAAATACTTTCTTGAGTGAAAGCTAGTAAGTATAGTATAGAGAACTGTAAAATACTTTCTTGAGTGAAAGCTAGTAAGTAGACTATAGAAAAAGCTAGTAAGTATACTATAGGGAACTGTAAAATACTTTCTTGAGTGAAAGCTAGTTAGTATACTATTAAGAACTGTGAAATACTTTCTTGAGTGAAAGCTAGTAAGTAGACTATAGGGAACTGTAAAATGCTTTCTTGAGTGAAAGCTAGTAAGTATACTATAGGGAACTGTAAAATACTTTCTTGAGTGAAAGCTAGTAAGTATACTACAGGGAACTGTAAAATACTTTCTTGAGTGAAAGCTAGTAAGTATACTATAGGGAACTGTAAAATACTTTCTTGAGTGAAAGCTAGTAAGTATACTATAGGGAACTGTAAAATACTTTCTTGACCGAAAGCTAGTAAGTATACTATAGGGAACTGTAAAATGCTTTCTTGAGTGAAAGCTAGTAAGTATACTATAGGGAACTGTAAAATACTTTCTTGAGTGAAAGCTAGTAAGTATACTATAGAGAACTGTAAAATACTTTCTTGAGTGAAAGCTAGTAAGTATACTACAGGGAACTGTGAAATGCTTTCTTGAGTGATTGCCAGTAAGTATACTATAGAAAAAGCTAGTAAGTATACTATAGAGAAAATGTGTTGATAACACTCTAAAAGCGTTCGTATTAGCAAAGTACGCAGTGAGAGACGGAACAATAATTTACATTTGTTTATCCTTTGCATTTTGATGTCATCGAGCCACGCTTTAGCTGGCTCTTAATGTATAAAATGACCTGAACATTTGCCATTTACCAGACTTGTGAATAGACTTTTCATCAACAATTTAGAATCTAATTCACATAAAAGCATCAATCCGTAAACGACATTATCTCTGTTGCTTATCAGCTTAATGTCCATTTGTTTCGTAGACAAGACCATAGATTATCATTGGACATTTTGCGACAAGAGCTGAAAAATCACCATACGAAGACCATCCATAGTAGGCATTTATCATGTCATGAAGAATAGCAATTGCATGAGGGATATGAATGAATTGTATAAACCTACATGACTGAGACGGTACCTGCGAAAAAAAAAAAAAAAAAAAAGGGAAAAACCTCACATATATATATATTTGTTTACACTTTTTATATCACAAAATTAATTAGATGCAAGAGTTTTATGACAAACACATGACATGAACATACGTATTTTTCCTGACCATAAGTTTATTATTTAACAATTTATTGAATAACGTTACAATCTTCCTAAATATTTAGAATGTATTTTGAACCTAAGTAACATAATAACCAAGGGACTTGAATGTTGGACTAAGACTAACGTGAAAATAAAGGATATTGAAAGTTGCACTATGTTTACTTAGGGATCAAGATTTTATAAAGCCCCTTATCTACAGTAAAATTATATGTATTTTTATCACTCTTTTACTCGTTATTCGTAATCTCTCTCTCTCTCCCCGTCTCTCTCTCTCTCTCTCTCTCTCTCTCTCTCTCTCTCTCTCTCTCTCTCTCTTGCAAAAACAAAATACATGCAAAGATCAATATATTTCATTGTATGTGTTTTCTGTGCATCCGTTACTACTGGGTAGGTGGTGTAGATGAGTTCGTACTCATTTGAAGACTTAGTAACTTTTCACCAAAATATCTTCCTAATGTGTGCATTTAATACTGTAAAAAAATGGTACGCATTATTTGTGAAGAAAAAAAAAAACAATTGACGAAATTATGTTCTGTTACATATTTCTCTCTTCAGTTGTGTATCATATTTATCATTCATACGGATCTGTGAAGTATAAATCGTATTTCCGTCCCGTGAAAACAATAGTAGGAACGATGTTGGAGACCTAGACCAATATCGTTTTGAGTTTTAATGCTCTCATGTATTGATACGAGAACATAAAACATAAAACATGTAAATTCACTAGACTTTGAAAATCATTAAAATTACTAGACCACTCAGACTGAAATACAAGTGAATGTAGCGTAATCAGCTAGGATCACCAGGTAAATAAATGCCTTTGCTTTTTTGTTGATGCTTCTTGTGAGTGACAGTAAGTGACGGATCCAGAAATATCGTTTAGTGGGGGCGTAAACAAGTTGGCAAGTGGGTCTGTTGGGTGAAACCCCTGGTGGAGGCCCAGGAGTCGAAGCTCCCCAAAACTACAGCATCTTAAACTCTTTTCAGAGCATAATTTTAACCCTTTAACTGTAAAGCAAACATACTAGGAAACGTTCCGGTTGTTTCGCACTCATTGGGGGGGGGGGGGGGGGAGGGGAAGGGCTCCGCATCCGCCTTTCCTGCTGCTGGATATTTCATTGCTACAGGCTGCAGCAAGGTATTATTTCACTAAATAAATATCCTACCATTGACTATGGTCTGAATAATTAGTAAAGGTGCAAAATAGCTTTATATTCAAATGTAGTTGCAGACTATATACTTTATAATTTTGCATTAAGTGTGATATATATATATATATATATATATATATATATATATATATATATATATATATATATATATATATATATATATATAATGCTCATACTTAAATGAATGAAGATGAATACTTCTATAATCTATGAACCCATATCTAGACAAGTTAGAAATAATTACAACTCCCTTTAATAAGTGTTTAAGCTCGAAAATATTTGTGACATATGAATAAGCAAAATTTAAATAGAATGATCACTATAAAATATAGAGATTCATTTAAGAAAAATGTAAATGAGTATAGTTTTTACGACGGTAACAATCAAGATTTATATAAACGTTTTCAATGATATTGTACCATATTTAAATAAGATCATCAGTAGAAAAATGGACAATTTCGTTCTGTAAAAAAACAGCTAGACGTAAATTGTAAGTCCATATTAAAAGTACACTCTCTTCCATTTTAACAAATATTAACTTCCCGAATACGGAAAATGTAAATGCTGTTCGGAAAATCCATGGCTATGGAAATATTTTAGTTCAAAGGTTTGAAAATGAAGCGTATCTATCGTGTGTTGTGGACCACCATATTGCAGATGTAAAATACATGAATGATATGAAAGCATCTGAATGGTTCGTTGAGTCAAGAGTTCAATATACACACAACATTAAAAATGTAACCACACTAAACCTCGAGTTACATTTGATTTTAATTCAACTGTCTTTTTGCCAACGAGGACTTACGTTTGTGACGATTTACGAAAGGAGTGAAAACAAAAGCAAAAGACGATGCTGTGATCGCTGAAACTATCACACCAAAAATAAATCACGCTTTATCCGAGTCACCAATTGAAGCTTCGGTTCCTATTGTAGCTTCAGCATTAGGAATGTCTGACTAGTAAGTCAATAGTTTGCTATGCTGGGCATGGAAGTGCTGTAATCACGAGTTTTAAAATCGTAGTATATGTAGCCATTGTAAACACAAACCGATTTTGTGACAATTCAATACATGATTGTGCTCGAGGCAAAGTTGTGCAGAAGCGCAGTCATGGAAAATGAAAATAGCCAAAGGCATTCCATCAGGATTCTGTATATATGTTAAATCAATTCACAGCAGTTATAAACCTATAGTTTACAGAGGAACAGATTGTATTGAAGATTTTACGATGCGTTGAGTAAGATCGCAAAACTTGTGTACGAGAATTATGACTCCAAAAAATGCGAAACCTATGGTGTTCACAGAGGAAGATGAGAAAAGATTTTAATTCAACAAACATGTGTTACGAGTGAGAGAAAAATCGTGCCAAAGGCAGCGTGTACCGGAGATGTACATTTGGTACACGGACCATTGAAATGACTGAAATTTAAATTTACGACTGCGACGTACGCAAGGTGCATGACAACGAAACTAGCATTCATAGAGTTCGCGATGATGAAGCGCGTGCACACAAGGTGCGTGACCACGATCATTTAATAGGCACATATAAACGTCCACGAAATAACGAATGTGATTTGAATTTTAAATATCATGGGCAATCTATAGAACATATGGCTAAAAATTTAAGTGATGAAAAATGTACAGACACTGAAGCAGCTTACTAATATGCTTTTTAAATTTTAAGACATTTATCCATACGAACACAAGGATAGCTTGGAAAGACGTAATATACCAGCTATACCACCTATATAAAAGTTGTACTAATCAATTATTGATTAAAATGTATCAAATGACGATTACCAGTATATTCATGATGTCATGGAATAGTTCAACTTGAAAACACTTGGAGGTCTAGATCTATATGACAATTATGTAAAGCAAGGTATACTGGTACTATGTGACATTTTCAAAAATAGGAATTTAGGAATATCTGTATTATAAATTATAAACTAGATCCTGACCTCTATAATGGTGCTCCAGCCTTAGCATATAATGCACGTTTCAAGGTATCTGGTGTAGATTTAGAACTGATCGATGATTGCGAGTGGAACAAGAGGTGGAATTAGCACATTATCACATTGATACACTAAAGCAAATCACGAACACTATCTGAATCATTCATTCATTTTGTAATTAGATTGTAACAACCTTTGTGTTTAAAACATGGGAACATGTTGATAATACAATTTATTTGACAAATGATAAACAAATTAAAGTGATAGAAAAAAGTTTACTCAATTGGCATGTTGGCCATGATACTGGTTGAATTTTGACTACCAGTTAGCTCTAGATAAATTATTCCAGATGAAAATGATTTATCGTCCATGCAAAAGAAGTTGATTGATGGTAACAGGGGAACAAAACCTACAGTACCAAAATTGTTATGTATATTGAAAACAATGAGAAATATATAATTCACTATATAAATCTAAAGCATTAAATACAATTTGGTTTAAAACTGAGAAGACAACAACCATGGCTTCAAAACTTTAAAAAAAACTGACTACAAGTTTGAGCCAAAAGCTACAAAACGATTTTCAAAAACACTTCTTCAAACTAATGAATAACAGTACATTTGGTGGAAGAAAGGAAAATCTCAGGAAAAGAACAACAGTTAATTATGTACCGATGAAAATAAAAGTTTCAAATGTCAGAAAGATATATCTCTCTAGGAAAACAATTATTTATAATGTCTTAGTGTTTGTCATTCTGAAAAGCAAGAATTATACTACTAACAGCTTGTTAGGTTAGGTTGTTTTTTTTTTTTTACATCCTCTAAATTTCCTCAGTCATCAATCATCAACAAAGTATTTGTACCTGTATAGGTATCAACCAGTAACTCTATCCACGTATATAATTTATCATGAGAATCTATCACTATTACCGTTTTATCCTTGAATAACCATTTTCTATCACAATACGTATTGTTCAGACAAGTTGTACAAGGAATGACGATGTAGTAAAAATGTTCTTGTGTTCAGTCTTTATCAGATCCAGTGCAAATATAGTCTATCCATAATGTGTCACTCCACAGATTAATATGTTGTGTCGCTCTTTCAAATACATATATACATGCATGTGCCTAAAACATATTTGAAAATGTATTGTTTTTAACGTTTACATGAGTATCTGGAACTCTCTCTCTCTCTTTCTCTCTCTCTCTCTCTCTCTCTCTCTCTCTCTCTCTCTCTATATATATATATATATATATATATATATATATATATATATATATATATATATATATATATATATATACATTTTGTGAGCATCTCAATTTCTTTTCTATAGATTTGCATTTACATCCTTGTTAGCCTGGCTAATTCATGACCACTACCATGCAATCTTTATCATGTGTACTTCTCAAAACAAGTCAGATACAATGGCTATCAGTGTAGAAATTGTTAACTCTAAAAGTTACTAATTTCTATGTGATGTTCTCGTTCATTAAAAGAAATACTCTGTGGTTTCTGCAAACTGCTGTCTAAATTTAAAACCCTGCGAATAAAACATAGTTGGTAGGCCTTCTATAGTAACTGCGATTTTTTATATGGCTGAATTTTCAAACTTTTCTGGATCACTTTCGCTATTCTTTTTACACTGTACAAAAAATCTTCAAGCTCATTCTGGGCGAATCAAGAATAATATTCGTTAAAATTGTATTGGCTGCTACGTCGATAATTCTATCTCTCTCACTCTCTCTCTCTCGTCAAATGGTAATAAAAGAAAGATATTTCATTTCTGTACTTTGCATTCACTTATTGTGAAACTGATTGAGAAGTATTCGTATCGTACTTCAGATATGTTTTCCGGTTCATATTCTTGGTAACCATCTTTTGCCACTCCAGAGGCTCTTGCAAGTTGTACGTTAAGTCTGAAATCCTGTGAAAAAGCGTAAGGAGACGGCTGACATTGATCTGTTAGTATTTGAAAGTCTAATGGCATTCTGAACTTCTTTGCATACACAGCAAACTTGCCAGCTTCAGTACCAGTATTGTGTGCACTCATATTGTCTTGTTTGATCCTATTTGTCCTAACCGAAACAGGTAACCAGAAATATTTGTATGTCATGAAGATGTTGTAGTAATTCAACTTCGCTCGGCATATTTTGTGCCGTGCTCAGTGTCCGTGAGGTGAATTCACACTTTGCACACTATGCACACACTAACCTCCGGACCACAGCTGTAGCTGCTCCGCTGCTTTAGGTCGCACTGTTGTATTTTTCATATTTTTATTTAGTTTGCTTTTAACTATCCTTTAGTCCAGAGATACTCATTTGCTGTGCTTGAAAATAACACTGTAAAGGTTGCACTGAAGGTGTAATCATTCTGCTTTGTAGATGGCACGCTATTTATTGAGTAATAATTTTGTCAGGTTGATATCTATTTGCTAGGTAGTCAGTTGTGAACTGGCCAAAATAAACTGGAATTATTATCTTCGCAATTTCTTGAATAGTCATGCTTGACGGGAGACCACTTGTTAATCTAAATAACTTTTTCAAAATCATTCTGAAGGTAACAGTAAGAGTAGAACGTAAAATTGCATAGTAAATTGTGTTGATAATGTTTGTCTTTTCAGTTGACATTTGTATGCAGGTAAAAAGTACGTTATTTATTAGCCAATAAAGATAAAGCATGATTTCTGCAGAAGGTGTCGAAACTTTAGAAAACCTGAAGCTGTTAATGAAGAACTTTGTAACAGTATTTGATACTGTCGCAACTGATTGTGTGATAGATATTATTTTATACCAGTGCACCTAATATGCAGATTACATGAGACTTTATACACTGATTCAATATAGTTATTCCGTTATCTGTTAATCTTGCAGAGGAAAGTCTTGCCAGTAGTTTCATCTTTGTCTGTCAAATAACTCATTTCATCAGCTGACAATGTTCTCCAATATTCAAAACCTCAGGCTATGGTGGAAGATTAAACTAAATTATTTCATATACATGTATTTGCTATTGGGTACAGGTATTTTATATTGAGACAGCAGTTTTCACATCTTGAAATAAACATAAAATTTATACACAGATTTTACAAATTCTGGTAAATTTTTCTCTATTAAATGCCAGTTGAAAATCAAACAAATTAATGTTACAGTTCGTTTTTTTTAAATACTTTTATAGAGTCGTCATTAATACCAGTTTAATATCGTTTCTTTTAAAGAATGTTTGCATCTCTGATATTTTGTTTTTCGTTTTTTCAATTCCTCTGTCAGTTTTCGTTGTTACATTTATACCTATTTACAACTGATGGAGTCTCAAATATTGATTGTGCAATTTATTTCTGCAGCTTAATTTCAATTATTAGTAAATGTCTTATAAAAGTTCTGAAACCAAATATATTTACAGTATCTGTATATCTACACACCGTTAAAGCTGTATTTATTTGCTTCATCCACGTGGTAAAAAAATCTCGTCCCATATCAAGTGATTTTGGTAATTTTGTGGTAATTATTTGTGATTTCAAGTTTTATGGACGCATTAAAATTGCATGTAGCAAATACTGCTTTCCAGGAACGATGCATAGTTGATTGTATCGTTGGTACGATTGTTATGCCTTCTTTAAATAACATTTCAAAGAAGTTTAAATGACCCCAAGACTGCATTAACATTTATGTGATTTTCAGTACCTCTTGTTGAAAGTTTTGTTGACTTGCTTGGAGTATTTTACGTTGTATTTGTTTTCCAATTTTTGTGTGGAATGTGATCTCGTTTCATTATGTATATTGTAGTCGACTTATCACGTTTGTTATATGTACGAATTTGTTGCTCACTGGTGGTGCTTTTAGATGTACTTTATTTTTATTTGGTATTTTATAGGCTTTAATTCCTTCGTTCTCCATTTCACCGTTTTTCCCCCCACATTTTTCACATTCTAGAAATTAATTTTCTTAATTGATACTCCTATCTATGTATAATGCTTCGTGCATTTATTTTTAATGGCACAATAGTTCTAGCTGGGTCCCAACTGTAAAACGATTAATCATATCTTTCCATTACACGGGCACATAATTTTTACCATTCAGCCGTTTTATTTTAGAAATCTGTTCAACTTTGTATGTGTCATCTTATTTGTCGCATAGAGACAACTCTTGTTTACAAAACATGGCCTATATAACCTCTACCTTCAAATCTTCCAGTTTGCAAATGACTGGATTGCCGAAAATCACTTGGCTGATTTTCAATATTTCCTGTCTAAAGTTATGAAAGTGTCCCTTACACAGATTACTTTGTATTTTGAATTCGGGCTGTTTCACCTCATTTAAATTTAGGAGTCATGTCTATTGTTCTGTAGTGAGTTTTATTCTATCCCTCCCCAGATTTTGTAAAACACCAAATCATTGTATGATTTCCTTTTGAGTGAAATACTTCCACATTCTGGTCTCTAGGATTATGTTAAATCTTTCCACTACAGATTCTTTTTGTCTGAGTAAGTCGAAGAGAATTAGATGATTTCCTGTTTTAACAAAATCCTTATTCCCTAATGAAAGTGTCTCTATTCAGATTTTCACTCTTTAAAAATTTCTGTGAAAGCATTGTGCATGTCATCTTTCTTTTTAGTTTGTACGTCTTTAGCCCAAGCGTATTTTGAAAATACATCTATCACTATTAAAATGTACATGTATCCATTGTTATTATTTTCATATACTTGCATCCAAACAATTTATGCCTTCCGGTGGTTTTCCACGTGATTTATAGAAACTCTTTTGTTGGGAAATCTTTTTCTCGTTTGTTTGTTTAATGTGTTATTAGATTAGTCTGTTCATCATTCTTTCAGTTACTTTTATCCCGTTTAATTTGTTCCAACAATTCATTGATATTTATGGAAGCAACTGGACTTTCACGATCGTAAGAAAGATGTCTTAAATATTGTTCTTTGCTTTGCTTTGTAAAGTGTCAGGCTTTGGCAATTTAAAACGGTAAAAAAGTATCTAGAAGATAGTATACGCTTGATAATTTGTTTGTAGGCATTATCAACAAGCCAAAAGGACTACCGTCTATAACAAGTAATTTTATTTAAAAAATTTGCAATGTTTCTTCAATGATTTCAGATTTATGTCAAACTTTGTCATTCCTATGGTTGATTCTTAAACAGCTACTTCATACACCAAGTCACTATGTGCTGTTACAAATCTAAATTCATTCTGCATACATTCCATATATGCTTTTCTTGAATCGTTGTAGAGTAACATTGTAAAATTTACGAGATCTTCAAGCTGCACTGTGAATTTAGATAAATATAAATATGTGTATTTACCCACATCGAATACGTAATTTATTCCTTCCTCATACCGTACTCTGTTTGAACCATCTTGATATCAGGTTTGATGACGCTTATCTCTGTGTTATTATCATTATATGTAATATATAAATCGGCATCTTTTCTAAGCCATTGTGTTATATCCTTTTCATATTTGAAATCAACAATCGACATTTGTATCTTCCTGTATGTTATTTTGTATCACAACCAGATTTGACCAGACTTTTACCTAATCCAAACCTATAAACAAATACACATAGTCTCTGGATACCGACTTTTATATTCAGCTCATGAAATATTCGTATTACTTATGTAAGAACTGTTAAATTCAGTACAACGTAGCTTTTTGCAATTATTTATGCTGTGTCGAAAAACAAACAACAAAAAATGTGTGTTGTGCTTTGCACAGACTGTCCGCGCTCCGTCTCTGTACCATTTGCTTATTGTCCTCAGTCTAAGTGGTGTAGTAAATGTAATGATTTTAAAAATATCACCAAATTGTGCTGGTCGAGTGATTTCTAGTAAACGTAATGATTTTAATAATATCCCTAAATTGTGCTGGTCGAGTGATTTCTAGTAAACGTAATGATTTTAAAAATATCCCTAAATTGTGCTGGTCGAGTTATTTATAGTAAACGTAATGATTTTAAAAATATCCCTAAATTGTGCTGGTCGAGTGATTTCTAGTAAACGTAATGATTTTAAAAATATCCCTAAATTGTGCTGGTCGAGTGATTTTCAATTTTGAATTTTAGTATTGTCGTATCTCTCACGAGAACATAAAGAAAAAATAATTAGTCATATCTTCCACATCTGTACTACTAACAATAGTGTGTAGTTGTAGCTTTTTTTTAGATTCCTTGAACATTGCGTTGATGTATACTGAACTGAATACGGATTCCAGGATGTTATTTCATGAGATGAAATGTTACACGTTTTGTAATAATCTATAACTGAATCTAAAAAAAAAAAGATATTAATTTTACATCATGGTGGTTTTATGTATTCAGAAGATACTTTTGCTGACATTAGGATTTTCATCCACGTAGTGGTTTTCGTTTTGATGATTTAAACATAAAATAGATTTATATAACGTTATTGTTCCTATGTATATATGTATGTATGTATGTATGTATGTATGTATGTATGTATGTATGTATGTATGTATGTATGTATGTATGTATGTATGTATGTATGTATGTATGTATGTATGTATGTATGTATGTATGTATGTATGTATGTATGTATGTATGCATGTATGTATGTGTGTGTATGTGTGTGTGTGTGTATGTATGTATGTATGTATGTATGTATGTATGTATGTATGTATGTATGTATGTATGTATGTATGTATGTATGTGTGTATTTATGTATGTACGTATGTATGTATTTATGCATGCATGCTTAGTTATTTATCTGTCTATCTATCTGTTTATCTATATATCTATCTATCTATATATCTATCTATTGACGTACGACATCTAGATTAAAATGCATGCTCTTCTTGAAGAATTTTGAAGGTGACGACTGCGCTTTCCGTACCTAGAGGGTTTAGATGATTAATGGACAAATATTCTAATGGCCATTTTCAACTTTGCCTGAGAGCCCTAAGCCAGGTTATTAAGTGCACAAAGTCCTCGAAATGTCTTGATTTTTAATATGATGATTTATGAAAAGATTGTGAATAATTAATATAAATTCTTACTTCTCCTCTGGCTCATTTGTAAGTTTCATGGTAGTATAAAAATGACTTCTCTTGCTCGTGGCAGAGAATGACTATATTGTGGCTTTATCTAACTCATATCTACCGACTAGTTTCAACTTCATGGAATTGTTTCTCTCGTGTTACTACAATCATATTTCTTTGCAGATCCTCTCTGTTTTTAGTGTCTTTGTTTGTTATCTTGCTGCTATATACAGACTAGATTTGAATAAAAGATAAGTCCCATAAGCTGAATGGCAGTACCGCGTTAAAACGTCGAAAGGAATTTACGTCTTTTTGAGGTGATCTATTTTCATGTTGGTGATGTCAAAAGAGCATAGTCCGGTGATCGAGATTGATTTCATTCTCCACAAATTAGCCCCAGTGGTTATTCGTCTATGAAATGGAAATCCTAACACAACGAGCGTCAATGTTATGTCAGTGTTGAAAGAAAACACGTCATAATTTCACCTACTATCATTAATTTTAAGCGAGTGAAATAAATAAAAAAGTGATATTTCATCCGTCAAAATGTCCATTTACAATTTGTTAATGTCAACTAATGTCATCTTTTCTTTGAAGTGTTGGGAGGCGTACATTAACCTTTAGAATTCTTTTTGTTTGTAAATAAATGATCATCTATGCAAACAAGTCATGTTTATAATTAACTATCGCAAAGCCTCGTGGCTATGATGTAAATCTTTTTTCACGAAGGGTCGGAAAGAAATCAATTATTGTAAGGAAAAAAATATTAATTCTTGAAACTCATAAAAAGGGGTAACATGAATATGTTTGTTACAGTGCTATTAGATTGTACATAAAAAAGAATGGACTCGATCTAAAGCAAGTACACGTCACTTTCTTGTTATCTCATACATTTCTGCTATAACGGCTTATAGAAACATTCTGCAGAAAAAAAAGTTAAATATATATTTTAGGTTGGAATGATAGATATTTAAGGTTGGAATTAAAGTCCTACATGAAACCAAACCCCAAACCTGCTTTGTCAGTGTATGCGTGAGAAAAGCAGGAATTAACACAAATGTAATATTGCTAAGGAAAAAAAATTAAAACAGCCATGCATAGCACTCTCTTGTCTAAGAACAGTCTGTGACAGGATAGTTGACAATTTTTTAAAATTTTAAAGTCTATTATTTACGTTTGATCCAGTATTTCGAACCACTCCAACTTATTCTTATCATGACTTTATTTAAGAAAGAACATCAAAGGAAGTTATTTCTTTTTCTACCTGTACAGTGTTTGATTTCATCTCTGATAACTTTAATGCTATCATGATATAGTATATCGCAATGCATATACAGTGCTCATTAATTTACTTTCAAGTTTTATATATATATATATATATATATATATATATATATATATATATATATATATATATATATATATATATATATAATACTTGTTAACATTATCATATTCAAAGTACTTTCCTCACGTAGAGATTTTTGTAAATAATTACATGCTATTTGTATTGAAAGATGGGTCAATGCCCTGCATTTATTCTAAATAAGGTTATATTCTATTGAAAACAGGGCCGGTTTAACCTCTGACCACTAGGCAAACTAGGCCGTCGCTTGGGCGGCAAAATTGGGGTAAGGGAGGGGCAAAAACTGAATGAATGAAAAAAGAAACAGAAATAGCGTAAAATAGAAGATAATAAGCATCTAAAAATAGAAACAGAAAAACAGATGCAGAAATTGTATTCATACTAATGCACAATATTCATTTTCGAAAGTTAATTGGGGGTGGGGGAGGGGGCGCAAGGTTGAAGGTTCGCCTAGGGCGCCAAATCCCTTGAGTCTTTACTGATTCAAAATATACTGTTGGTTGCGTAAGAATCGCGCGTTTGTTTTCCCACCTTGTACTAGATGGAACAATAACAGTAACGGTTTGGTTAGCAAAATATGGCGGGATTTCTAAGCCAATGAGATGTATTTTCATAGACTGAATGTTCTACCTGAATTAAGGAGAAAATCAAGCTGTTGTTCATAGTTCAACACCTGCATAAGAGATATTGAATCTTTAGTGACCACCAGGCTGTTGCTTTGTGGCGGGAAAGCCAGGGTTCGACTTGATGCTAATGTAGGCAATATTGGTGGTCATTGGATCAAATTACTTCTGGTGGTCTGGATATTGAAAGTATAACAGACAAGCCCTCATAATTATAAAGAAAATGTCTCCTTTTGAATTTCTTGCAGTATGCAGTGAACAGTATATAAACCCACACCGTTAGTTATATAGAGCAGAAATAACTGAAAAAGTGCCCAACAGAACCTTTCGAAGTCTGTATTTGTACTTCCACTGTACAGGTGTTTAACAGCAGATGAAAGGAAGATGTGCATAGCATGATAGTAGCGCTATGAATGTCACATTGTCTCATGTCATTCTCTTTTTTTTTTTTTTGCCTCAAGCGTTAATGTTCCACTCAAAATATATTTTCAGTAACTACATGCAGATGTGCAGAGGTAACTTTTTAAACACTAGGAGATTTAAATTAAACTGTCAAGGTGCGCAGTTAAACTATCCATAGCCTACCACATTTTGCGGCGGAGGGAACATTAATTGCAAATAAATTGAGTCTTGAAGTGCAGAAATGTGTTTAATTTATGTGATACATAAGAGAGAATAAATATATAAAATATAGAGAATAAAAAGTAAATTGGCAAAATATTCAATTTATCTCTGTGTTGATCATCTGTTTTTGTTTTATCTGTATCTTTCTATGTATGTCATTAGTCGTAGTTGGATGCAAACACATGTCACAACTGCTTAGCGCTTACAGGATTTATCGTACGTCATACAAATATGAATAAGGAGTAATCATAGAAAATTCATAAGGCAGCTAGATACGATGTAATGCCAAATCCCTGATGAGCCAGACTAGGTACGAGGTAATGCCAAATTACTAACCATCCAGAGCAGTGGCGTACTAAGGGTAAATGGCGCCTGGGGTGACGGTGATAGCCCAAAGGGCCAGAATACGAGGCCCGAATTTTTATCATCTTTTTCGGCGCCCTAAGACCACTGGTGCCCGGGGCAATCGCCCTGCGCCCCCCCCCCCCTCCCGTTAGTACGCTACAGATCCAGAGTGGAGAATTCTGATTTGAGTGTGAATTTTAGTGCGTTTATTTTTTGGAATCTATTACATAAGGTCCAACGAAGACCATATGCATGCAGAAAGATGTAGGTGGCACAGAAAATGTATATGGAATTGTTGCCTGAGGGGCTCATTCTGTTTTAATCCAGCTGAATAAGTTTCATACCATTGTACCTTGCCTCCGTTCGACAACTAATTCAAGGACACCCGTGCTGGCTTAGAGGAGACCTTGGAGCGAGAAAAAGACGGAAATTGATTGAAATTGTCCAACATCAATGAATAATCACTAAACCTTGCACACAACTGTAATCAGGGTTAAATAGCATCCTTAAAGGTGGCACGCAATTTCTTGGCTGTTGCACCATGATGACGTCTGATTTGGTGTGACAAGAATTCAAGAACCCTCATAGACATCAGGCCCACCTAGAGCCGGTGGGGTGGTGGGGGTGACAATTGCCCAGAGGTCTGGCGATTTCTTAAGGTCCGCCGTCAACTCAGTCATAAAAAATAAATTAATCTTTGCAGTAAATATTAAAATGTGCTCCTTGCAAGAGTCTAATTTATATTAGATTGCTACAGGTTTTATATGCAAAACTGTACACAGTTATTTATATAAAAAAGAACAAATTAGTTTTGAATTTCTGTCAGCGGGCCTGATTCTCATATTCTTCTATCATTTAGAAAATGAAATAGAGACGTCACGTCCATGGTGTTTGTATGCTTATAAAGATCTCTGAAGCAACTTCAAGAATCAATTACAGTCGTTTTATTTAACAGACATATGTGTCAAAATCAATTACGGTCGTCCTATTTAACAGACCTGTGTGTCTAAATCAATTACGGTCGTCCTATTTAACAGACCTGTGTGTCTAATTCAATTTACGGTCGTCCTATTTAACAGACATGTGTCTAAATCAATTACGGTCGTCCTATTTAACAGACCTGTGTGTCTAATTCAATTTACGGTCGTCCTATTTAACAGACATGTGTCTAAATCAATTACGGTCGTCCTATTTAACAGACCTGTGTGTCTAAATCAATTACGGTCGTCCTATTTTATAGACCTGTGTGTCTAAATCAATTACGTTCGTCCTATTTAACAGACCTATGTGTCTGAATCAATTTAGTCGTCCTATTTAACAGACCTATGTGCCTGAATCAATTACAGTCGTGTCTGAATCAATTACGGTCGTCCTATTTAACAGACCTGTGTGTCTAAATCAATTACGATCGTCCTATTTAACAGACCTATGTGTCTGAATTAATTACAGTCGTCCTATTTAACAGACCTTTGTGTCTGAATCAATTACGGTCGTCCGTTTTAACAGATCTATCTGTCTGAATTTCATCGTAGCTAGGAATAATATATTTTCTTATCAAACAGCACCGAATCAATTTTATGACAACGCCTTCATGTTACTTATTTATTTGGTTCCCCGGCATGATCTCCAAATTTACATCGATGCCCTACACGGTATTAGAAGTGGACCGTTTGAAAATCATACATTTCTCCAGAAATTCAATCCTGTGTAAACCTTAAACTGTCTGAGGCTCAAATAAACAAAATGCAGGAGAAATGGAGGAACATGAGGGTCTTTCTACACGGTTTGATATTTATTTAGAAAATCTTTGACAACAAGGCCATTGACATGAGGTGAAATGCTGACGACCTGCTGCCTGAAGTATTCCGCTTATTTCACATACGTAAGCACCAACGAAAAATCAAAGGAATCTGACTGGTCCAATTTGTTCGGCGATACTATTGACATATGTTCTGTTATATTTTTCGTAAATAATATAGATAATGATTCTCTAATTGGTATTTATTTGAAATATAAATTTGTTCTCTGCAAAGAATGACATTCTTGGACAGTGCGATTTAGAAAAGTTTAATTTTAGGGATAAAACTTGAAGGACGGTTTTAGTGAGATGTTTTTGTATTTAATTTGTGCGGAACTGACGATATAATCTCAATCCAAAGATTTTTCAGGGTTAAGTGTGGCATAGTCTCACACTTTTTATTATTTTATTTTTATGACGAAAGAAGATTACACTTTGATTTTGGACCATAGCTTATACCTGGGGTCTTGTTTGTATAAACACGGATTATTCTTATGGACTATGATAATATATAAAGAAAATAATCAGTTGTCTCTCAAAAACGCTAAAGGGTCAAATATTGAATGCGTTATCACTTTGTTGATGCAGTATTTTGTAAAAATTAATTGTGATACATTTGTTTTGACAACAATACGTTCGTGATTAAAAATTTCGAGTTTAAATTCTGGAAGAGGCATCAATCAAACCCTTCTCTTGTAAGTCAAATTTTATTTTCGGACAGTATTTTGTTTGACGCGTTTGTTTATTTTTTTATTTTGTATTTTTTGCACAAGCTTGCCATAAATAACGACCCCCTAACCATTCTAAACACAATGGTGATTTGTGCGTAGGAAAGTTGTATGTTCTGCAAAACACGCCAGATCTAATAGTCAGCTCTTAAACGACTAGCTATATATTTGGTCTGCTGTTGATCTTATCTTAAACTGAATAGACGAGACAGGCACGTGTTTCAATTTAGACCATTTCCACAAAAAGAAAAGAAAAAAAGGTTTGTGCACGCGCAGAGAATTGGTTCCTCTTAATTATTAGTATCGCGTATTGCTCTCTCATCGGCCTTCCTTTCTTTATGAATTTACACAACCAGAACAATTCTCAATCGAAAGGACTTTTTGGCTGTCCGGAATAATTGCACAACAAGGACAGTGGTCATGTGCGAAACAAGATCGGACTGTATTACACGACATTGATTACAGCACTGTCGACCTCAAGTTTTTCTGTATTTCCACAGAATACAACACGCTTAGTAACGGCATTCTTTCTTTCCTAAACATGCGCTTAGAAGTAGTGCGATGACCGGAATGCATGTTGCAAAAACATAACATTCTATAAAAAGAAACAATTAACCTTTTGTGTTGTTCAATTGTATGTTTTTTTTACACGAGGGACTAATTTTTCATTATTTAGCTGACTATCGCATCTGGTAGTTCTTAGATATTATAAATCAGACAAACTTTTCTGTTTAAGCGCATTAGCTTGGATTTTTTCCTTTAATTATCAAGTCTCATGACTTGGTTATGTTACCATGATAACTACCTTTTAAACTTATACCAGCTAGGATACGTATTACCAGACCGCCAAAACAGTGACGACAATGATAACGACAAGCACAACTGTGGTTCCGATAATAATCATTATCATCAACACAACAACAACAACAACAAAAAAAAATAAATAAAAAAAAATAAAATAAAAATACAACAACAGCAACAGTAAAACTAAAGTTAGATCACATAACATGACTGATAGTCGTGATATATGGATCTCCTGAAAAATCATCAGCTGCAGCTACGCCTCTGTGTATTTAATAATAATAATAATAATAATAATAATAATAATAATAATAATAATAATAATAATAATAATAATAATAATAATAATAATATTTTCAGAGGAAAACAAATTTATCATATAGAAGGTAATATTCCATTCGAAGAATAATATAATTTGTTTATACTCGAAAATTACTACTTTTAAACTCAGTAACACAAATTAAATTGGATGCTACGTCCTATACTGACTTTCAGTCGTCCATAGTCATGAATACAGAAAAGCGCTATAAGCATGGATTCTATTAATCAAATCGAATAAGTGTCACGGAAATTCTTGTGATATTGTCCCGAAACTTCATTCGGGATATTATGACAAATTTAACTTCGTTTTACGCATAGATAATCAAAGTTACTTTCTATAAAGATGTTTTATATATAGATATATATATTTCTCCCCGCAAGTCTAGATAAAGAAGGGTATTAATTACAACAGATCTAACTTTAGAAAAATATGCAGTGAATCGCAAAGGCCATATCATACGTCCGCCTGTCGGCAAGATAATAAGTAATGTTTTCCGCAGAAAAAAAATGGAATCATGAAGTTACAATATCTACCTTATACTTGGCGATGAATCAGCTGTTAGGTTTTATATCAAATTATAACACTTGTTTTTCTTTCAGGATGCTTATCCTTCCTCTCCATAGGTAGGTAGGTAGGTATGTAGGTAGGTAGATAGACAAACAGACAGATAGATAGATAGATAGATAGATAGATAGATAGATAGATAGATAGATAGATAGATAGATAGATAGATAGATAGATAGATAGATAGATAGATAGATAGATAGATAGATAGATAGATAGATAGATAGATAGATAGATAGATAGATGGATGGATGGATGGATACGTAGGTAGGTAGATAGGTATGTATGTAGGTAGGTAATTGGATAGATAGATAAATAAGTAGATAGATAGACAGGCATTTTTATAACCTATCTGCATATCTTGCAACCCACAAACCCATCTTCCTTTATTCTCACCTACCCAAGAACCAATTACACAAAAGTAGCACTTGTTCCCAAGACAGATTCTGTTTTCTCTCCTTCTCCTTCATGGTATGTCAGGGAAAAGAACGTATAACCATTGTTTAATTACGTTTTATTAATAGATATATATATATATATATATATATATATATATATATATATATATATATATATATATATATATATATATTATATATATATATATATATATATATATATATATATAGAGAGAGAGAGAGAGAGAGAGAGAGAGAGAGAGAGAGATGTATATGTTTTCTTGATAATTAATGATATTTTAGTATAAACTCCATGAAACATTTTATTTTAATTAAAGATGCTGTATAATGTAAGTAACGCCACGTTTGATATCTTTGACAGAGATATTTGCATAGATATACACAAACATAAGACGTTAAGAAACCAGTTTCATGGCATCAATATAAGTCTTTTTTGCTTATTTCACGGGCCATGAAATTGCGCGTTCTAACTTACAGAGCTAAGATGTATATCTTCCTGTTTTATGTTCCGGAAAAGTAAATGGTATTCTTCAGCGTCCGGAAATGTAAATACAGATGGCAATATGTTTAGTTTGTGTGCCATTTCTTGCAGCCGCTGCCAGTTGTGCAAATTTGTGACAATATGCATTGGAAAAATTATCGTTTATAATGAAGTCTCTCTCTCTCTCTCTCTCTTTCTCTGACAAAAAAATGCGACCATATTTTCCTTCTAAACAGATTGTTTATCTGCTCAATATTCCATCCGATTGTTTGTATATATAAATCAAATTTTCTGCCAATCTATGTATGCATGTATTTGTAGGACTTTAAAAATTTGATTTTGAAATTCGCATATAGAGTCATGTTTACCTTCTCGTTTTATTCCCTTTTTCCCGTGTGGTCTGTCGTTGAGTTAGTCCAAATATGATAGTATTTTCATATTCCACAAGACAACCTTCATGCTATTTTAAATAAGATAACACTCATATTGACCAAACATATTTCATTGGTAGCCACGCCTGCCACGTTTTTTTTTAGTGAAGTTTTCAACACAACATTTCGTTTGAACTAGAGTGGCGAGTAAACTACAAAAACAAGCATTCACGAGACGCTTATGTGAAATTTATTGGTCGTATTATGCTTTCTAAGATTAGATGTCTCGGCGTTATATGCATAACTTTCATTTAATATTTACCTTTTCCACCAATCTGCCACCGACCAGTGGAGACATTTAATACAAGAGTGGAAAATAAATCAATATAGTTGTCAAGTTTAAGTCATTATAAGAATTAATATAAACATGAGTTGAATAATAATTTTCAAAGTAATTCCAAAATTACTGGAAAAATGTATGAAGTCAACGGAATTAATATATATATATATATATATATATATATATATATATATATATATATATATATATATACGTTTGTTTTGTTGACAATTTCATATTATTTTTAATACTACGAATGATATAACTAAAATATTATGATGCCATATATGTTAATAAAAAAGTGTTGGTTTTCAAAATATCCATGAAAGTACAACCTATATAAATAAATGTATTCTTATAAAAAAGGTGTCTAGTGGACAAGAAGGATTAAATAGAAGAGGACTTGTATATATAGGATATCGCTAAACAGTTACACGTGGACTAGAAGAGGACTTGTATATAGGATATCGCTAAACAATTACACGTGGACTAGAAGAGGACTTGTATATATAGGATATTGCTAAACAGTTACACTTGGACTAGAAGAGGACTTGTATATATAGGATATCGCTAAACAGTTACACGTGGACTAGAAGAGGACTTGTATATAGGATATCGCTAAACAATTACACGTGGACTAGAAGAGGACTTGTATATATAGGATATCGCTAAACAGTTACACTTGGACTAGAAGAGGACTTGTATATATAGGATATCGCTAAACAGTTACACGTGGACTAGAAGAGGACTTGTATATAGGATATCGCTAAACAGTTACACTTGGACTAGAAGAGGACTTTTATATGTAGGATTTCGCTAAACAGTTACACTTGGACTAGAAGAGGACTTGTATATATAGGATATCGCTAAACAGTTACAGTTGGACTAGAAGAGGACTTGTATATAGGATATCGCTAAACAGTAACACGTGGACATAATTGATGTGATTAATGCAGAAAAATCTTGACGAAGAAGCTTACAGATCAGTACTGAAGTGGATGGGGGGTGCTTGTTTTTCCAAGCCCAGGATGTGGAATCATAAGAAGGGGAATAAAATAAACTTTACGTCTTAATTTAAAATGAAAATGTATTCCCACGCGTCTCTTAAAATAAGATAATAAACAATTTTGTTTTCCGCCGAAGTTTCTCATGTCTGTTTTTGTTCGAGAAGAACTCTACTTAAATACATATTTAAGCCATTGCAATCGTCTTGAACAAGAAGCCTTCCCGTTGGCTTATCAAAACTAGAGTGCTTATGCATAATATTTTATAAATTGGATCGTTTAGCCGAAAAGCAAAAGTTCTATAGTTCATCTGGGATCAAAAAGATCAAAGAACTATGGGAGAAATACGTTTTTAAGTGTAAGGACATGATTAAGAAGGTCATGTAAGAGTCTGTTTAAATATTTGCCTCATAGTTTCTGTGCTATTCTAAAGAAAGAAAGAAAAAGAAAAAGATACAAAAAACCCAGAAAAAGTAACAACAACAACAATACGACAAATTCAGTTATAATCCCAGTACAATATTAAGACGACTCGTTTCATAATTACAAATTTTTACAGTTCATGTTTAGCAAGCAATTCTGAATGCAATAATTGTATGATTTTAACAAATCGAACACATTATAACACCAATGGATGGTCAGTATTAGTATTCGAACATTTTAATATTACTAAAACAAAACTGTACATTATTCTCAGAAAGAATGTTCCCCTCCTTTATGTAAGCATGTGGCTTATATTATAAGCAATAAGATACATTATTTGACAAGTACAAAGAAATGCCGTATTTCTACAGGAAATTATTTCATTAATTCCTTCCAATCTGGCATAGTGCACATCCGGTCAGAGCTAAAATGGATGCGAAGTATTGTGAACGGCGTATGGAAAATTGTGATGATGCAGACATACATTGGACCTCGAAGCATTGTGTTAAGGTGAATAAGGACGAAGACAGTTCTGGCACGGAAATATAAAAGTTTACAGGAAAAATCGTCTAAATTGCCGAGATGTCACAGCGGGGAGTAAAAATTAGAATCAAAGATAAATGTTATCATTTTGCAACAGACTTATTAGAAGCTTGAAATTGTGTACGGTTTCAATGTACGATAGATGCACACTCACTGACTGTATATATTATCACATCATTTAAATAAGTATATGCATGCAAGGTATAGAGGAGATTGGGAGAAATGACACGTAGAATATATTTCATATTATTCATCTTCAATCATACACTAATTCTTTGTTTACGCAATCCCCTAATTTTTCGAATCATATCACAGATTTGACATGATTTCCAACTTTCAACGTAAGAACAGTTATAAACTGACTTACGTGATAATGTCGATATCAATTATTTATCAGTAATTTTAAATGTGCGTTAATGCGAAGCGATTAAGCGATTTGAAAGGGTCATTAACTGCATATGACAAAGATACAATAGCCACTTATACCCACTGATTAGCGTTTATTGACAAAATACTGTATACAGATAATACAAGTACTATCTTTATTGTTCCTGTATTTAACTTTCTATGTTTAAATCGCGTAAGCGATGGACAGAGGATAATCATTTCAAGGGAAGATTTAGTAATGATCTAGGATTCTAGGGTATCCTGTATATGCTACAAAAACAAAGATTTGAAAGATTAAAAACATGTAAGAACAATTCAGTTGTTGAAATCCAATCTCATCCCTGCTTAAATAAATTTTGTCTTTTTTTGCATTGATTGTATATATTTTCTTTACTTCTGTGCAGTATTCTCAAGTAGTCTTCATGGGTAGCGTAGAAACCAGAGCAAATCATCGATCTTTGATGGGCAACTGTTTACCTCACATTTGTCGGAACATGGATTTGACCGTACGGTCGTAAAGGTGCAAATCAGGTCTTTTACAGGTGTGCTAACTAATTAACATATTCTCCTGAAAACTGCGCGGTAAAACAAAGGGTTTCTTATCAATTATTTAAAAGACATACGGATTGTAAACTATATTACGCTCTACAAGGAATATTAATCTTTAGCACCACATTTTAATATTTTTATCTAAAAATTCGACCTGCCTAAGTATTGATATATATTAGTATGTACGGCTTGCCTAAGTATTGATTTATATTAGTATGTACGGCCTGCCTAAGCATTGATATATATTAATATGTACGGCTTGCTTAAGTATTGATTTATATTAGTATGTACGGCTTGCCTAAGTATTGATTTATATTAGTATGTACGGCTTGCCTAAGTATTGATTTATATTAGTGTGTACGGCTTGCCTAAGTATTGATTTATATTAGTATGTACGGCTTGCCTAAGTATTGATTTATATTAGTATGTACGGCTTGCCTAAGTATTGATTCATATTAGTATGTACGGTAAAATATGGACATAAAGACAAGGAAGAAGTAATAAAGCAAATATACAATCTATATTTCTCAAGTTTATTCGACCCGACATAACAGTGTTTGAAATACATCAATCACAAACTTACTTACTTACAGGAATGCTTTAACAGTACAAAATGCTTGAAGGTGCCACGTCACTATTCACCTCCACATCTGCTGACAATGCGGCTAGCTGTCCTCACATTTGTTGAGAATGTGCCTGTTTTTCACATTTATTGACAATGTGACTTTCTTCACATTGCTGACAATGGGACTGGTTTTCATTTCGCTGACGTGTTGACAATATGTCCATCTTAATATTTATAGTTACCTTTCAATGGTTGCAGCTGAAAAACCAAAGCTCAGACTACAATACTAGTATGTGTTAAAATATCTCCAACGTATATAACGGTCGGCATATCTACGTAGTCGGGTGTGCTTAATGTGGCTAATCATACAGTAACGTTCCACTGAACACATGAAACTTAAAATGCCTAATTATCTATTTCATACGGTACACGAGTCCATTTTAGTTTCCACTCTATCACCGTGTAGTCAATTAGCCCACTTACGGAATAACTGAAAATTAACCATTGCAATACCCGACGGTTGTTTCAGAACTAAAGAAATAAAGAAAGAAAGAAGAAAAGAACCAATGAATGGATGTATCTATCTATCTATCTATCTATCTATCTATCTATCTATCTATCTATCTATCTATCTATCTATATATATATATATATATATATATATATATATATATATATATATATATATATATATATATATATATATATATATATCGTAGGAGGTGTATCTTATGGTTTGGCGACGGGAAAAAAAAAAGTTGTTTCTTCAAATGAAGTATTGGATAGGGACCAAACATTTTTTTGCAACCTCTAATATTTGTTTTAAACTAGATTGATCTGGAAGGTGATTTTTGTGTTTCTAAGCATATCGACAACATGGAAACAGCCTTATAAAAGGGTGAGAGTAGAAAACATGACACAGAAGTCGAATGACCTTCAAAATAAAACAACAGCTTACGTAAATGCGATTCTTTTGAAAATATTCGCATACATTTTAATTGCAGATGGGTAAATTCAGTACATCTCACATCGATCTTTTTACAATTGCGATCTTGTAACCATCTATGTGTGGTTATATAACATTTGAATTCTTCAAGGTCGGTGCACTTGAATAAACACGTGACATTTATGTTTATAACATTAAACACAATAAATATCAGCCATTTTCAACGATGAAAGCTTTTACCCTACACCACAAGAAACAGAATAAATAGAAAATCAACAGTATTTAACCAAGCCCAAATCATATTTCTGCTAAGCGTCCCTTTTTTTTAATAATTTTTTTTATTAATTATGCAGATCTGGTACTTTTCACTCTCATGCGTGGACACCTAACATGTCGTCACAGCTAGTTTCCCGATTTTGCTTGAAACACCCTGTTTCAAAACTTATTCCCGACAAGTGTCAACTCCGTTTTTTGTCTGCTTTGCATGGATCCCTGCATGAGATCTAATATTCTACTTTCCATCCCCCTCGCCTGTGAATCTTGGTATTTAAATAGGTCACTAAAACCAACAATCTTCAATCGTTTCTATTTTTAGAACACATGAGTGCTTATTTAAAACAATCTTAGAAACATCCCAGGATTAACATCTGGACCCATGAGAGACAACTACCAGTTTTGACATTTATAAACAACCCCAAAAGACAAGAGGCCAATCAGGTACTTGATGACCGTCTGCATCTCCGGTGTATTCAACACCAAATATTACCGTCTGCATCGCCGGTGTATTCAACACCAAATATCACCCCCAAGCAACGAAGATAGTTTTAGACATCTTGTTTTCCTCATGGATAAACTATTGGCAAAACTTGCACTGTTAATTTTCGGATCATACCTTGATGTCACTACATTTCTAAACAACGTAAGTTTGCTTAGACGACACAGCTATCGTTTCACAACAACCGTTTTAGCCACCCGGTTTTGTGTAAATAAATGGAATGAAAATATTCCGGAAAAAGATTTGGGAGGTTGTTGCTTAATTAACACACTCTATTAAATTGCCACTTCACTTATAATATTGTATGCTTGAGTTAATATTATTATGCTATAAGAAGACTCTTCCAATACAGAATATCAAATCATAAAATTCTTTCCCCGTTCCTTCAAAGTTCATATACTCTACAATATATTCACATAGCCCCAAAATCATCTATCATGCGTATTTTTAATTTTCCTGGAAAAATTATTATTATTTTATTTTAGCAGTGTAAATTTAAAAGCCTAGACTTTGAAAATGTTTTCTTTTATGAAAGCATTGAAAGTCTCATATACTAATTTTCCAAACTAAAAGAGTTAGACACGCTTGGTTTGTACGATATTCAGTTAATTTGTTACATAATCAAATCACTTTCTATGTGAACAGGCCGACCCTTTTACAGAGTTTTAAATCATGACCTTTCATTTTTTGTATATTGTTGTACTAAATGCTTACGTTATTTAGAAGTGTTAAACTATCTAAGGTTCTTTTTGTTGTAATTCTTTATCTGTAGTTATCTTTTAATTAGTACCACATAGCCAGTATTGTTCTGACGTGTAGTTAAACCCCATCCATCATCCATACACCATGTAGTTATACAGTACGTAGCACTGCATTTATTTCATAGTTCTGCTTATAATATATTGAACTAGTCAATTATGTTTAGTCTTTGTGTAATATTTGTTACAATCCGCCCACAAATTTGAAATAATTTTATGGACATACCATGTGATTATACATACATTTTTTGCTGAACAGTAAATTACAGGTCCAATGTGCCGGGTGCTTTCTTGTGTGTGTGCGCGTGTATATATATATATATATATATATATATATATATATATATATATATATATATATATATATATATATGTCATTATGATAAAATATTCACTTACTTATATACATACCGTCTGCTGGACAAAGCTTTGGCTTAAATTTTTCACTGTACGCAGTCTAGATTAGAATGACATGAACAGAAAGTTTAACTGCAATTTGATATAATGAACCAATTTACAAAAAATAATTTCTTAAGAGAAATTTCGTAATCAGAAAGTAAGCGTTCTGTATTATACACTAACTAATACGATTATACTACATTACGAGTGAGAAGTATTTCACCCATGGAACAGTCTAAGGTCATTACACATAGTAAACACGCCAGGTAGCGAGCTAACAGTCTATTGGCCCGAAGAAGTATAACACATACATATAGAGAGTGTAACAGGTCGGTAACTGTCAGTGGTACGATAGACGGCGATCAGTTAGTTATTCTATCTTTGTGACAATATATGCGGAAAGGCGATTCGCAACCACTGACTGCAGCTACTAAAATATTGCAACTATTGCCACACTACGGATTTACGTAAACCCAAACACACGAAATTGTAGTCTAGGGAAGACTTTTTCAAATCCAACCTGTAGTGGAATAGTAATATTTATACTACACGTTTGTTCAGTTGATGGATTCATATGTGAAAGTTGATATAGTTCAACATGCAATGGAATTTAATAATCCGCTGTATCAAAGTGATTTGGAACGGACTTGACTACATGTCCACTTACCACATATGTTTTTTACTGCTTCTCGGTAAGTTTTATTTGCCTACAAAACGTTTGAAAGTAGTATATCTTGTGAAAGTACATTATATATATATATATATATATATATATATATATATATATATATATATATATATATATATATATATATATATTACCTTGACTTTTATGTACAGTTCATCGGTAGTCAGTATCGGCCAAATAAATTGTATGTAAATTTCAGCGGTTGTCACTATCAGCCAAATAACTTCGTGCAATTCTTTGATGGTCAGTATCATCAAAATAACTTGTATGTACATTTCATCGGTTGTCAATATCATCCAAATAACTTTTTATGTACAATTCTTTGGCGGTCAGTATCATCCAAATAACTTGTATGTACTTTTCATTGGTAGTCAGTATAATACTAATAATTTTAATGACGTTTCAGTTCTTTTTTGAGAGACGAAATACATGTATAATGATTGGCTTGGATTTCGTAGGGTAATATTTCATGCTACCACATATTCCAACTATTCAAGGTCGTCTAGTTTTCTCACTGAAATGAATATACAAGTTATGAATACCAATAAATATAATATCAGATATTCATTTGCCTTGCCTTTGGCTTTAAACATTTTTTGAGAAATCCTATTTCATTCTAACTTCATAAAGTATTTAACGATCTTAGTTCAGAACTTACAGTAATACACTTCCATGAAAAATAGCGAAGCAATTCTTTTCCCTTAAAACATGGACATGTATTTCACAGCTCGATCCTGCACGGTTGATCATTCTCTGTAGTTGACCGGTTAAAAGGTGACCTGATTTTTTTTTCTTTCTAAATTCTTCAAATTTACCTAACACACTTTTAGCTCAATAAAGCGAATGCAATTTAAACAGCCATCGCTGTCGTTTAGTTCTCCCAGACTGCTCACCTTACCCCACGGTATTAACTATCATAACAACTTATCATTTATGAAATCCAGAGATATTGAACTCTCATGCATTCATTTATCTCTACATGTCCCTAATCGGATGACAGTTATATTATATGTAGTGAATATATATTACAAATATAACTATGCCATTTTCGTTTGTTTGATTTGCCCGTAATTTCTTCCATCATCATATCAAAACATTGAACACGACTTTAACACAATTTTCATTCAAATTTTTATTTGTGACTAATGTCATTGTCTTTATACTTTCCAGCTTTGGAAAGAGCAAAGTTTTGTTTTTTCTTGGAATTCATCAAATGTTTATATGCGTATATAATCTTCCTTGTTTAAAGTTGAACAGTAACATATGTTTTCCAATTCTGTTAATGGGGCTGTGGATTGTTATGGTGCAAGGAATTCAAGCGGCGGCGACCTGGGGCAATAAGTGTGAAATATCGCTTCTGTCTTTAACACGGCCTAATGGAGGCCGCCCTCGGGGAAAGGTTTGACCCGATTCAGTTCCTGATAGATCCATATTTATCATATCCGGAGTCTTTATGTACACGACTTTGCTCAATACTGTCAGAATTCTCATAGGGTTTAACAGGCACATTTTATTTATTATATATCGTTCTCAAGTAGTAGAAAAAGCAATTAACTCGATACTATCTATAAGTAGTCATTTTTGCATCAATTTATCAACAGTTGTTTAAAGATGGATATATGGCTGCACTCATGTTGTCAGATAATATTTTCAAGTGAAACAATGACCACATACATTTGCGAAAGGACGTACAATAAACTCTTCTGAAGGGGCAATACATACATACATACACACATACATACACATACATACATACATACATACATACATACATACATACATACATACATACATACATACATACATACATACATACATACATACATACATACATACATACATTTAAATGTGTTGGTCTTATTGAAGCACTATTCTTCCGTTTTACATTTCTTATATGCGTTATAAATTGCACTCTAGATGAAAAACTCCTCAGAAATTTGAGTTTATATGGGTCTAAAATTGTTGCATATACATCGTTGTTTGATGTGAATTGTCTGAATCCGCACAGTTCCATATTCCGGTCTTTATATACGTGGGGAAAGTGTAAAAAATCATGTTATAGTTTATGACAGTAATACAGGAAAAAAAAAAAAAAAAAAAACAAAGAAACAAAATTGTGAGTATCATTTGTCTCTTTCACCACCAGCATGCATCATTGTGCCAGGGCCATACAACATGGAAAATCAACATATCAGCACGTTTCCCAGAACTAATACATATTCCAAAGCAAAACATGAATTATTTATCAGCATGCATGTCAATCTACATGGCAACACCTAACTCTGTCTTTTTATTACTTTTTTTTCAAACTGATGTTTTCAATTCTTTGACGTTCATAAATGTTGACCAACATCATATTTTTAAGACACATTTAATACACATACCTTTTAAAGAGGAAATAGAGGTAGTGATTAATTCATTTATCATTTAAAATTTATTATTAAACAAAACACCGATAACATTTTATTGCATTTGATTGATTTATTATTCGTGAACTTCTCTCTGTGTATTTATTACCATTGGCATCTGGATATATCACTCAATGGAAAAAATACAAAAATTGTTTGAATCTATTTTCTTTGATTGCAGACATCTTTTGCACCACTCCATCTGATATGACGTTCAATAAAACTACGGTATTGCAATTTGAAAATATACACTTCATATTGTTATAATATAGTTGATGTAATTTGTTCGAATTTTAACCGTCATTTAAATTCAATCTTAAAATAGGATATTTAAATGAGGTATTTATCTTATGAGGTATTTATCTTATTAATCCTCACGATTACACACTGTTAATGGAAACAATTAAAATAAATACGGATAAAGGGTACTCAGTGCCAAGTGATATGCAACATCACAATTACACCCTGTTAACGGAAATAATTAAAATAAATACGGATAAAGGGTACTCAGTGCCATGTGATATGCAACATCACGATTACACCCTGTTAATGGAAATAATTAAAATAAACAAATACGGATAAAGGGTACTCAGTGCCAAGTGGTATGCAACATTTAGAGGCATGTATGGTACTTGAAAACACGTTATGGACAGATTCAATTTTTATTAGGAGAATAAAATGTAAGTTTAATCTCTTCAGAATACAAGTGTTAAATGTTGTAGATACATCTATTGTGCATAAATTCATAAATTTAGCATACATACAGAGCACAAGAAAATTCTAGAACGGAACAGAGTCTTATGTAAAGCTTACTTGCCTGGTAATTTGGTGGAGGGTTTGAAGCTAAACAGTGTATGACGGATGCTACCTAACTCACAGCACTACAGCAGGCATGACATTAGAACGTCATCTGTAGGTGACACCGACATTCATCACTTTAGCACACTATTCCACGTGAGAGATGGGACTCAGGCCATTCAGCCTTGGAGGTCAAACTGGTTCGATTCGAATAATTTATGACTCGGGCTAGTCTGGGTCACCCGGACCGCTTTAGTTTTCATCCCTAAGCAATGAAAATCCAAACCATGGCATGGGGAAAATACGAAGTGAATCGAAAACAAGGCGCTTCAAATTTTGGTGCACTCGACGGCGCTGTAATAGTTAACAAAGGAAAATAACATTTAATAATGAAAACAAAGCATGTCAATTCATATCTTCAAGGTAAACAAAACTAAAATGTATGTAAACCAGGAAGAATGCTGTAAAATACAACTTAGTTGTTTATTTGTCCTGTGTCATTTTTGACGTCAGGCATATTATGACGTCATAATCTCGATGATGTAAATACTTACTCAGGGGATGAGATCAAAACGTATCCGCTTGACGTATACAATTTGCGAGGAGGGGCGCAATATTTTTCCTATTTTTTCCCCAGGCTGATATTTGGAAATCTGCTAATTCTCTATGCAGATACAGTCTATGCATTCAGAGACATCACCCGGGTTACACTGAGATGAAAAAACGTCGCTGTTTTGAAATTATGGACGCGATCTATTTTAATGTATCTATATATTTTACAGTTATTGACTATATATACTGTCAAATGACTCGGTAATTTGCGGATCTTTCACTATTTTTTTTCCTTTCATTTAAAAATGAGACATTTGATTTAAATTACCTTTCGATGATACAAATTAATAAAAAAAAATCAGTTAATGTTGGCATCAAACGAAAGTCATAGTGGCCTACACGTATATGGGAAAAACTTGTTCAGTTTGCAGGTGTAAGTTAAATGAAATTATTTTTTTCACCATTATCATGCCCTTAAAATCTTACGTCATCCCATCAAATTATCATATACATGCTTGTATATATTTCGTCAATCGTCTCTTTCATGGAAAATTTAAAGTAAAGCATTCAAAGGGCAGATGCAACAGCTGCGACAATGATAGCGATTGCGCAGTATACTTCGAACTTGTACACGATATTCCTTCAAAAATGTAGCTGGGGAAAATATCACGTAATGTACTGAGAAGGATGTAAAATGGATTAAATTCGGTCATTCCAAATCAAAGTTAGGCCGTGCATTATAAAAAGGAAACAAGTGCGTTGCAATGACACCAATTTTTCCATCATGGCAGTTATTTTGTTATCATTGATTTGAAAATAACGATGGCAACGTTAGACTGGATGGGAATTTCTAAAATGATGTCTTCGAGTTGATATTTTTCCACCACAAACAATAATTATGGACTGCTTACATTGAAAATAATTGTGTAATATTGCAAGATGTGAACCCCTCCCCGTCCCCAAACGGTGTTATCACGACTACATGCCGAAACAGCTATTTTACCAGCTGGAAATGTAATCAACTCGTCTTCTCAACTAACTTACATGGTCGTCAAAGCCAGTGTGACCATTGGACTATTCTTGTGGCAAATTTTCAGCAAAATTACAGATACTGGAGTAAGTAGACAAATATTTTCAAATAATGGTGGAAGTTTTACCAATAGTAGAATTAGATACTAGATTCACAAACTGTGAGATTCTCGCTATATACTTAAATTTAAAAACAAAATGGTATTTGTATAAGGTTATAAAATCAAACTTGAAATGTCTGTAGTTATGGCCCGTATTTCCATGTAACCATATTAATATGATCAAATCAATGTATTTGTATATCGTATATACTCGCGTATAATTCGTGTCCAAATGCAAAACAACAGGGTTTATGTTGTTTGTTCTACTGATTAGTCCTTCGTTACTGCATAGACCCAGATCTGCCGGCGCATTATGCGACGGCAGATCTGGGTCTATGCAGTTTGCAGTTGGTATCGAATTATACGCGAGTATATACAGTAACTTCAGCAATGTCATGATTATACTCCAGTTTATAATGATACTGTATGCCACTGGCCTCAACGTAACAAAGAACTTTAAACCATCATCTTCTTGCTTTTAATATGAAACCATACTGTTTTTGAGAGCTGTCTTTTTATTTGTCTTTGATCTTGTATTTGTAGACCATTAGGGTAACAATTACCCTGCCTTATAGTCTTCAAAATTAATATCGCTATTGTACAATAGTAGTAGAGAGCAAGCGTGCCGTTGATACGAGGTTGCTGAGAGCAAGCGTGCCGTTGATACGAGGTTGCTGAGAGCAAGCGTGCCGTTGGTAACGAGGTTGCTGAGAGCAAGCGTGTCGTTGGTAAAGAGGTTGCTGAAAAGTCTCTTGTTCTATTGCTCTTTACACAAAAGCCTCCACGGGAAGATGCATGAGAGCATTAATAAATCACATATTCCTTAGACTGGACAACTTGTTTTACTTTCTCTCATAGTTAGAATTGGTCAGATAGATTTTACATATCGATTATGTTACAACAAGGAATGGACAATGGCTGTGATATTTTATAACTTTGACTCCTGAATTCCGATTTTAAATCGGATCAGCGCAAATGCGCCTAGGATATTTCTGTTTGTTTGAAGTATTTATCAGATAACAGGTGTTACCTTTGATACACAGAGCTCAAATGATATGCCGTATACTCGCTTATAATCTCGGTCTATCTATAAACAACATAGACCCTAATCTGTCGTCGTATAATAGGCCGGCAGATCAGGGTTTCTGTTGTTTGTTATGCTGATTACTCCTAACGAATTGAATAGACCCAGATCAGCCGGCTTATTATGTGACGGCAGATCTGGGTTTATGCAGTTTACAGTTGGACCCGACTTTTAAGCGAGTACATGAGATAGTCAAACCCTTTCTTTGCATTTGTATGCTATAAATGCAATATTTAGACATTTCCATTTGTAATTTTATTAAAACATTATCGAGCAGGTGTTTTTGGTCAAAAGCTTTCAAGTTGTGATTCATTTTCTGTTTAGATATAACCACGGTACAAAGTGAATTTTTGGTCTTTAATATAGTCCGCTTTTGTAAAATCAACGCTTACTGCGCAGGTGGAAATGGCGTTGTCAGTACTTCATGTCCTCATCGATCTGACGTCCCTTATACCAATGTGCATCGTAGCGCTGTGAACCCTGGTAGAGACTGAACGTCAAATAACGTGGTTTGTTTTACATGTACGCTTCACAGAAAACGCTGATTTATGACATCGTTTTGAACTTTTTATATCTGCCTCTGGAAATAGATAATAATATTATAATAAATTTAGTATTATAAATTTAAAACTGCACCAAACCTGGCTAGATGCATTAATGCATTACTGGCAATATTCGCAGCTGTTTTATTTCTATCGTAACTTGTTATGGGTTTAAAAGGCTACTTATGCAAGCAGCTATCAAACATCTATCAAGATATAATTTATGTAAGACGACATGGAATCGCACTTTGATATTTGCTATTGCCGCAAGCAACATAGCCCAAGGCCGTTCATTTATAATAAATAAATCACTTTGCATATCATAGAGTTTTCACTACCTTATGTAAGTAAACCATTTCCAAAAATAGTGACATTGATGGCTGCTATACCTTAACACACATCGTTTCTGTTCCTCTGTGGTGAAGCAAATGCAATTCTGAAGTAATTTCAAACTCTCCTTGTCAAACTACTCTCTTAGACAATTAACTTTGGTTTTATACAAAATCCCTAGCATGCTATGCGAACATTAAAATAATAAAAAAGTATTGGATTAGACTTGTCATATAAAATATTCCATGTCATATTTTTGCAACATAATGCACTCGTATTTGCTCATACCTTTTTGCACAAAGTCGCAAGAGAACTTTACATCGTAACATGTAAAATACTAGTAGTTGAATACATACTTGAACTTTTCATCGCGTTTGCCGAGTGAAAATATGACTTTTTACTGTAACATCATCTGTACTATTATTTCAAGTCACTCCGTTTGAAGATACAAATGAGTGTTGTCCGCATTTTTCTTAATAACCAGAACCAACCAATATTGTAATATCTAATTTTTTGTAGCATTCAGACAGCAGGCATACACGGGTTTCTTCAAGTAGTAGTTATTAAAGATCTTATGTAATTTTGAGTTCTGATCTAAATTTAAAAAATGGGATAACAATTCTTCTATTTTCACTTGCTGAAACCACTGTATCCTATTTTATTTATTTATTTATTTTTTTATTTATTTATTGTGTACACTCATTAGCTAAGCAGCGTTCTCGGCTCTCTTGCAATTATCAAGATAGCCAGGACCAACGTTACGATATAACAATGTCATCCTCTTCACCGTAGATGATTACAAGCAACATTCTTGTCCAAGAATAAGAGCAATAAATCTTCTTTGAGCGGTAACTTCTACAACGGTCTTACATGTTAACTGGGGGGAACTTGGAAATGATCCGCGTATTCAAAATTGCAGTATAATGATGTTACCTTAAATATGACAAGTTGAAAAGTACATTCTTGATGTTGAATATACGTTAACCGTGCTAAACTGGACTCACGGTGGTGTTCCATGTAGATCCTAACAACAGCCTTCATAATCTTATTTCTGCTGTCCCGCCATTTTATATCGTAAAATAAAATTCCACAAGCAATTTGCAACACTAGTTTAAAATAACGGAAGTTCCAGTGTTTTGTTGTTGTTGTTGTTGTTGTTTTTTTTTTTCTTCTTGAATTGCATAGTCCTTTCTGAAATGTAAATCGTCGTTCCCTAAATATAGAACTTTTGACATATTACATTATTCTATCTCTGTTCAACAGAATATATTTCTACGACGAAAAATGCAGCTGTAGCAAAATTATACATTTAAGAGACATATTATTTTAAGTTCTTACTGGAGTGTGACACCTGTCTTGCCGCTGCACACGGTATATTGGTCACATTGTAGGCAATGTTTGTCGTCATCTAATGATAACGTTCAGTGTTCGGGCAGATCCTTTTCATTCTTTGCCAGATTTCACCAGTTTTATGGACCTCTGTGCTAAATCTTCACAAATATGTGTTCTGTGAAAACAGTTGAATCATCTGGAAAGAAGCAAAGTTTTAATATGTATTTTCATCTCCTTTTTACAGGCTATGTCAGTGTCAAATATGCATACGCATGTCCGCAACAGCCAACGGATGAAGCGTTTTCCTGTTTTAGGGATTACAGTTCCCAGAAACTAAACTTGGACAGCAGCGAACGTCAGCTATACTCAGGGATTGATGTGGAGACACTGCGAGCGTTTTGCAGGTAGTTTTTCTTTCTAGGGTATTATGAATGAAAAAGAAAAGATAATATCTAAATTTTATATACGTTTCTATGAACACTTTGTTTTCCTTATCACATTTCAAATCTTGCAATTAACTTTTGTTTGACTGTGTAGATTTACCTTTTCAGATGTTACATTTTGACTTTCAATATTTTAAAAATTGGTCAGCTATCTTGAATCTCTTAAAAGTCGAATTAAGTTAGACGTGCTACTTTAAAATTGGAGTATTTTATAGGTTAAATTGTTTGCTCCTCCAAAATATACCTGATGAAAAGAGCAAAAGGTGTCAAATATTACACAGAGTGAATGACACATAATTGCTTTCAATAAAGCAACCATAACTGATATTACTACAATGATACTTAACATCTAGGTGTTCTTCCATTTGTATTACAAGTCATTCCCTCTCACCAGATGTAACGGTAATATTTTACTGAACCTCTAAACTGGCCTTATATCACAAAGGAGTTGCTGACTGAATTATGTTGATAATATAAAAAGATGATATCCTTTATCCGTATAATCATTCATTTTAACAAATATACCATAATATCCACAAATATACCGATGAGAGAATAAGTTTTGTAAGTATAAGTCAGTCCTCAAACATCTGTGATTGAAAGTATGTGTCAACTTTTGACTACATACTACATCTGTGATTGAAAAGTATGTGTAATCTTCTGACTACATACTACATCCGTGATTGAAAAGTATGTGTCATCTTTTGCCTACATACTACTTCTGTCATTGAAAAGTGTGTTATCTTTTGACTACATACTACATCCGTGATTGAAAAGTATGTGTCATCTTTTGCCTTCATACTACTTCTGTCATTGAAAAGTGTGTCGTCTTTTGACTACATACTAATTCTGTCCATGAAAAAGTATGTGTCACCTTTTGACTACATATTACTTCTGAACGGCTTCCATGTCCAAATATTCATGTAGTTATGATTCGCGAGCGTGTAAGGCGTCAGACACTTATAAAACTGAATGAATGTCTGAAATTTACAGCTCCTTCATATCAGCAATGACTTGCATATCAGACCTCATAAGAACATGTCCCAGGAGTAAGCATTCAGATATTGAAATGGCATTGGTCAATTTCCAAGGATCAGAAACGGTGCTAGCTAATCTTTGTCAAACAGAAGATTTGTATGAAAGTAAGTACTTTTCAATTTATTCCTTCATGTATCTTTTCATCTTTGATCATCTGAATTTGTCTACAAACTGATCATATCTTTGATAAAGAAAAAAAATCGTCAGATGTTTTCTTTTATTACTTACATACTTACATCGGTATTTACTTATTTATTCCAGAGTCAAATATTTGAATACATTATTCTTATGTAGCATCTATTCACTCGAGGGCATTTTCGGCCAGCAGCCGGCCTATTTGTTGCTTAGTAGATCATCATTATATAACCACTTTCAAAGCCATTTGACATGAAAGTACCAGATTACTCACCCATACTTAGTTATCATCGATTTTCTTGACCTCAGTTTCATCAGAAAATGATCTGTTTTGTTCCTGTTTGTTTTCTCTCATTTTCTTGAATTACAACACAAATTGTGACCATCACTTGAGAGAAAGTTTAATTTGAAGCAGGTCTTTTTCTAATATTTCCACGTTTACGATGATCGACATACAATATTTTAATTTCTTCGTGTTCCATTGTTGTGAAAAATTATCAAATGTTGCACTTGAAATTGAAAGGCAATTGATTTTCATATGATTCATGAAGTAATTAATGTATCTAACGTTTCATTGTAGACAATAATAACTGTTTTATGGCTAGGGTTTAGCATTTACCCTCTTTCTATTTGTAGAGTATGCGCAATATCAGACTTGTTTTTATTCACGTGGGTTGAGATCACAGAAGTGTTTCCAGTCATCATTTAATTCCAGTGTTCATTTGATGTCCAGCTTTGAGGATCTTTCATCAGAAGATATCTGCAGGTACATTTCTTAACATCAATAAGCCTCTATTAACAAAAAACACTAAAATTCTTAATGAATGTTTTGCTCGTAAGGCTTCAAGATTTCCAGTGCAAGATTTATGGTTCTTAGTCTGCCTAAAACAAAGTTCACCTTGGCAAGGAATGCCAAAACCATGGGAAAAACTCGTGTATAGAAAATTGCAATGGTGTTCATCATAGCCCTCTAGCAGTTCAAGATGTTTATCAGGGTTTACTGGTGTTGGCTGAACGAAGGGCGAAGGCGATATTTGTGAACTGGGCTGCGAAGTTGAAACTGATATATACTGAGGAGTGTGAACATTGTGTCATGGATGTGTACCACCGCAGTTAGAACAGGTCGCCTTTGAACAATCCTGTCTCCTATTAAAGGCCCAACAGTGGCATGGCTCTTTTGTACCTTTACAGAAGGCTTGGCTCACAAAGGAGTGATGCGCAACTATAGCTCTTGGTGCATGATACCCCTTGGGAGAGATTGATATTGTCTTTGCTCGCGAAAGGTTGTATCATAGAAACGAAATGCCATTTGCCCATGATTTTTACCAAAGTCCTGTACAAGGATAAGGTAGGAATGTTTGAGAGAGATAGAGACAGGGTGTTGTTTTTAACATACATATCAACACAAATGTCAAAAGACCCGATCCATAAGTCAATGGACATGTCTTTGGGCTTAGGTTTTGAAGAGACAAGAGAAACGGTTTTTGGCCCATCCTCTATTACATTTATCATCATATGTTCAAGGCTATTGCACGAAAGAAGAAGTGAGAGATCGACACTCTGTCATCCCATATTGCATTTCGTAACTGTTCTGAAACATATTTTGATATACTAAGCCCATTTGAATGTAGGAAGGTCAGTGATTTGAACAGACCATCAGCTTTAACCAGCCTCAGTTCCTGCTATGCCGCAGACACAATGCCTGTGTGAAAACGGCGGCGTAGGAATGAATGCAAGAAGTTGTGAGCAACCTGCGACGGGTTGGGTCCCTGATGTGGAAGCCTCCAGTGAAAACAGGGAAGCTGTGGAAGATCAGATTCTGTTGTTGGAAGTGACAGTGCAGTCCTTTTGGCTGTAATTCGTTCAATCAGTCTGTAAAGGAGTTGATCTTAATGCGAGGAGATGTGCACAAGGCTGGCAGGTTGTATGTCGGGAACCTCAGGTTTATCCACTGTCTAAACGGACCTTTGTCTCTTTTGGGTCCTTTACTCTTTAATGACGCTGGGATGATTCGGGATGCATTTTTCACCTCTTGGGAGACTGAGAGCTTTAAAACAAATAGGAACATGAGAAACATTAATACAAATCGGGACTGCAGCTGACACGAGAGTTAAACAGCGTTAATAAAGAATACTGCCAAGGCTACCACATGTTTGTGTTTGTAAATAAGAAGCCAAATCTCAAGCAATGGAATACTGCATAGTAATATGTGCAAGGCATAGCGAAAGTATAAGAAGGGAGTACCACTCCTATAAACGTGCATCAACAACGGCGTAAAAAATTATTAAATTACAAAAAGTGTAACAACAGCATCAAATTGATAAAGTGCAACATCAAGACAATTTACATGCATAACACAAGACGTGCACTATACTTTGTAAATGTTACAAGTATGAAACAGCACCACAGCACCATTATAATATACGGTGCAAGAATAGCACCTTGTTAATATGTAATGCAACATCATGACCGTGTTAAAGTGAGTGCCTTTCTCATAAAATACAATGCAGTAACAAAAGAGTCACATTGAATACACCACTATGATAAATACCATATCAGTGTTCCAACTAGGAATTGCTTACAGAGGGGAAGGTAAGAGATGCACTTTTATCAAAGGAGGCACTTTTTGTTTAAGGAAGGGGTACTTTTTGGAACATAAGGTCAGTTTTTTGGTGATAAAAGGACTTGATGCAGATGATGAAACTTCTAAATTTCATCCTTTTGGAAGTAGAAAGATACAAAAACCACATTTATATGTTGATCCGAAATTCAACAAACAAAAAAGTAAGTGGAATAAATAGACAATAATACAGTCTTAAGCTGGTATTGTTGTGATCTAGAGGTAGGCAGAGGGGACGACTCTTGAAGGGCAGAGGAGATGGATATTAGGGCTCTGCGGGCAGAGGAGAGTACGCTGAGAACGGTGGGGTGGGTTGGGGTGGGGAAGCGCCTCTCTATTTCTATCTAACTGGATCATGGCGTATTAAATGTGGGTAATAGTCCCGACTAACAAAAATACAGGATGAAGGTAGAGATCAATGATACAGGATGAAGGTAGAGATCAATGATACAGGATGAAGTAGAGATCAATTTCAACTTTAATGAGAATTAATCTATGATGGACCTGTTCTTACTGATTTATTTATTTGCTGATTTTATTTTTTATTTTTTTATTTAAAAAAATGCAGAAATACGAAATATACAAAAGATCTCAGTACACATTATATCCATGGGTAAAGAGAATGGCTTATCCAAATGGTTTCAAGAGAGAAATAACTAAAGCGCTGTTAAAAATGTAAAAGCGTTTTGTATGTGCTTGTTGCATGTTTTTGTTGTGGTTGTTTTCTTGGTTGCTTGTCTATTTTTATCAATGATACACCCGTAATATGCAATCCTCGATGCTCCTGTAGTATTTTGGATAACCAGTATCAATAGAGATATGAATCCCATCTCCAGTATACATATTAACGACAGTTTCAAAGGTCTTCTCTGTAATGACAAAAGAACATTCTTATCGTGTTGAGAGACTTCTATACCTTCATTCGCTAAGTAAACATATTAATTGTACAATTCATATGGGAGTGATTCCAGTTTCAAAATTGTGCTGGATGCAATCTTTTCTACACCAAGGCCAGTTCTAAAAATAGAATGTCTCCACTTCACATGTATCTTTCAACGTGATGTACGCGAACATCATTGGGCAATATCACCCCCAGTCCCACCCTCTCGAAACATCTGTACCACAAATATGTATGTTTAAATCAGAGTGTGCCAATGCTGTAAGCCTTCGCAACACAGCAACATTCGGCAAGAAGTACTAGCTAGTCATGACTCATCAATGGAGTACAATGCAACAGATCAATGCTCGCACTAACTTGCGCTTAAAACACACAAAGTACACAAAAAGGTTGTAAAATGCAAACAAAAATGATATTGTAACATCTTGACGATATTGCCACTGTAACTAGTTCTCCCTGGTTTATACGCGTAAAATGACTTTGTTCCCAGCAGAATTAATGAAGAACTTTCAAACAGCAACGTGCACTCGGCTGTGAATTCAAATTGTGCTTGTAAACATAGGAGTGGCGCTTCAATCAATACAAGGGGGTGATAACCCATACAAAACTGATGGTACACACATAATCTATTAACTGCATTAATTTCTCTTTCCTTATATTTATTAAATTCGCACAATATCCTACAACAAAACTTTTGCCGGTACATGCATTAAGTGGCTGAGATAACAGTAGTAGAATTCGGATATTAATTATTACATTCGTCCGATTAATAGAACATTGTAACTTATGACATTCAAATGAAATGTCCCAATTGTTTTTGAAAGATGTTGATATTGAAGATTAATACATTGTATTTCTTCTTTTCATTGAAAGCAAACTTCGGAAAACAAAGGAATGCATCAGGGTAAACATTGCACAGGGCTGTGGACAGCCTGCAGCCGATCTTGTTGAACTCTTAATGAATCCGATGATACGTAAAAGTAATCACTGTGATTTACATATTGGGATACAGGTAAGATATACAGATACAGGTAAAAGTAATCACTGTGATTTACATATTGGGATACAGGTAAGATATGTTACACCTATAAGTATAGTAACATGTAATTGGCTGAAATTTCTTCTTTGATATTCTTCTTTCTGTTTTTTTTACCAAATCGTACATGTGTTTGTGTCGCAATTGCTCCAATATGCATATTCGTGGACCATGAATGCACAGTATTCCATATTATATGCTAATTAAGGATAAACTGATTGTATACTTCACTCATTTGTAAAGGCATTTTTTAAAACTATATTCCGCGCTGCTATTAGAAACTCTAGGTCCTATATTTACGCAATCTCTTCTTAAGAAGTACCTGAAACGATGGTTTTGTTAAGTGGGTGTAAGCACAAAAATGAAGATTACAACTTTGCTTTAGTCCTATGTTTCACTATCATGCGTATCATTTATATACATTGAAAGAAAAACCTAAAATTTAGAAAGACAAATCATATAAATAGCCGTCAGCCTATACATGACAATAATTTCAAATCAATTACTGTCAAGGTGCACCAAACTTGAATGGCAGTTTGTTGATTTCAAATGAGGAAATTTCAACCTGTAATCTAAATCAGTGGTTCCCAACCTTTTTGAGTATGAGGACCCCATTTTAACCTAAAAAAATTGCACGGACTCCGACATGCTAATAGTTGTACATTTAGGCTGTGGCGGGGATAAACATTTAGCAGCTTAGCGCGCTAAATTCGAACATGCCATGCTCGCAGCGGCGTGGATAACAGAGGAAAGCAAGAGCTGACTGGAGGAGCAATACTTGCAGCGAAGCTATGTGAATTCGCGGACCCCTGGGAATAACCCAGCGGCCCACAGGTTGTTAACCACTGATCTAAATCATTAAAGATGTAACAAATAGACCACACACAAAAGTAGGACAGATCAAATTTCATCGAAAATTTTAGTTAGGAAAGGGACTAACATGACTTTTTGACTTATCTCTATGATTAATAAGTACTGCAGGTTTAAAGCAGTTGTCAGGAAAATATGCGTTTTTTAATGACAACTGTATTGATACTCACTTTGCGTGACACCTTATGACCGAAGTTTGTATTATTGCGTCGTATTATTGTTTTAATGAATGTGATAAACGGCAGATAGTTTACAAGTAAATTTTTGTTAGACAGCAATGGAGTCTGGAGGTTAATTGATAATATTTATCTAGATGGTTGGATATATATTTAAATATCCAGTTTGTGACAAAAAAATATAATCACTTAAATTTGAAACGGGGTTAAGTATAATATGTTCATCCTTTATTCCTTCAAGCGCTTTCGAATCATCATCGTGAATTTTCTTCAGGTAGATACATTATACTTTCAAACTATTGTTATTATAATAATAATAATAATAATAATAATTATTATTATTATTATTATTATTATTATTATTATTATTATTATTATTATTATAGTGAGAATAATTATTAATAATTTTTTATGTTGCAGACAGTAACACCTCAGCATGGTGAAGTCAAACCTTTTGCAGACGGAAAAAATGTTGAAAGTAGAACATACAGCAAAAATGATTCCAGTAGCTCTCTTCGACTCATCTTCGATACAAATACAGTTATCATCGTTCTTTTTATTTCCAATATCATCAAACTTGGAGCAATCTCCTGACACCGACTCAGGAAGCCTTTTCAATTTAGTTATATACATTGTTTTACATTAGAACCAAGAAGGAAGTGAACAAAGTCGGATGACTATACATGACATTCCAGACATTCCACGTGCCATTTTTGCATATGTAGAAACCAAACGTGTTAAATGTTAAGTATACAAAACCAGATGTGTATAGTTTTGGTGGTAAAAGGATGTGTTTATTGTTGATAAAACAAAGGTCAGTGATTGGGGATTTAAATCTTAAAGCCACCTTTATAGTGTAAACAAGAGTTTGAATATGGAACATCGAGAATTTCGGTAAATAGGTGTTGTACTCGAAATATGAAGTTCAATTCGTATAATTACAAATAGTTAAAAACATATAACGAATCTCAAGAAACAAATAACAAAACTATATTTTAACAATTGTTTACAAATATTATCAAAAAAACACACAAGAAGGGCACATTAATACATAAATAGTTTCTTTCTGGTGTTATGAACTAATAAGATCTTCTTTTTATGCGTCACATGATGCGATTTTAATCAATCTAAATGTTTACTACAAAGGATTGATACAAAATTGCCGTTATATTGTTTGTAACGTGAGAAAATGTTCATGAGAATCACGATAGTTTGTATTTTAATTTTTTGTGTGGGTATAATCCTAAAAGCCCTTTTCAAAATACTATCCTTTCTAAAAGAAGACATCAAATTGGTTTTTGGCTACTATTCATCTTCGGTACTTCAGATCTCTGCTTATACCGTTAAATAAAAGAATCGGTGAACTTTGTTACGAGTAAAACATTGACCTTTGTGCAAAATTCATGACCTAGCGACTGGTGAAGTTTTTACACTTCCATTCAATTAATCACTCAATCAAAATGTACCATTTCCAAAAAGAGAGAAGTATCATATAGATTTACACAAAATTACGCTTAATCTCTCAGACGCTTGCCCTCATTTTGGTAGTTTAAGCCAAAACGCTTACATGACACAGCTTGGGGTATATTCCCATCTTTCATACCTTTCTATTTCTGAAAAGCATCCATTTTTCAAATGCAGTTATTGATACAATTTGTAATACTTAAGAGAAAAGACCTAGAATCGTCCTATAAGTCGGTAAAACTTTATGCTAACAAATACATCAGCAGAACTGATGTAAATGTACAAAGTGAAAACTGAAGGTTAATCATTCATTCAATGTTCACGTGGTAAATTTAAACAATTTATGTAACCGTCACATTTTAGCCAGAAATTTATGTAACAGTCAAATTGTGCCAGAAAGTCATTATTGGAAATGTGATGACGTTGCTCAGTTGAATGAATGCATGACCGGTACTAAAAATAAAGCTTTGTAATATGATATAATCATAACGAGAGCAAAAATGCATAAGCATATTAACATTCTTATTTTACTGGTTTTTAGCTCAGAATGGCGTTGTGATTGAATAAGGATGAACAAATTTGTAAATCGATATATTAAAATGAAATTTGAACCGGATTGTATAGACCATAAAGATTTGATCGTAGGCTGACTGAAATTATCTTTACTAGATTTGAGTTTGTCTAAAATAATTTTATCATGGTTTAGCCTTGAATGATGCACAATTTAAGTTTGAATAATATTGCATCATTAACTGTTTTTTAATACAACTCGCGAACGGCAGAAAAAACTATGTACCTTTTTGTCTCGTAAGAGCATCTGTGATACTAAGCAATGAGTCTGTGAAACTGATAGAACATGGTGAAGAACTTAACATAATAACGTAAGGATAAAGCTTCTGTCTCTTATATGAATTCATATCGACTCTAGTCAAGTACTGCACATGGACACTGAATCAACTGAGGAGAGCGTGTGACATTGGATACTGTAGTTAGATTTGTTTTCAGTATTTTATGCTATTTTGTGTATGTTTGCGTATGTGCATAGTTATGTATTCTGACAGTATATATCAAGACCACGTTTGTTTGGCCACACTTCAAAACACGAAACAAATTTCAAATTGGCAGCCTTTTCATATTTTGAGTGTGCTACTTTCCAGTGGGCAATTCTTTATTGACAGCCTTTGAGTACACTTCTTTCCACTAGACAATTCTTTATTGGCAGGCTTTGAGTGTGTTACTTTCCACTAGGCAATTCTTTATTGACAGCCTTTGAGTGTGTTACTTTCCACTAGGCAATTCTTTATTGACAGCCTTTGAGTGTGTTACTTTCCACTAGGCAATTCTTTATTGACAGCCTTTGAGTGTGTTACTTTCCACGAGGTAATTCTTTATTTACAGTCTTTGAGCCTGTTACTTTCTACTAGGTAATTCTTTATTACTGCCTTTGAGTGTGTTACTTTCCACGAGGCAATTCTTTATTGACTGCCTTTGAGTGTGTTACTTTCCACGAGGCAATTCTTTATTGACTGCCTTTGAGAGTGCTACTTTCCACTAGGCAATTCTTTATTGATAGCCTTTGAGTGTGCTACTCATCACGTGGCAATTTCTTATTATGGTGATTGGAATACGCATTCTATTTACTATAGCCGTATTTTCGTTTTATCAAAAAAACTATTCTCTGTATCAGAGAACACATATTTTTAATTCAAATGTTGCTTTAACTTTCAATATTATACTTCAAACTTGCAATTGATTGTATATGGCCAAATCGGTTCAAGCCACTGTAGACAGACGTATTGCAGTTACTCTGTATTTCGTTGTAAAAGCACGTGCACGTATCCGCATCATAAACAGTTGCACATCATTTTTAGAGCCTGCAGAAGCCTCTTAAGGTCACAGGAAAAAAAATAATAAGAAAAACTCGAAATTTCGAGAACAAAACTCAAAATTTCGACTTAAAATCACAGAAAAGATAGTAACTTGAAATTTAGAGAAAAATCTGGAAATCTCAAGGTAAAAATCCCACGAAATTTAGGGATTTTTCTCGAAATTTCGAGTTTTTTAAAATATTATTTAATATGTGACTGTAATAGGTTTCAGTAATATCCGTTTACGTGCTTTCACATTTAATACTTATGATTCAAAATAGAAGGAAAGGAAATGTGTTTATTTTGGTATAAGCGGATACTATGAATCCAGTGCGATTGACTGAATTATAAATTTTGTGTTACATGCTTGCTACGTGGCTTAGTTACACAAAAGTGTGGAGTATGCATTTTGAGAGCATGTGGGCGTTTACTCTTCGGGTGTCTGCATCTCTGTACTTGCTTTTAACGCTACTGTTAGTGCTTAACATATTTTTACAGCCATTGCAAATGATGTCGCAACCTGTAGCTTATTTTAAAAATATACATTTTATTAAAAGAAATATGTCTTACATAGTTACATATTTATTCTTGATAAATGAAGCTACAATAAAAAGTTACTTGGAATTGATTGTAAATCTTTCTCTGTTCTAAATACGCTGACGCACATCCATATATATATATATATATATATATATATATATATATATATATATATATTTCATAATGAGATAGTGCAATATATCGGTGGGAGAAACATTATATCGCCACAGTGGCGATACCACTTTTATCGCCACAGTGGTGATATCACTTTTGGAACTACTTTTTTTTCTAATTTAAGAAATATATCTGACCTTACGAATGCTGCTCAAACTTGTATTTCTATAGGCCTATTTCATTTTTCTTCTTCTGACTCTAGACCCTCTAGTATACATTTATGCAATCAGTGATGAGACGCAATCAAGAAATGCCTAAAAAAAGAACTCCAAACAACAAAAAGTAGCCTTAAGGTATTCACTTTTTATAATAAGTTCCACATGAATCATGCAAATTGTCAGTGACAGAACTTACATGACCTGCTTCTATTCGACATTCTGTGTCACTCATATGGTATCGTATACCTGTGTCACCCATATGGTATCGTATACCTGTGTCACACATATGGTATCGTATACCTGTGTCACCCATATGGTATCGTATACCGGTGTCACCCATATGGGATCGTATACCTGTTACACTCAACGACAAACGGTAAAAATATTTAGGAAAAACCCTGGATTAAATATAGCAATAAAATTGTTTGAGCAGCGATTTTAACTCTCACGACAATCATAATCACGTCTGAAAACGATGGAGAAATCGGGCATTGATGAGTGTTGATTGCCAACCGAAATTAAGTGACAATCGAAATTTATTACCTAACTTGACTGCAAGCTTGCCAAGGTCGCACAAAAATTCAAGTTTGAGTGTAGAAATAAACAAAATAAAGAACCAAAATCCTTACAAGTAGACTCACAATCATTAAAGTCTTTTGATTAAAGATTTTATGCTTTGAAGTCTGTAATGTTTCTACAGGACCCCACCCCAACGATGTTCACTGTATCATTACGCGCCAGAAATGTTAAAGAAAACAATTTAACAGAAAAAAAAAACAAAAAAAACAAAAAAACAACAACAACAACCCCCAAAACAACAAACAAACAAATTGAATCAATATATATGCAAGCTAAATTTGTAAAAAGTCTCTGTCCTAAAATTATTGTAAAATTTAAACACTTTTTTATATCGATGTAGTAATGCAGCCGTTAATCCTATTGGTACAGAATGGAGAAATCGACAGTTTGTGCCTTAAAAATATACAAAATGGACAATACAAAATGTTTCCACTTCAGTCGTGAAATAATTCCTTATATCTACTAAAAAAACGTAGATGCACACACACACACACACACACTACTCTCTCTCTCTCTTTCTCTATGGGGAAAGGCAGTATTTTAAAAGGTTAAAACTGTGGCAATTGCCTATTTTGGACAGATGAATAGATAAATGCCTAATTACAGGCACGGAAAGAGAGAGAGAAAGAGATGTTTATGTGAATATTTGTTCACAAATCTATCTCAAGAAAATAGTCAATTTAGTTTAATTCTTCAGTAATACTACTTTAACCCCAAGTACACGATGTAGATTAGTTGCGTTGTTGACACGCTCGCATGGGGTGGTAATATTTGCATGGGGTGGTAATATTTGTTTTTGCGAGATTCTCAACAACAGCCAGCAGTGAAGCATGTGAACTGGAATATTTACGACCGCCCCGATCAACTGGTAACGCGTATGAATTAAACGATGAAGAGAAAAATAAAGTGAAATCATGCCTTGTTTTAAATAACAATTGGTGAAACTTTGATATTTAATAAGAACTACTCACGTCAATCAATAATACAACGTTTATTTTCCCAGAAAAATTTAACTAACTGAGAGGAAACCCAAAACTTTTTTTTATGAAGAAATCGGATTCAGAATAGAGAAGTAGAAACGTTTTCCTTGGTCGCCATCTTGAAAAGCAAATTCATTAACAGGAAGGATCTATAACGAGTGCGTAAACTGATGTCGGTCTTGCGCACATATCTTTGTATTACCTTTAAGAAGGCAATTGATAAATATTCTAGAAATTTGATTCAACACTGTGCACGAATTTCTCTTCAAAGTATGCGGACAGCCTCATTTTGCGTCCTTTTATTTCCGTCTGAATGTTAATTCTTACAGATTTAAAATAAGACTCAATTTTGCAGAGTTTGTGCCAACCAGTAAACTTTAACATTATGTCACCTTAAATACTTATTTGTTGTCTAATCTAAAAAAAAAAAAAAAAAAATAAACTCGCTGATACATTTTATTACAAAGGTGCTCGCAGCACCTGAAATGTGCTACAAAGCAGCCTCCAAAACAACGTGCCGGTAAGGAAAGAGTAGTGTGTGTGCTGTTTTGTTTACGCTTATGTGGATGTAAAAGGTGTCGATGTGCTAATAATTCGTAGAGACGTCTAGAAAAATTAACGAAGAAAGACTATTAAAGGAATGCCTATACACTTTCCAGTGCATTAATTACCCTACCTTAACCATTATATTAGGTATATACAAAATATGCTCATGCACAAATCATTCTAAGAAAACTAAATAATTGGTTTATATAGTAATTAATCTTTTCTTTATACTGAAAACATCAAATTAAAGACAAGCATATAAGCATTGACTCTTTCGCAAGCCGATGTCAGCAATACCGTTCGACACTTTAGAACAATGCACGAATGATGTATCTGTGTCATCTTTAAAAACTGAATACGGTTGGGTTTTCTAATGTATGTCTCTTAATGACACATCATCATCATCAAAGCAAGCAAAGCATATCTAGAAAAGAATCGGCTGGTACAAAAGCATGCAAAACGGATGGTAAAAATATATATAATTGATTTAGAATAAATGCTGGTTTGTTAGATTAAAATGTCCCAACTGAAATTGGTCTGAAATACAGATGACCACAGAATATGCGAGAAGAAAAAAATGGACAGATTTGAGGCTTCATGCACAAACAAGTTCTTACCTATGGTCTATTAGAAAAAGAAAAAAAAATCACTTGTTAGGAAGTTGACCCTTTTAAATGCCCGTTTTGGAATACAGAATTACTTGCTTTGTTGTAAAGCATGCATGGAAAATATCCTTGACCCCTTTGGTAGATATATTACGTTTTAATTAAAAATATAATTCTGCTAAATATTGTCCACTGTTTCTGGGTAAATTTGCAAAATAACTTTTAGACATAATACAAATCCTCTCAAATTCAGCAGCTTGTGTAAGGATCTGCAAGGGTCGGCAGTATGTAGAAGAACCCCGCCCCTTTCTTTTTCATAGAGACCGAGTGCCCTTGAGAAATGAGGGTGTTTCAGTTCTACTCCGGAACATTGACATCATGCATCATGTCCTTCGCACGCTGAAAAACCATTAAGCAACTTTCACAGCAGCCAATACTTGCCACACACGGAGCGATCACGACAAAATACTCGTTATAGATAAAACAACTGTAGGCCTATCACATACAATGAACGCTCAAGACGAAATCATTACAGACAATAGTAATAGAAGGCGGTCTACTTATATATATATATATATATATATATATATATATATATATATATATATATATATATATATATATATATATATATATAACAATTATAACATTAAATGTAAATATAAAAGAAGATAAAAGAAGAATGGATATAGAGTCATCCGAGTTGGAATCGATTTGAATGAACTTATTCAACCATCGTCTAAGCCCATCCTTCTGTGCTCTCTCTCTCTCTCTCTCTCTCTCTCTCTCTCTCTCGTCCTCCAAATGCGCTATCGTCTTGGTTTGAGATATTTGAAAATGAATTATCTACTGCTTCTAACTCTAGCTCAGACTTTTGTTAATGCGTGATCTCACTACTGATGTGATTAATGACTAGTAAAGTAAATGGAATGATATTCTATAAATATATAATGTCACTCAAATGATACAGTCCCCCACGCGAGTCACTGACAAATCGATTACCTTCATTGGTCACATTAATTTTGCTCTCTGAATTTAATGTCGAGACATTCGTCCCAACATATCCTGTTAGTGACCCCTATCCAAACTGTGCCACAAGAAATAAGTTCTGCAAACCATTCAAAAAAGGCCCATACAAAGAACCGATTTTATAACCGTTTCCATGGTGATACCTTTTTGACCGACTTGAAATATGCTTTAAATAATTTTCAACCTGCTAATATAAATCCAGACTTTGATGTACAACGTTGGACTGACTTTCTCTTGCAGTTTTAACTCGACATGCTCCAGTTAAATACAAAAAGGCTAAAGAGAAAAATGCAGCATGACTGGTTTAACTCTGAAATAAGTGAGGCCATGAAACTGCGTGTTCTTGTCACAAAGTGCGTGACAAACGAAGTTACAAAAAAAACCCCCACAGAAATTGAGTAAATAAATTAATAGCTAAAGCTACAATGGATCGTTTTTCAAGAATCATTGAGAATAAGAGTGACTGCAGAAAAATATGGAAATATTTTCGTAACTTTAATGCAAGCTTAGGAGTTCATCATTTAGTCATACTGGTACAGAGCCATTAGATATTGCCAACGACCTAGATACAATTTTCACCTCATTGAATTCAATACTTGGAAAAGATTCTCTCATATCACAAGATTTTTCATTCCTTATAGACTTTGTAGAGACGAAAGTCCCATCTCAATTCAAATGCCTTACATATGTACTCAAGATGTTATTTATATTTTAGATAAACTTGATGGCACCAAAACATCAGGACCCCATAAAATCTCACCAAAAAATACTCAAACTATCAGCTCAAGATGTTGCCCCTTCAATTGCTAGGTTGATAAATACAAGCATTGATACGGGATTCTTTTCAACTAATCTGAAATAGTCAAAGTGTTCCCAGCGTTTAAACAAGGTGATACATCGTCAGCAAACAATTATTGACCAATATAAATGTTACCAACCTTATCTAAAATTTGTGAAAAACACATCACCCTTCATCTTCGCCGATTTTTAAAGAAATATGATCTTCTACATAACTCATCATCAGGTTTCAGAGAAAAACATTCATGCCAAACTGCTCTCAAAATGTTGGTTGATACATAGCTAGCAGCTGTAGATGACGGAAAATTATCGGAGCAATTTATTTAGATTTTTAAAAAGCGTGTAATTTAGTAGATCATAAAGTATTGATGGAAAAACTCCAGGCATACAAAAACAGTGATTCTTACATAACAGGAAGGCAACAGCGTGTTTCTGTGGCCAATGCTGTATCTTCGTTACATTACGTCAAAAGTGGAGTCCCCCAAGGCTCTATTCTTGGCTCTCTGCTCTTTCTCCTTTTCATTAATGATTTAACACTTCTTATTATACACCTACCAATTTTCTACCCAAGAAAGAGCCAGAATTTTACAGTCATTTCCTACAAGCATTTCTTCCAAGTCCGTATCACCATACTCTCAAACGAGGCTGGAACTACTTTATCCTTGAGGTTTCCTGGCGACAATAGCAGCGCCCCATAGCGATGGAATGCCAACACTAGCAGTAAACAAAGCTATCACAGTGACGTTAGTTAAGAAACCTTGCGTTATATGGAAAATATCTGAAAGGTCTAAACCATGTATTTGTCAAAACAACAATAAAAATTTTTTATTCCTTTATTTTGAAGTAGTAAAATATAGCCAAAATGTTCGTCTGAAACAAGATCATATTCGGAAATAGCGTATCAAAACATTACTGTTGTACAGTACAACCCATTTACGGAAATTCATAAATGGAAACGTTAGTGAGTTTCAAGCATAATGGATGAATTTTAAATTATAAATGAGTAACATTCTCCGCAACAGATCTGTATCATCAAGTTCAACAATTTGTCCATTCCCTCTATAAATAACTGTCAAAATAATGTTTTCATTCCCATGTCAAGTTCCCATCGGAGCCTCTCACAATGTTTGGACAAAAACAGTTCAACCGGTCTCAACCCGATCTCCGAAAGAAACTCTCTAAGTCAATCAGCAGGTGAAAATTTCCATGATGCAAAAGTTGAGAACTGCACAATAACAATAAATCACATATATGAGTCTGCTGCCCCCTAGCGTCGAAGAATTCGTGTTATTGACGGTGATGGTAGTCAAAATGAGTGAGCGTTGTTTGACAAGCCTCGTTCTGAAACTAATATTCATGCGCATGTCAGCTTTTCAAAAAGTTATTCAGTGTATGCTTTAAGATGAAGTTCGTATTAAACAGGTTGAAATGTTTAGCAATGTCTTGTGTTTTTCAGCTACAAATAGTGATTTTATTAAACTATCTGAAAATTGATAGGTATATAACAAAAATATCATTATCACAGTAATGCGATTTTGATTGCTAGATCACGTCTCGTTGTCAGCATACAAAATCCGGATCATGACTCGACGCTTCGCGTCTCGTAAAGATCCGGATTTTCTAATGTTGACAACTCGACGTGATCTAGCAATCAAGATCGCGTTACTGTGATAATACTATATATATATATATAAGGATCAGCATCAGTGACATATATATATATATATATATATATATATATATATATATATATATATATATATATATATATATATATGTGTGTGTGTGTGAAAGTCACTGAAGCTGATCCTTTTGCGGATTAACACAAGCACACAACCTTACATATCATGCGTCATACAAACCTTTCTCTTGAACACAATTTACAAGAGGACGCTGAGGCTGTTATACTGTGGTGTGTTACGGAATTACGTATATGGAATCTATAATGTGCCTAAACCTTTGGCGTATGACTGTACTTTAAAATTGTGTCAAATAGTTAGTCGCACTTTAAGTTTGAAAAATATGTCAGCAAGGTATTTACTGACTTTTTGTTCAAGGTCAGAGCTGTTTACCACTCTTAGAGTAAATTTCCACTAAATCGACGCATTTGGTATTGCATTCTGGGTCGTAATATGACACGTTTCCTGTTGTGAAATAGGTCATTTGCAAAGAATATAAAATACCTGGATATACGAATTACATTCATTCCAATTTTTAAATCCTGTGTTGAAAACATCTGTTTTTACGATCAGCCTTTAGAATCATCAGATGTTTGGAAATATAGTCATACTGTTATCTTGTAATGTCGTAATGCTGTAATGCTGTATAAATAATTCGACTGAAATTATTTATTGGAACATCCAATGGAGTTACCTGAAGTATTCATCAACCTTTGGATTTATATTTATGACTTTCGAATACTTGTGGACATTCTTAAAGATGATCTGGATTACAGCATCGTTGGTACATCAGAACTTTCCAGACACATTCATTCGGAACAATCTTTCATTCGGAACATTCGTCCATTACGAAGATTCTTCCATTCGGAACATTCATTCATTCGGAACATTTTATAGTTTCTATATATACAGGACTTGTGATTAGGACACTAATAATTATTGGATTATTTGGATTTTAATATACTGTACTGTAAGTGTATTTTGATTTTTACGTTAATTATTTAGAATAAATTGTTTGTTGATTTTTACAAATATTGTTGGTTTCACTTTCTTTTTGTTACGTTTTTTCTTACCATAACAGTTGTAACAGGGGCAAAACTACACACACACACACACACACACACACACACACACACACACACACACACACACACACTATATGATAATTGGATCAAAGCAAAGAATAAAGAAATTAGAAGATATCAGTATATTCGTTCAGGGGACTAAATTAAATAACATAGAAAATCAAACACTGTCAGGTGTGATTATTGACAGGGATTTATCGTGAGAGACTCAAATAAAGCGCGTGTGTTCTGCAGTATCCTCCAGAATTGCCTTAATGAACAGATTGTCTTCGTATTTCTATACTAAAAATATTTTATAATCGATATATATTGCCTTTGTTTGATTATAGTTGCACCATATGGGGGAATTGCAATACTAGTATTCTCAATCAGATAACTAAACTCCAAAAAACCAGCAGCTAGAATTATTACAAGTAAAGACACTCCATCCTCGCATTTATTCGTTAATTTAGTGTGGTTACCTTTGAATTTTAGAATAAAGTACTTTAAAGCTATTTTGACATTTACATTTTTGCATAACATATCTGCACAATATATCAATCATCTTCTAACTCCAGTTTCCAATATCCATTCACACAATCTGCGGTCTATTTCGAACTCTAATCTTCATTTACCTAAATTCAAAACGACTCTGTACAATATATCTTTTACATACTCTACAGCAGTATTGTGGAATATCATTTCCAATCATATTAAACAAACACTAACATTACATTCTTGTAATGACGCTCTTCACAAATTTCTTCTTTTTGATCATGCAAAATCTCAAACAAATGGAGATATCTAACTTTGATACCCCTACTACATTCCCAACTCCCAAACCTACATGCATATCTTATGTATGTTTTAATCTAATGTGTGTATGTATATTTTATGATTACATGTGCGTGTGTCAGACACTGTAGTAAGTAAGAGTTTTATTTGTACATATACGTTGCATTTACAGTATTAATATTCTTTTACTGAACACTACATGTAAAATTAGTTGATTCAGAATCAAATGCATTATCCTCAGAAAATAAAGTTCTTCTTCTTCTTATCATTATTATTATTATTATTACTGGACCCCGCCCGATGTTTTTCTGGCAATATTCCAAAGTTAACAAGCGACAATGAGTAACATTTGGAGGATGTTCCATAGCGGGATTACGTTTCCATAGTCACAACGGAAACACATAAAAGTACACAGCGGACCGAGGTAAATTATTCCTGCAATACTGGTAATGGAGACCAAGTTTAAGCCAGATGACAGACTGTTGAGGTTGGTATACTCTCTCTTTCCACTAATAGACATATGGATCTTATACCGAGTGTTGTACTAAAGTTCGTCTTTTCTGAGACTTAAAAGAAAACGAAAAGTAAATTAAAATCATCTTCGAGTTGAGAAAATAATTCATACGGACACTAATATCTAACTTTAACGATGACTGTGTTGTATATGCAATTTCAAGCTGCCACTCATGGTAATCTTAACTAGGAAATACGTAAAAAAAAAAAACAACGTCAGGGATGGTTTATATCTTAATGACAGGATATCGATCTATGACATCCAAGTCCTATTATGCAAAATAATATATTTTCAAAAACAATTTTAAGAACATATATGAAAAGGTCAGATTCATACTTTTATGGGACGCGAAGTTGAAATTATTTTCAGAGGAATTTTCGTTAAGGTTGCCATTCACCCAGGTTTTTATAAATAAAAGAGTCTGTTATGGATCATTGGGGACAAATATATGCAAATATCTAAGTGTAATTATACTGGTCAAAGTCAAAGTGCAGCAAACAGTCCATACACATGAATTTCTTAGAAATAAAATTAAAACCAATTACCAAGCTTTAAGTCGTTGATATTTATAATTTTTTTTTAAAATACTCAAATTCTCTGTAAATGGGCGCTTTCAAGCCGTCGGTTTTAATAATTTAATTCGATTAAAAGATAAGAAAGTTGTTTAAAGGCCATTCGACGAGTCTATCGATTGATTGATTTAAAGGCCATTCGATGAGTCTATCGATTGATTGATTTCACATGAGACAACATATGTACAAACAAAAAATGACGTTGTGAATTCATATTCCAGACACTTACTTTGTTTTGCTTTGAAGCTGCTACAAAGATGAATACATCAAATAAAAACAGCATACAGTGAATGAGATCAACATTAGACATTAACAACCTAGCGCCATGGCATAAATGAAATGCCTATTTCCCTATTTTACAGACCGTGAAGCTGCCAATTGAAATGCCTATTTCCCTATTTTACAGACCGTGAAGCTGCCAATTGAAATGCCTATTTCCCTATTTTACAGACCGTGAAGCAGCCAATTGAAATGCCTATTTCCCTATTTTACAGACCGTGAAGCTGCCAAATGAAATGCCTATTTCCCTATTTTACAGACCGTGAAGCTGCCAAATGAAATGCCTATTTCCCTATTTTACAGACCGTGAAGCTGCCAATTTTTCAATTACAGAGCTACAATGTATATCTTTGTGTCTTATAGTCCTGAAAAAGTAGTTGATATTTTTCTGGCGTCGAACATTGTATGCACATATGTAATACATTTATTCCACGTGCCGTTTGCTGAGGCCGCTGTCAGGTAAGCAGATTGTATGACATAATGTACAGAGAGAATATAATTAACTACAAAAAGGAAAACTCTCTCTCTCTCGCTCAAAATCTGCAGCTTTGCGCCGATCTTTTCCTCCCAAGGGGACAAATTTGTAGTGACATCCAGAAAGTTTTGTTGATTATTCTTTACGAATTCAGAATAAAATGTTAATTAATATTAGTTAATCAACAGGGTATATACCGCTTTCGTTAAAGATTTGTGCATATCCTTTCCTATGTAATATCAGTGATAGCGTGTTTCTTTGATATTTGATAACTACACGTCTGCATCTTAATATTTTTCTCCTAATAACGACTCACAGCCAGAGACTAAAATCTAAAATGTCTTGATAAGACTGAATATATATATATATATATATATATATATATATATATATATATATATATATATATATATATATATATATATATATATATATATATATATATTTGTAGATGAAAAATATCGTTGTCATTTAAGGGAATAAGCATATCGTTGGGTTATATTTGTAATACTATATTGAGACGGTTCCTATTTCCGACAGGTACAATGTTGGAGAGAAGCAGAAAAGGAAAAACGAGAAGAAATAGAGTTTTGTGTGTAAATTGATTTTCATAATAATAATATATTAAAATGATGATTATTATGACATTATTATGACATTTTTCACTTGAAAATCTGTCATGCAAACATAGACCGACAGCGAAATATGGTTTCGGCATTTTTAAAACATCCGCAAGCAAGGGCGTTTAGGTGGGGTGGAGATTACAGTATCATCTATCAGCGTAGGGGCAACTATTATCAATATCATTATCTCAATCATCGTCATCATCATCATCATCATCATCATCATCATCATCAGTAGCAGTATCACACACACACACGTACACACGCACTCACACACCACCACCACCAGCACCACCACTACCACTACCACTATATGTATTGTTTGTTACATTTACTCATCATAATCTTATAATAACATGTTTAACCTTTTATGAGCAGTTAACTCTAAACCACAGGCCGAGCATAAGGTTGAGTACATGTCAGACTCTATCTTAAGACACCTCTTCACCTGCGGTAAAGCTGGGAACAAGGATATAATTTTCGGTAGTCAAAACTCTACGGATATAAAACTAGGTCAATCGGGGCGCTACCTTTTATGTACCACGTCACCTTCTTTGTTTTCCAGTGTGAAACACAACGTCGTCAGCTCTTTTCCTTGCTGATCTTACAAGATATAATTGTTTATACTTTTCATTACTGCCTTGTTCGTATATTTTATTTTACCTTCTTTTCTTCGTTCATATCGATCGTAAGGTAGATTTATTTGTACCATCAAGCGAATACCTTCCCCGTTCATAACTTTTGTGTTGATTAAATATATATATAGTGATACTGTCAATAACAGCTATGGTGTGCAAATTCAAAGTTCTCGGGTTCAAGTTTGCTAACTGACAAAAGTTGTGACAAGGGGAGCGTGGAATGATGTCGGCTCCATCAAGGTCCTAAGTCCAACATTGTATACATTTCTTTAATAGTTTGAAACTCATAATTACCAAGTTTAAAAATAGCGAGAAATAAAGAAAAAAAAGAACATGTAATGCTTATCCCTATTGCATTTGAGTGATGCAAGTTAAAAATACATCAATATCACTATTGCATTTGACTGATGCAAGTTAAAATACATCAATATCCCTATTGCATTTGACTGATGCAAGTTAAAATACATCAATATCTCTATTGAATTTGACTGATGCAAGTTAAAAATACATCAATATCCATATTGAATTTGACTAATGCAAGTTAAAAATACATCAATATCCCTACTGAATTTGACTGATGCAAGTTAAAAATATATCAATATCCCAATTGAATTTGACAGATGCAAGTTAAAAATACATCAATATCCATATTGAATTTGACTGATGCATGTTAAAATACATCAATATCCCAATTGAATTTGACTGATGCAAGTTAAAAATACATCAATATCCCTATTGCATTTGACTGATGCAAGTTAAAATACATCAATATCCCGATTGAATTTGACTGATGCAAGTTAAAAATAGATCAATATCCCTATTGCATTTGACTGATGCAAGTTAAAAATAGATCAATATCCCTATTGGATTTGACTGATGCAAGTTAAAAATACATCAATATCCCTATTGAATTTGACTGATGCAAGTTAAAAATACATCAATATCCCTATTGGATTTGACTGATGCAAGTTAAAAATACATCAATATCCCTATTGAATTTGACTGATGCAAGTTAAAAATACATCAATATCCCTATTGCGTTCGTCTCTCTCAAATGCAAAATGTGTATCTTGTAAATAAATAATACTACATAAAAAAAGATTACCCTTGAATAAATTCAAGACATCTTTTCTCTTGGAAGGCATTGTCAATCCCTGGGAGTTTGCAAATGTTATTTTAATTATGTTACACATCATCACAGTTGATGAAAAATGTAGATTGTTTAACATGTGTTTTACACTTGAATGGTAAAGATTATCCTTTGAATTTGCTATTACATATTAAGGGCCGATATCCTTCCTAAAATGCCGAAGTTCTTTGGTTTTCATTACAATACGGCCAGAAACACAGAGGGAATGTTGGATAAAGATGTATGATAGTGTTAAAAGAAGAAGAAGAAGGAGTTCTGGAAAAACAAACATAAATAAATAAAGAATACTAAAGCTAATTACAAGTAGCATCTTTCTTTCACAGCAGTAGCTCACTATTTAATAAAATATAAATCGTGGTTCATAAACGCTAGGTATATACAGAAATTGTAAAAAGAAGCAATTAGTACTTAGTCAGTAATCGTACTTGGTAATAAGTGTTGCAGCATTCATTTTGTATTCCAATAATTCTTTAATTTCTCTTTTTGAGAAATGTGCTTGATATCATGTGCTTTTATAACATGTGCTTCAGTATCATGTGCTTCGATATCATGTGCTTTGATATCATGTGCTTTGATATCATGTGCTTCGATTAGGTTTTAAATCTTTGATTTAATTTATTATAGTTGACCAACTATATGTACATTTGGAGAAAATTCTAAAAAAGGAAAGAAAGAAAGAAGTACATCAAAAGGACATCATTAGCAACATTTCTTGAGAATTTTTTGAAGAAAAAGAATATAAATGTAACATTGATGATAAGAATTGAAAATATAACATAATTATCGAGTAGGAAAGTAGAATGATGCTTTTTTTGTTTTACAAATAATGGAACACAGAAAGTATACATCATCAGCCCTTTATAAGCAGAAATATATTATATGAAAATGTGACTCATTTATCGCGTGTAAGATTAGAATAATATATTTTATGTGAATCTAACTTACAGTGAATAATAGACTATTTTGTCTTCCACCATCAACAACAACAGCAACAGAAGTACAAATAATTGCAACATGTGGATCCATTCAATAATTACCGTCCAGTCTTCTAGACGTAAACGTTCCAGCATACAACTTATATCAATACTTATCAGTTATGCATGCATTGTCAGATCCCCGATGTCAGTTACGCATGCATGGGCACATCCCTGGTGTCAGTTATGCATGCATTGGCCTATCCTTGGTGTCAGTTATGTATGCATTGGCAGATCCCTGGTGTCAGTTATGCATGCATTGGCAGATCCAAGGTGTCAATTATTATTCACTATCATGTTTTTAATCTGGTTGTAAGATGCATTTAGGTCAAGAGAGAGAGAGAGAGAGAGAGAGAGAGAGAGAGAGAGAGAGAGAGAGAGAGAGAGAGAAGAGAGATAGATGGAGGTGGGAGGGAGAGAGAATGCACAAATATCTCTTAACACATTAATGTTTTTATCACTAGCAAAAAACCCGAAGAAACAAAAGTTGCAATAATGAAAGAGAAAATATGTGTCCAGGTCTTTGATGCATCAGAGAGAGAGAGAGAGAGAGAGAGAGAGAGAGAGAGAGAGAGAGAGAGAGAGAGAGAGAGAGAGAGAGAGAGAAGGTACACTCAGTGAGTGGGTGAATTACCTCATACATCGTCGTTCTGCTTTTAGCGATATAACATAGAAGAAAAGGCAACAGTAGTAAAAGGAGACTGTATTTGTCCTGGATTTTACTGCATCACACACAGAGAGAGAGAGAGAGAGAGAGAGAGAGAGAGAGAGAGAGAGAGAGAGAGGCAGTAGGTGTGACACTGGGTATGTTAATATATTGTATCACTAGCAATATAACTTATATGTATCCACTTATAACAATATACTGTCTATCTATTGTGAATAATTGCATACTAATTTTAAAGAGTTTATGTAGTTCTACGGATGTTTCACGTGAAGAACGCGACATTTACTGTACTAAGCTTCCATAGTTCACTACAATAACTTAGGTGAGCATATTGTACTCAATATTTTCTGTCTTTGTCATAGCATTCCTTACTTTGGCAACTAATTTTCCCGACCAGGCCATATCCACTTCTTCGTGCTCCCACAGCTTTGTCAACAAGTTAATGTTGCCTTTTGTTAAGTCTTCAATGATCTTTGATTTTTTATGCCATTTCATCATCTTCTTTTTATGTGTCATCCCTTGTTACCTTGTATTTGAATTTAGCGATGATGGGTTTAGGGTATTTCTTTGTTTTATCCCTTCAGTCTCCCCCCAGGTTCAATCTATATATTTAGTGCATCTCTCAGGGTACTTATGACTGTACAAATTGTATATTCTGGTCTTTCTTGCTTGATGCCCTGGATTTTGACGATGTTCCTCTTTAAGTATTACTAAATTTTGTTTGCATGTGAAAGATCTGTTGAAACTGCCCTTTTGGGATTTTTCTGCACTTGGATGAGTTTCCGATTGCGTTTTCTAGTGACTTCACACGATTTTCATGTTTCTTACATTTACTTTTTAGTTCCATAATCTTTCTTCTGTATCCTCAAATTCGTTTTGCAACTGTTGATTTAATTCTTGCATAATGAGCTGTTGCCATAAACTCTTCAAGCTTACTGCTCAGGGTTTTTTTCTTTCTAATTCTTTCCTTATCAATCTGCTCCCTGATACCACTTTAGATAACTCTGTCTTTAATTCTAGAAGTTCGTCTGCAATGGACTTAAGACCTTGCTGGAGCCAATATCCTTCTACCCTCTCCTTGTCACAAACTTTGCCATAAGTTAACAAGCTTGAACCAGATAACTTGGAAAATTTTGCATCATTGCTGTTATTGTATGTATCACTTATAAAAACTACTCATAGCAGCGCGTATCTGCAAACATCCAGTGTATTGCAATGGTTACAAAGAAAAACAGTTGTTTAGAATGTCGATGTCATTTCAATATACAGCGCTTGTAATGTATACCGCATGAATGTTTGAAAACGCTAGTATGAGCCTACAACATGTTTAATCTGTAGCCATGCACGAACATTTACTCCTTTTCTAGTGAAGAGATTGTTTATGAGCCTACAACATGTTTAATCTGTAGCCATGCACGCACATTTACTCCTTTTCTAATGAAGAGATTGTGCATGAGAAGCAGATGTCACTAGAGACGACTTTATATCATAAATCTTTGATATATAAGCTCTTTTAATAATCTTAGGAATGTATACTGTTTTGTGATATGGTACATTGTTATGTCACTGGTATTGCTATACAGTTCTTGATTCATTATGTTTATGCTTCTGTCTTAATCAGATCAGAGAAATCATGGAGCTGAGTTTGTTGTAGGAAAATATCTTATAGGAAAATAAAGTCAGATCAGAATTCATGATTCATCGACAAGATACAACCTTACCCCGAAAATTTTACGCTCGTCACAAACGTTCTTCTTCATGTGCTAGTTTTATTAACGCGTGAATCCATTAAACTGACGGGTAAACTAAATTCCAGTTGTTAATAGTGCCGTTAAAACCAACAACCTCCCACTCCCCAACCCCATCGAAACCCCCTCCCACCCCAAAAAAAACAAAAACAAACAAACACACAAAACACAACGTAGAAGTGATTCAGCTTCCACGAGTACCTTTCATAGAAATAATTCTGCGAATTCCCATCCTTACGTCTTAATAAATCAGAATTGGTTCTGGAACAAAAAATGATGCTGGCAGTTACCAGTTGTGAAATTTAATAACAGGGAGAGTAGCCCCTGGAAGCTCATGCATTTTCAGTTTGTCTACGACATTATTTTAACCATCTAACTGTAAAGAAAACTTACTCTACCAAACATACCAGTTGTTTCGCGCACATTCGGGTTGTTTTTTTTTTGGGGGGGGGGGGCCGGCTCCGTCATCCCTCCACCACCCACCCCCGTCTCCCATCTGCCCCTGACAGGAGTAACTATCGGATATTTAAAAGCAGGTTCTGTGACGATCATTGTTGCATCTATTGTCTAAATGTTACAAAGAGTAAGGGATAAAGTAATTACAGGGATTGGCAATTGTAGATAGAAATTAACCTTTCCATAGCCTGAGAAATTTAATTATGGAAAGGTCATCAACAGCAAAGGCTGCAAACCGTTTCAAAAACGTACGTATACTCTGCAATACTTGATGTAGAAAGTTAGGCAATACCTTTCATAAACTGTAAAAGCTATTTTACCATATAACGAAACTCATTAATTTGTACCTTAATAGACTTACCTTTAGACATCCTTATTTATATCATTGTTATTAAAATGTCATTGGAAAGTGATTTATGCAATCTTTAAATAACAACTGACCACTCACTTTCCGGAATCATACACATGTTTGCGATGAATATTTGATCATAAATGTTCAGAAGAGTACGTCGTATAAACGTTTCATCGCTTGATATTCACTCACCAACAGTCTAATTATAGTTAATGCTGCCAGATGTTTACACTAAAAGTCAGCAATATTCTTTAATTTTTTTTTTATATCATCAAAACAAATACACTCAGACTTATCTAATGAGCCACTCAGTTATATCAGAAATTATAATGTTTGATAATACTTGTGTACGATTAGATGTGTTGCAAGAAAAGCAACCGTACTATAAAACTGTGCAACATTAAAAAAGAAATCTAATATCTTGCTTTAGGCCGTATATTTTACCGTCATCAGATCCTTTTTTAATTAAAAACGAAATCAGTCAGTTACAGCTATCATGGTCTGATCAGAAAGAAGGATGCCGTATGTTGTCCCACCTCTCAAAACTATTACAAACTCTAAGTCATACAGATAGAGAGTTATATATATATATATATATATATATATATATATATATATATATATATATATATATATATATATATATTATATATATATATATATATATATATATATATATATATATATAGAGAGAGAGAGAGAGAGAGAGAGAGATAGCTCATGTTTGTCATAATTACATATATCAGACAAACTGACAACACACAGTGTAAAACTAGTGTCAACTAGCGTTAGCGCTTTCAGGACCTACAAGTTCATGTGTCAGTGGAGAACGCTCTAGAATAACACTAACACAAAATACAACAGTAGGGGATACTGGATACAAGGTGTGGGTATCCCCACATCGGCATGCTACACTATTTACAACAAATAACACAGAATAAAAGAAAAGAAAGAACGCAAAAAAAACCCACACTCCTGTTAAACCTTGAGTGATGAAACTGAATGTTAAGAATTTGTGAACTGCACACAGATAATACAATGTGAATATAATTTGTGTAACATAAATAAAAAAAGAATACAGTTCTGCAGTTCGTTTGAGTTAAAATATGTAATGTAAAAACATTACTGAGCATTTTCAATAACAGAAACTAGAGAGAAACAAGCAACTAAAAGTTTGTTTATTTTTTCTTTTTCATGTTTTTTTTTAATTATTGATCAATAAGTACATATACCTGAGACATAACAGCATATATATGTACAATACAGTTGATTTTGGGGAATAACGCAGTCTGACATTATATAAACCAACAATTTAGAGATTACATGTACATTCAATAAATGTACTTACTAAGTAAGTACTTTATTTATTTGTTTCCATCTGCTTCTTGTTTTTTTCTGCCTTAGCAACGGAATAAAACTATGTAGAGTAAAGTTCAATATTTTTGTATAATCTGCTATTTTGTATAGACCATTTTAACAATCTACTATTTTGTATGGACCATTTTAACAATCTACTATTTTGTATAGACCATTTTAACAATCTACTATTTTGTATGGACCATTTTAACAATCTACTATTTTGTATAGACCATTTTAACAATCTACTATTTTGTATGGACCATTTTAACGATCTACTATTTTGTATAGACCATTTTAACGATCTACTATTTTGTATGGACCATTTAAACAATCTACTATTTTGTATGGACCATTTTAACAATCTACTATTTTGTATGGACCATTTAAACAATCTACTATTTTGTATGGACCATTTTAACAATCTACTATTTTGTATAGACCATTTTAACAATCTACTATTTTGTATGGACCATTTAAACAATCTACTATTTTGTATAGACCATTTAAACAATCTACTATTTTGTATGGACCATTTAAACAATCTACTATTTTGTATAGACCATTTAAACAATCTACTATTTTGTATGGACCATTTTAACAATCTACTATTTTGTATGGACCATTTTAACGATCTACTATTTTGTATAGACCATTTAAACAATCTACTATTTTGTATGGACCATTTTAACAATCTACTATTTTGTATGGACCATTTTAACAATCTACTATTTTGTATAGACCATTTAAACAATCTACTATTTTGTATGGACCATTTTAACAATCTACTATTTTGTATGGACCATTTTAACAATCTACTATTTTGTATGGACCATTTTAACAATCTACTATTTTGTATGGACCATTTAAACAATCTACTATTTTGTATAGACCATTTGATGAAAGATTTTGAACTGAACACTCAGGAGCCTTTATTCATCTATAACTCAGAAAAGTAGTAAATTTTCCATTGCAAATCATCTGTAACTATAAAATGTAGTACATTTTCCATTTAAAATCATCTGTAACTATAAAATGAAATACCTTTTTCATTTCTAATCATCTGTAACTATAAAATATAGTAAATTTTCCATTGCAAATCATCTGTAACTATAAAATGTAGTACATTTTCCATTTCAAATCATCTGTAACTATAAAATGAAATACCTTTTTCATTTCTAATCATCTGTAACTATAAAATATAGTAAATTTTCCATTGCAAATCATCTGTAACTATAAAATGTAGTACATTTTCCATTTCAAATCATCTGTAACTATAAAATGAAATACCTTTTTCATTTCTAATCATCTGTAACTATAAAATGTAGTACATTTTTCATTTCTAATCATCTGTAACTATAAAATGTAGTACATTTATCATTTAAAATCATCTGTAACTATAAAAGTTAGTACATTTTCCATTTCCAATCGTCTGTAACCCAAAAAGGTAGTACATTTCCCATTTCCAATCATCTGTAACTCAAAAGGAAGTACATTTTCAATTTCTAATCATCTGTAACCCAAAGAGGTAGTACATTTTCCATTTCTAATCATCTGACTCTAAAGAGCAGTACATTTTCCATTTCCAATCATCTGTAACCCAAAAGGGGAGTACATTTTCAATTTCTAATTATCTGTAACTCAAAAAGGTAGTACATTTTACATTTCTAATCATCTGTAACTATAAAATGAAGTACATTTTCCATTTCTAATCATATGTAACCCAAAAAGGTAGTACATTTTCCATTTATAATCATCTGTAACCCAAAAAGGTAGTAGATTTTCCATTTCCAATCGTCTGTAACCCAAAAAGGTAGTACATTTTTCATTTCAAATCATCTGTAACTATAAAAGTTTGTACATTTTCCATTTAAAATCGTCTGTAACCCAAAAAGGTAGTAGATTTTCCATTTCCAATCGTCTGTAACCCAAAAAGGTAGTACATTTTCCATTTCAAATCATCTGTAACTCAAAAGGTAGTACATTTTCAATTTCTAATCATCTGTAACTCAAAAAGATAGTACATTTTCCATTTATAATCATCTGTAACTATAAAATGTAGTACATTTTCCATTTCTAATCATCTGCAACCCCAAAAGGTAGTACATTTTCCATTTATAATCATCTGTAACTCAAAAAGGTAGTATATTTTCCATTTCAAATCATCTGTAACCCAAAAAGATAGTAGATTTTTCATTTAAAATCAACCATAACCCAAAAAGGTAGTACATTTTCAATTTCAAATCATCTGTAACGCTAAAAGGTAGCAAAGTTTCAATTTCAAATCATCGAATTGGCATCATCTGATTTAGTGCAAGATTCCATTTGTTCTGGACGTTAAATAGTGTTGATGCTTTTTCATGTTTTCTTAGTATTTCAAAATATTTGTTCACTGGGGCTTCCAGTTTTTATGATTATTTATAATATTCTTCCAAGCATCCATCATTCAATACATTTCCATAAAAGATATATTGATATTATAATTTTGTTTGAATTCTGCATAAGTGAGAATAATTGGCACTGACTGACTTTGTACACCAGATTTTATAAAAGAGAGTTGTACAATTGATTTTAATATACTTGTTGTACCAAAATGGCGTAGATACGGTATCTTCATGGGTTGTGGTGGAGTAATCATCCAGTTCTGACCATATAAGAAAAACATTCTGCCAAAATATTGTAAATTATGGGATAGATTTTGGAGGCCTTGCTTCTTTAGAAACATAATTGTATCGCCTCCAGATTGTTTTAATGTATCGAAAATAAGAGGTTTACAGAGAGCCTAACTGAGAAGGTGCTAAAACCTAAATACTTCTAAATAAACTATAGTGAGTACGTTTTTCGTGCCACTTCCTCGACTAATACACGCTGGCCATTTCAATTGTTTTTATGATAAATGTCCGCAGATTATCGTACGTCGAAACCTACATAACTTACTATGAAACATGCCACTATGAGGGACAAATGCAGCGAAAAAAGAAGGAACAAAACTTTAAGAGAAGGGAAAGAACTAATAACAAATGTGACACAGAAAGGACGTCACTTCGAGGTGCTAAACCATCTAAACCGTTGAAATATTACATGTTAGAATTAAATGAAGATAACTGATCAGCCTTGCAACAAAATCTTTTATAACCTTGATACTTTGTGACTATCCAATATAGGGTGTCTGGACACATTAAATATTAAGGGTAGAACTGTGAATTACTTGGACACAGTCTCACCATATTCATTGACTCCGGCTATACATACATCGGATATCACTGTAATCCCTATATTTATCAAGCTTAATCTTTGATGGGACTTGAGACCAAACTTAAAAAAAAAAAAAAATTAGTATTACAATGCCGCCAATATATACTAATTTTGGATGTGTGATATATGCCCTATTAGAGTGCATTGTAATCATTTTAGAGACTATTTACTTTGTATAATACGGCTTAAGTGCACGCTAATCCTCCGTTCACATCCCCGTTTTTGTTTTGCCATCAGTGAAGTATTTAGGCATACGCCCCAGACGCCAGATGCACGTGCTTAAGTAATGAATTAAAAACCAACTTTTAAAACTTTTGTGAGGGACTCCCATCCCCCAGTTGCATCGATGTATAGTGCGTACATAACAAAATTGCCTGGCTATACTTTTGGCCTTGTTGCGCTCATATTAAATTATATCAGATTTTAGCTGCACTACATATGAACATAGGATTTTATTATCTGCGACGGGGATACAGTACTGAGTAATTTTATGCTGGATGCTAAAAGCAAAACAATGCAATAGATGCTTTGTTTGATCAATAATCTCGACCTAATGGAATAAGACTAGAGTTCTCGAGAAAGAATGCAAACTTTAGTACCTCTTGTGAATGACTTATCATAATATTATTGTTTGTGCTTCCTCTTTTGTCCTATTACATTGACCTCACTATGCGCTTATTTATTCTCAACTGTTTTAAGCGCTGTAACTATTTCTTTCAGTTCCACAGCAACTTCTTCCCAGTCTGGGGTGATATACATATATTAATGGATATATATGTAAGATAAATTGGAACATTGTAGACTAATTGGAGTGAATGCCGCAAATCGAGGATATAGATTTACTGAGTACACTCGACTGGAAACCCTTATAAAGTCACTGCTTTACCTCTCACATTTGTAATTATACATGTTTCACTTTTTTCTCAATGCCACCTCATTTATGTACAATTTTAAATTTATAAAAATAACACAGAGGGAAAAAAGACGGATAGCGACTGAATAATTTACTAGATTATTATTATTATTATTATTATTATTATTATTATTATTATTATTATTATAGTTTTAGGATATGTGACACTAAGCGCTGGTTAATTAACTATGACTGATTTGGTGCATGCATATTTTGTCGGGTCTTATCATTGAATGTGTCTATATGACATTCATCATACATTTTGAAATTTATTTTTGTGATCTCGCCCGATTCTCAAGGCATCCATTGATACTATGACTATTTCATATGCATATAGTTACTTGTCGATAGTAACCCCTGAATACCACAGCTCTTCAGGGTCGTAAAGCGGTCAACATATCAACGTAGTTAGTATGATGTTGTGATTGTAGATAATCGTATGTAAATGGTCCATTTGAACATTAGCAGTATTATACACCTAATCAAGCAAATGATTGTTGGGGAAGTTCAGAAAATACTAAACCTACTTTTTAATAGTAAGGGCCAAGTAAAATTCACTTTGAAATTGATCATGACATCTGAAACAATGAGTGAAATATTTTTGCATTCATTTATCTCTTTCTCTTATTCCCATCTCAATACCATATCTATATGTCTATCTATTGCGCTGTATGTGGTAGTTATGCTGTATTTATCTATTGAAAATTACCGCTTGATATAAAGACTGTTTTATTACTTTTATGTAAATGATTCAACACAAAAAAAGAAGAAATTTTTTTTTGTTTAAAATTGTTAATGGGTAGACAGTGTTCTACCATGACAAAAGTTCCAAATTCGTCTAGACAGTGTTCTACCATGGCAAAAGTTCCAAATTCGTCTAGACAGTGTTCTACCATGACAAAAGTTCCAAATTCGTCTAGACAGTGTTCTACCATGACAAAAGTTCCAAATTCGTCTAGACAGTGTTCTACCATGACAAAAGTTCCAAATTCGTCTAGACAGTGTTCTACCATGACAAAAGTTCCAAATTCGTCTAGACAGTGTTCTACCATGACAAAAGTTCCAAATTCGTCTAGACAGTGTTCTACCATAACAAAAGTTCCAAATTCGTCACCTCAGATACTTACTCAGAAAAAAGTATATAGAAGTATAAACCTTTTAATTCCTAAGAAAACCCATTTTAAAAAAAAGTATTTATCTGTGTACAAGGAGTATAATGCACTGCGAAGACTACAGACTCAGATTTGCTGGCGCATTATGTGAGGGTAGATATGATTCTACGCTGTACACAGTTGTTTGTATGTACAGACAGGCAAATGCAGTAATATAAACTTGTATAAATTAAACGACGTTTGCAGAGATTTTTGCATGTACATGCTTTAAAAACAACACTTCATTAACGTGTATACCTAATTATCTACAAAAACGACACATCATTAACGTGTATATCTAATTATCGACCAAAACGACACCTCAGTAACATGTATATCTAATTATCCACCTAAACGATACCTCATTAACGTGTATGTATAATTATCCACCAAAGTTACAAATGCAGTGACTGCGAATCACTTCATAAGAAGTAAACAAAAAGTCAGTCTAACATCTGAATTCCGGTTGAATAATATCAAGTTGATTGTGGCTATTGGGGGCACAAGGGGAATTAACATTAGGCCATAGGTCAACAGGCGGGTGACAGTATGGGGAACAAGGGAAATCCTATGCTAAAATGGTCCATAGGTTAACATGTGGGTGACTGAATGGAGCATAATGGGAAATCTTATGTAAAATGGTAACATGGTCATTTTCGTTGTGCCCCATAATTTGTTTAGTTTTTGGGGCACAAGGGGAATTAACATTATGCCATAGGTTAACATGCGAGGGACTGTATGGGGCACAATGGGAACGGTAATGTTAAAATGTTGATCTACAATCCAACACACACCATCTATACTATTCAGCACCCGCTTTCTGATTACTATCCAAAAATATCACCTATACAATCCATCACCCGCTTTTTGATGACTATTCAACAACGAAAAGGGTAGGAGTGTTCACACACACACACACACACACACACACACACACACACACACACACACACACACACACACACACACACACACACACACGTGATACTTACATATATACAAACACACTATCACACAAGAAGAGTGGTAGGATGTAAAAAAAGGGGAGGGGGATGAAGTAAACACACTCTTACATACAAACATACTATCACACACAAGGGTAGGAAGTGTCTAAAGACACACTACTATACAATTACACACAAACATGCTATCACACAGAAGAGAAAACGAGTTTTAAGTATTAGTTGTTGTGAAAGACATACATAAACACATACTACATAAACACAGACATGCACAAAAACAAAATGTCTTTGGGAAATAAGATTAGTATATCTCGTTTCTCTAGATCTGAGTGGCCCTGAAAAGGACCGTTGGAGTTTACCACTCTCCTTCATTAGTGGTCGCATCTCCTGGGTCGATCACCGCAGGCTGCACATCTCTGCCCAAATTTCCTCCAACTTGTCTTGCTGGAGACCACGAGCCTAAAACTAGGCCCGTTGGCCTCCTTCTCCTAGTTTTCTTCCTCTGCGATCCAGTCTGGATGCCCCATTCTTCTAAATATCTCCAGGACCCTCCATAGATGTACTAACGATCAAATCCTGCCCAGTTTAACTATTTCGGGCTGTCCCTAAAACCAATAATGTGTTAGCCACATAAATTAATTGTGACAATAGTCCTAGTTACAATATTTCTTTACTTATTATCATTCAGTTTGAATTTTTTGTACATAGTGTACATTATGTTCCAAAATTTAAAACCAATCCGTGAGTACAAGTTACTAATTTCAATTTAGAATCCGCACATTTCTGTTCGTAAATCTTGGTTATTTTCTTTTTGACGGTGCCTCAAAATTGGTCAAATGAGTAATTTCAAATAGTATAATCGAAAGGGGTTTTCAACAAAAGCCAAAGTGAAAAGCCCATACAGTCAGCAATTTCGGCTGCGTCCGGTCCCGGGTGAGTCTTCCTGGTGGAGAGTTCAATGGACTATGTCTACATCTCGTTTCTGCGTTCCAAGTTTCGTCACCGTTTGCTTTTAGCCCCTATTTTCAGGCACCTTTTTCAATCCCCTGGTAGTTTCTCTTGGGTCTTCCATGGGTTGGTTCCAGGCTTGCTTATTCTGTTCTTGCCCCGCCGCATTGCCCTCATGGAAGCTCGCTCGTGCTGCTCAAACTCGCTCGTGCTGCTCCGTGTAGTCAGTTGTTGGTGGGGGTTAGGTCGACTATATATACACCGGAATTGGTTCGTATATGCAGCTTGGCCCCTGACGTCCAATAATTCTTTTGTAGTAGAGTACTCAGTTAACTGCACGAACCAACCCGAGGCAATAGTAGATTGTCGCCTCCCCTCTTCATCAATAGCGGTTGGCTCTGCTCCCACGACCTGCTCTTTCGACCGCTGACTGCTGACTGCTCTGCTGATTGGAAGACTGAACGTTCGTTAGTTGGATTAACGGCGTGTTCGGCGAATCTGCAATGTACGTCGAGTTAAACAATTAGTTTTGTTTAGACAAAGGCATTCACCCCCACAGCGGCTCCGGTCTCGGTCTTCTCTCTTCGAATGCTGACGCCTGAATGGAATGAATGATTGGAAGACTGGTGAACGTACCGCTTTATATGCTTGAAGCGCGGACGTGAAGGAAAACATCCCGCACACAAAATACAACCCCCACACAGAATTCCAAAGGCAACAAGAATTGCGCGGATCTAAAATAAACCATTGTTCTCATGTCCTGTGCCACATTAGGTAAGACTTCCACAAGGTGCACGTAAAGTCTGGTATCTTCGATGATGGTTTTTTTACTCGTTAGCACTGGCCATCAAATGGAACATGGTACGACTTTGATTCAGTCTCAAGCGTACATCCACTCCGTTCAGCAGATACTTGTCTTGCAACCACGTGTCCAAATGCAAACGAGCCATCAGTTCTAAACTGAGTCATTGTTTGATTTTCTTTCGACGGTCGTTAAATCCAACATTTTGAAGATTGTCCGCTTCTGTCAATTCTGTGTCGTTGAATACATCCAATGTGTCAAGTTTCCATTCCACCCTTTGCTGAACAACGAATGCATGAAACTGTTCACGGGAGCTACTCTGGCATCTTCCCCTTGATTGATGTTGTACACTTTGAGAACTTTGACTTTCACATACAAGTGACGTATTCAGATCGATGTAATCTCCGGTTTCTTCTTTGATTTCAAATTCGATAGAAGCTGAGGTAGTCAAAGACGACACAGGATAAAATTCTACCCATTGAGATTCTTGCATCGTCGTCATGGTGGGTGACATGGCAACCAGATCGAGTTCTGACCTGCAGCATTCGCAAGAATCTCGGTGCATCATTTTTTCCTTTTTTCAGTTAGTAATCAAACAAGCCCAACTGCTGACTGCTCCTGTTATTCTTCTTTCTTATTCTTTATCTGAACAACGTGTTTATGAGATCTGAAGGGGTTTCGACGTTTCTTTCTGCCTTGTCCTTGCTATGGCATAGAGGAAGAAGTAATGCCTTGGCCAGAAGCGTGAAGTGAATTTATAGGGGTGTCTCGGCGACCCAAAAGGTCTTTTCCAGTTTGAAGCAACAGATTTTTTCCTGTTCTCATGAAGGCTTCTTTAGGATTTTGTTTGTCAATGAGGACGTTTTGAAGAAATTATTTGCCTTGCGTCAAACCGGCACCTTGTAAAGAATGCAATCCTCGAGTCACCATCGGTTTTAAGAAGGGTGCTACCGTACGAAAAGCTGATTTAAAAATATCTCCTAAACCATGTTTTAGTTGTCGAGCGACTCCTTGGTACACAGGATACATCTGTTTCACAATTCAATGGAGAATCGTTTTCGAAAATGTAGTTTCACCGTGAATTTTCCTTTGGAGAATATAATATTTTATATTTATAAGATCTCCTTTCATACTAATGTTGACACTGATTGTTCTTGTAACCATTGTCGCACATCTGGCAAACGTACACTTTTCAGTTTGGTTTTAGCAGCATGATACAATTTCAACTCCTCCGTAACCAGCAGCATGTGCAGGATTGTAGTAAATGCTAGCTAAAAATGTCTCCATGATGATAAGGTTCACTGTGGTTGTTTGTCTCCTCAATAAGTCACCCACTGTTTGATACTGCTCTTTGATTCGTGTGATATTGGTTTGGACGAGGATTGACGTGTCCCACGAGCAATAGGAGTAGGAGTAAGTTGTGAAGTTATGACTTTTTTTCTTGATGTCTTTTTCACTTCTATCTTCCTTTCTTTCTTTTTTTTTCTTCTGCCGAAGAAGGTGTCGACATCGTCTTTTTGACCCAAGCTTTCATTCCTTGTGTCGACAAGGAAGCTGTAATCTTACTAGGTATTGGAGGAGACGAAGTTTGAAACACTTTTCGTGTGTCTTCTTCTGCCATCCCCGTGGCTGCGTCTGTCTTGGTGATTTTTGGTTCGCTTTTCATGGTCGTTTTGAAATCTCTCAGAGTAGGTTTAGCTGTTTCATCTAAAGCTTTCTGGTGAAAGAGTTGAAGACGTTGCAATAATTGGCCGTACCTTAGCGATTGTTCTGTTTCTGACAATCGGTTCGATCCATCAACGATTGTAATTTTTGTTGTAACTGTGACATCTCGGTGAGATTAGGATTCGGAGGTAAATGAGGTATCCATTGTTCGTACTAACGATGGAGTTCCATCCATCGTTTATATGGAGCTAATGTGAGTTTTCGTCCTGCCATAAGATCCAAAGGTAAAAATGTGCTGTCTTTCCAAAAAAGGGTGTCCTTTGTATCTTCTTTTTTCCCTCCTTATCTCATGACTCCTCCTGAAAGTGGTCCAGCAATCGATCCTAAGAAAGGAGCAGCCAATTTTAACAATGGTCCTATCGGCATGGGTATAAATTGTCCTCGTTGAACCACCATCTTTGTTCTTTTAACTGATGGGTATTTTCTTTTTTCACCATTTGGCGAAGAACATTTACGATATGTTTCTAATTGTTGTTTCTGTATCTTGGACAGAGGTACCGTTCCTTTCAAAACTTTCAAACAACATACACACGGTATCGATGATTTCTTTGGGTGATGTTTGAATGAGCTGTTTTAGCATCGGAGGATTGGATTTAGTCTGGACCGACAAAACATCCCCTTTCTTTTCCTTTTCTTGGAAGACGGTTGTCTCTTGGAACGATGAGAAGAATGGTGTGCACTTCTTGGTATACATCTTTGTTTCACGAGCAAAAACACTGAAGTGAATGTTATCACACACTTCTTTTTTATCCTGGGTTTCGTCTCCACTGATTGTCAGTACATCGTATCAACTTCGTTATGGGCACCTCTCAAAGATGAAGTGTTTTCAATGGACTAAATTGTGTCAGTTCTGGTTTGGATAAATCCAGTAAACTTTGTAACACTGGTTTGGATAAATCCAGTAAACTTTGTAACACCCCTGTTCTGTCTTGTACTTTTGTCTTAGGTGAGGCCAATGTCTTAGCTGCAGCAGCAGTTGCAAGAGCCGAAGACGTCGTCGATGTCGGAGAAAGAGAATATCCTTTAGAAATGGGTCTCCATCTATTCATCACATTAGGAAAATCAGGTTTGGCAGGCATCATAATGAACGGCGAAGAAGTAGTGTCAGGAGGAGACACCGTCACTGAGAGGTGTGGTTTTCTTGGAGTACGTACGAGTCCAAGTAGCAGAACCTCTCTTTCTGGCAGGAGATGTTGCTTTTCTTCTTGGGGCTTTTCTTTTTCTTGTGTGCACTTGCTGTTGTTGTATGTTGCTGTCTTTTTTTCTTCTTTGTTATGCTTTTGCAGTCGGATCCCATTTCAAAAGGGAACGAATAATGACACCTCCTAAAGAGTCACTTCCACCAGGTTTGAAAATGATTTGATTTTTTTGTTTGTGTAACGATTCTTTGATCTGCCAGTTGTGACAACGCTACTTTATGTTTTTCAAAAAAAAAAAAAAACGTTTGGTTTGATGGTGTATGTGAATGATGCCTTAAAAGTTAACCATTGTAAGACTGTCTCTGATACTAGAGTCTAACAAATGTGTACCGAGTTGTGCATTTTTTTCGCGACTGGTGGAATACAGTTCACGAATCAATTTGGCAGGATGATGAGATTGAAAGGAGGTTATGTTGAATACTATTTGAACGAACAGAAGTGTAGGATGTTTTTATAATTTTTTCTTCTTCGGGTAGACGCCAAATGGAACGTGAAAATAACAGGACTTCCTTCTTGGCACCAGTGGTGAAAGAAATATGTACGAAATCTCAAATAATCGGGAGTGGTCTGTTTTAAATCGATGAGTAAATACGCATGAGGTGTTTGGCCGACACTGGCACTTCAGATTTGTCTCTTGGATTTTTAAACAATACCACATAATGGGTATTGAGACTGATGGAACGATGTGCTTTACTTTGTTGAAACAAATTGTGAGTCATGTAAATAATACTGGCATTACAATGATGTACTTTTCGTGTAAGCCAAAGTTTAATTTCTTCTTCGTCTTCTCCTAACATGTCATCAAAGATGACAATATGTGTTTGACTAAAGTCAGACACGATTCCATCGTCTTCGCGAGGAACGCCTTCTACAAACGAAATTGATTTCCCTTGACTTTCTTGGAGTAACGTGTAAGTCGATTGCCACTCTTTGTAACACCACACTATACGTTGGGATAACCTAACAAACAAGTGTGATTTGTGTTCGATCAAACGTTTGACAAATTCGGTTTTGCCTGAACCACTCGGTCTAGCAATCAACATGTTAAAGGGATGGCGAAGATACAAGTCATCCCAAATTTGACGATCTATCTTTTCGTTAATCACTTTGAGAACAGAGGAGGAGGAGGAGGAGGAGGAGAATGCAGCCATAACTATGGTGTTGAGAATTTGGAGATGACCATGAAAGACACAATACATTTTATACATTTGATACACGTTTAATGTTTATGAAAAAGTGTCACGACAAAAACATTTAAATTTCAAAAATTAAAACACGAAAACACATAACGCATAAATGACTCTATACATCAGTGAGGCACACATCTGCATATAAACAAGAAAGTGTGCAATATTCTGAATCAATATGTGTCCCATGAAGTCTAGGTACACGCTCTGGTGTTCTAATACTCTCTGCAATATTCAGTGTCTCTAATTTCTCCGGGTATGTAGTTTCTTCCTCATTCTTTTCTATTTGTACAATGCTACTACTATGGTGGATTTGTAATATTTCATTCTCTATGTTGAGTTCTTCTTCCACTGTTTCTAAAATTGTTTCTAATTTCATGTACACTTCTTGCATTGACTCTAAGTTAGCTTCTTCTTTTCGTGGATTAGTGACACACAATGTCTTTAGCATATTTAGCCACTTCTTGTATCTAAGCATCGATTCCAAGATTTTTCCAGTCACGTACATCTTTCCAGTCGTAAATTTGTTGGTGTAACCAACTAGCTATACACACTTCTTCGTAAGTATGAAGCGTGGATAAAGTACGACGAATATCTTCTTCACACGGATGTACACAATTTGTTTTCATCGCTATTCTCAACACCTTTAACACCATTTGTCTTTCGTGCACAGATACAATTTTGGTAGTCATGTCTTAGTTTCATGTACTGTTCATAAATAGTCCACAAAGAATTTCCTGGAATACGAAATCCGAGAAAAGTAGTCACTAACATATACACCACACGGCGTCCAAAATTCAGTGGAATCGTAGGTGGTGTAAACAGTTCTTGTAAAAGGATATGGTAATCCTCCAAGTCCTGAACACTTTCATTGACTTCCTTCACCGGAATTTTTTGCAACACTGAGGACAAAAGTCGTGGCATGGTAAGCTTTTATATGAGTCCTTAACAAAAACGTCTTTCTTTTTGAGGAAATTATTATACTTTCTACGCAGGGTTTCTACAACGGGTATCTATTGGCACCACACGCTGTGAGGAAGTCTCGTCGCCTCTTGGTTTTTTTCTGTTTCTTCTCAGCAAAGTGTGATCGTTTCGTCTCGATTGCAAACATTGACTTGACTAAGTTTTTCACACGCTCTCTCCCTCTATATATAGAGGGAGCTTTTCACTCTAAGAGTATATAATTCATTCAGCTTTCATACTGTGAAGAAGAAGAAGATGGAAGAGTCAAAACAGATCGCCCTTCTCGTTAGAGATTTGCAGAGAGTCATTCGAAAGTACATCACCTTCAATAAGACTACGGACTACTCCACTCGAGATAAAAAGTCAAGATACTTGCTATTTCTGCCAGGAGAAAGAACATTGGGCTCCAGAATGTCCACGACGTCAAAGCAAAGGAAAGACAGGAGAAAAGAGAGACAAAGGTTAAGATACTTGTTATCATTGTCAGGAAAAGGACATTGGTCTTCGGAGTCTCCTAAGAAAAAAGAGAACAGACAGGAGGAGAAGCGTTCTTCAGAAACAGAAGAAGAAGAACCCATACCCGTCAAGAAATGAAAGAAGACAAGACAACTAGAAGACAGTGAAGAGGAAGAACCCATGCCATTGAAGAAATTTAAGAAGGCAAGACAACTACAAGACAATGAAGAGGAAGAACCCATGCCCGTGAAGAAATTTATTTAAAAAAAGAGACAGACAGTGAAAGAAAGAATGGACTTTGGTGATGTGTTATGAAATTTGCATTGTGATTTAAAAGAGAACATATCAAAGAAAACACAAGAGTCTCTTTGTCTCGATTTTGTTTATAGAATGGATAAGAGAGTTAAACACACTCACACGCGCACACCATAAAATCATGGGGTAAGGGATTTAAGTTTTACTTGATTTGGCAATCACTGAGTAATATCTCTTTTCTAAGAGATATAAGTGGCCCTGAAAAGCACCGTTGGTGTTTTTTTTTGTTTTCTTTTTGTTTTTGTTTTTAAAGTTATGGACTTGACATCATCAGTTTTAACTGTCTCAATCCCTTTCCACGGCCAGGTCCTACTGCTCCGGCCGCTGATGATGCTTTAGTAGTGGTAGTAGTAACTGCTGCTACTAGTGCTGGCATCTCAGTGGAGGTGAGAGGAGTAAATGTAGGGATGGAAGGTAGTTTAGATGTCTTAGCACGTGAAGGTCTCTTTCTCTTGGGCTGAGCTAACGAAGTCCGATACATTTGTCTCAGATACTTTAATTCTGCCAAAATGTCTCGTAACAGACTCACCGTTTTGTTTTCACCACCTTTCTTCTGTCCTTCACAATTTAAAATTTTCCTCTTCTCTTCTTCCTCACGTTTTCCTTTTTCATCTTCTTGCTGTTGTTGAATAAACGCCTCTTCTGCTTCTTTCTGTAATTGCAAAAATGTCTCCAATTCTTCCTTCTGTCTCTTTCTTAAATCATCCACCAATGGTACCGATGGAGAAGGATGTGAAGGTAGTACTGCCGTCGCAGGCAAACATTCTTGAGGAGACGACAGAAAATCAGCCAAAGCTAAATTAAAGCCATCTTCTTATGGAAGAAGAATAGTGGTTACATCTGCATTAGAATTCGTAGTCATCGTACTACAAACTGTGCCGCAATGGTAAACCGCAGGAACGCTGGTGCGCTTATATATTGGATGTGACGTCACGCGTCCACTATCGTCTGATTGGAAAAGAGGCCCCACGCTCTGACTGAATTTTGTAACGCGTGTTTTGATTGGTGGAACATTTCAATCCATTTCGATCCGGTCTTAGGCTATCTATCTATCGATCTATATATATATACATACATACATACATGCATACATACATACATACATACATACATACATACATACATACATACATACATACATACATACATACATACCTACCTACCTACATACATACATACATACATACATACATACATACATACATACATACATACATACATACATACATACATACATACATACATACATACATACATACATACATGCATGCATACATACATACATACATACATACATACATCAATCAATACATACAAGCACTTTGTCACAATGTTTCACCTATTCTCAAGACAACTCAAGCAAGATGTGATTATAACTAGACCCATCAACCATCATTTCCGATATGCTGTTCAACCTAGACTACCTAGTCTATATGAAGGCATCATGGGCCATCACCAAGATTACGGACACGGCTATCTGGAAAAGAAGAATTTATGTAGAGAGGCAAGTGTGCCTGAAATGGGTCTAACTCTACGACGAAGTTTGAGAAGAAGAAGACCAGTGAAGCGATGCCACTTAGGTTAATCACCTTTTGTTAACAAACTCCAACGGTCCTTTTCATGACACCCAGATCTCTAGAAAAGAGAGATACTAATCTTATTTACCAAAAGATTTTTGTTTTTGTGTATGTATGTGTTTGTGTATTATTTGTTTGGGTATGTCTTTCACAACAACTAAAACTTAAAACCCGTTCTCTCTTCTGTTTGATAGTATGTTTGTATGTAAGGGTATAGTAGTGTGTCTAAAAACACTTCCTACTCTTGTGTGTGATAGTATGTTTTTGTGTAAGAGTGTCTGTTTATTTCACCCCCCCCGTATTTTAATCCTACCCCTTTCCTGTGTGATAGTGTGATTGTATGAAAGTATAGTGTGTGTGTGTGTGTGTGTGTGTGTGTGTGTGTGTGCATAAACACTCCTACCCTTTTCGTTGTTGAATAGTCATCAGAAAGCTGGTGATGGATTGTATAGATGATGTGTTTGGATTGTAATAAAAAAGCGGGTGCTGAATAGTATAGATGGTGTGTGTTGGATTGTAGATTAACATTTTTAACATTACCATTCCCATTGTGCCCCATACAGTCCCTCGCATGTTAATCTATGGCATAATGTTAATTCCCCTTGTGCCCCAAAAATTAAACAAATTATGGGGCACAACGAAAATGACCATGTTACCATTTAACATAAGATTTCCCATTGTGCCGCATACTGTCACCCGCATGTTAACCTATGGGCTAATGTTAATTCCCCCTTATGCCTCCAATAGCTGCATACAACAACTATTGCCTTACAAGGAACAAGTTTCTTTTCTGACCAACATATGCTATTCAATACTGCCTTCAGATATAATATCTCTTACCCTAAACCCCTAGAGAAATAAACAGTAAATCAAGAATATTTCACCAACCTGAAAGTATATCGTGGCTAAGTGCTAAACTTTTACATTTTTGTAATAAATCGGGTAGATTTGTAACCTGTCTTTTCACCCGTGGACACTTGACACATCTGATAAACAATGAACCCGACCACGGGTCGTCACGCCAAGTTTAAAGGTTTCGTTTGCAGCACATAATTCAGATATTTTGCTAAACAGGTTTTATTGCCACTGACGTCTTCTTTGCAGGGGGTTCCGTTATAAGATACATTTTACTGAACCACCTATTCATGTTCTTTTTAACTGGTTACTCCAACTCAGTACTTGTATGCGTTTTATTTTGAAAGCACTGAAGTATTATTTTTAACTTATCTTAAAAGCAATATAATCCACAAATCCTCAATAAATAAACAATTCTAAATGATAAGAGGCACGTCAAATTCTTGACGAATTTGTATCACTGGCATATTTAAAACTCAATATCACACCCTAGCAACACTGGCATATTTAAAACTAAATATCACACTCTAGCAACACAGGCAGTACAGTTCATCTTTGTTGTAGTTCGAGGCGATATCTGCACATGAGATTTCCGGACTTAAGCCTGATAGCATTTATTTTCTAAAAACCTCACTTTGGAATAAAAGACAAATTCATCATTTCACAAAAAAAGTTTTTTATTTTTTTATATTTTTTTTCTAACCCCGTTTTTCTTTTCTAAATGACGACAACAACAATGTTTGACCAACGTTTGGAATACTTTCATTCATTAATACCAATTTTTAAATGACTGACTTAGCTATGTGCTTAGCTATGTGCGATTGAAATAGGAGTTGTTTATTTTTATGTTTTGTTCTCTATTTTTATGCAGAGATACCTTTATTTAAAAGGGTAGTGCTTTTTAATTTTTTAAAAGCAATCTTTTTATTTAACTAGTAGGCTATTGTAACTATTTAGAGTTACCTTTGTGTGCAACCATCATAAAAACACTTTCGTATCTTAGGTAGAACTTCTTCCTTCCGTCAGAGCGCTTAACTCCACTTAGAAAATTAAAATATGTTGGTAAATGTCTAATATCTGAATTCTACATATTCGTCTGTCTATTCTTCAAATTTGATTATGATACTCATTCTGGGGATGTGATATCATTTAATCAAAATATTCCAAATTAAAGTTAGGATCCAAAGATTGCAAACAGTTTCTTTAAATTCTATCTAATATATAGTGTGTCTGTGATATAAATGATAAAGCATATTTTGCGATTTTTAAATTAGAGCTTAAAATTTCATTAGATGTTTGATAAAAGTTAAGCCAAACTTGGATCAATCAAACATTAATCGCTCGAATACACTCATGCCGGCGACCCTCAAAAACCCAAAACATTATGGCTCACATAACTTTTCGAAGTTTTACTGTAAAGTAGTAAAACAGTAACAGCAATCTGGTAATAAATATTATATTCAAGATCAGCTGGTCTATAAATAGACACTTCATTTTGGATGATATCATTACAACAATAACTGAATAGTATTGAGAACAGTTGCATGTAGTTCAAAATCCCAAGGTGCAGCTGAACTTTCTGAGGTGTGTTCTTTCTTTTTTATTAAAATTTAGTGCATTAGGACTTTGCAACACTTATTGTTATATTTACAGATTACAAATACAAATAAGTAAAACTAAATAAATATATTTTTAAAAAGTTATTTTTAAAGATACTACTGTGATATTTAGTAGCAATGCAAAGAAGCTCAACCTTTTGCCCTTAAACAAAAACGATTTAGAAAAAGAAAAAAAAAATAACAGACTTTGCAGATAAAGAAAACGAGTCCTTACATTATAATTATATTTTCCACAGCTAAGTACGCCATGTTTCAATTATCAACAAAAGTACCATACACGTGTACAAGCTAGGAGTAGTTGAGGGTCATTAGTGTAACACACGAGGGATCAAGCTATCAGTCAGTTGGCGCGAAGAGATCTCACACAAATGTTAAGTACAGCAGGTTGACAGCTGTCAGCGATACCGCAGTCAACGATCAGTAAGTTATTCTGATTAAAATTTTCGAAATCCCTGTCTTGAAATTCTTCGAAAATATTTATGCATATATCATCATTTTTGTTATCAGTTTTGCAGCAGTTTCTGTCGTCTGATTTTGTAAATAAAAGAGATGAAAAGTTAAAATTAAAAAAATAAAATAATTCAGAAGTGAGAGCTGGGCGCACTAACTGTGAAATATTGCTTCTGTCTATCATGTGGCCAAACGTAGCCCGATCACGGGAGAATGGTTGCCCCTATTCAATAGTCAGTTGATTAATATTAATGGCCCCGATTCAATAGTCATTTCATTCATATTAATGGCCCCGATTCAATAGTCAATTGATTTATATTAATGGCTCCTTCGAAAAAACGGACAACGCTTCGGCTACTCATTTATGTATCTATTTCCTTAAAACCGATTAAAAATCTAGCCATTTATTTTCACACTCAAAATGATGAAAAACATTGACATAGGTTATGGATACGACAAATGGATGTGGAGGGACAAGGGGCAAGGTTGCCCGAAAAAAGCCTTGGAGTATGTACCACTAGCTAGAAGAAGTTTCAGAAGGAGGAACATCAAGAGGAGCCACCAAGATTTCTAGAAACAGAAATACAAATTATTGCCCCCCCCCCAAAAAAAAAAAAAAAAATTTATATTTATTTTTATGTATGTATGTATGGTTAATATAATGTGTCTATTTTTGTCTTTTCAAAAACAAAACTTAAAAACTCTCCTTTAATCCTTGTATGTGTGATAGCGAAGGTGTGATCGTGTGATCATATGTGTGTATGCGTGAAGGCAGGTACCATTCTCAGTTTACCTTCTTAGTGTATGTGTGATAGTATGGTTCGGTTGTATGTATGGTTGTATGTATGTTTGAGGGTTAGTACGTTTCCATTATCCCTTCCCCCTCGGTGAATGCGTGATAGTAGGGTTTATAGATGGTATGTGTGATAGTCCGCAGGTGTGTGAGTAACAATCCCTCCTCTGTTTGATTTGTAAAGTGTGAGTGTTGGATATCGTTAGGTTTATGAGTGACCATCCATCCTCTATTTAATTCGTTGGTGACAGTGTTGGATGATCATAATGGTCGATTTTCTTCCTAAAAGTATGTGTTACTCTTCATCACTCTACCCCCTACTTTACATCTCACCCTTATCCATCAGGTGTAGGTGTGGTGTTGTGTTGTGGATATGCGTTGGTCTGTCAAGATAGGTGTTGGTCATTCAAAACAGGTGTGGATAGTTAAGATGGGTGTAAATCAGTCAGAGATACGCGTTGGCCAATCAAAATGAGTCATGGTCAAATTTCCAATGTTCAATTTCCAAAGGAACCCCAGAGTGACATTCAAATATTCCATTCTCGTTAGACCCCATAGTGACCAACAATGTTAAACCTATCGATGTTTCTAACATTGAATTCCAGTTAGACTTAACAATGACCCACAATGTAAATCTATGAAAGTGTTTAATATTAAAATCCTGTTAGATGCCAGAGTGGCCCAATCCAAGATGGCCGGAGAGTGCAATTTCTCGTATAGCGACCCGTATGGTTATGTCTTCGGCAACGACTCTGGATAGACACTGGAGGTCATCCGTAATGTCATCAATATATATTAAGGAACGCGAAGGACTTAAAACTGACGTCTGGGGAACCCCAGTGTTTATTTTTTTCAGAGTAGACTCATATAAATTGATGATTACTTTTTGTTTCCTATCATATAAATAGCTTTCACACCATAGCACAAAGTTGTGACTAAATTCACATGATAAACATATGTGTATCAATCCTCTATGCCAAACCCTATCAAATATCTTTGAAATGTCACAAATTACCATACAAGTGTATTCTTGCATATTGTATCACACAATTAAATCAACCGATACACTATTGAATAACGTGGTTGAAAGCCTGACTATAATATATTTATAAGCTTTCCATCATAAAAATAATTATAAATGTGCTTAAACATTATTCTTTCGGTGAACGTCACGAAAAAACTCAATGGAGACACTGGACTATAATCGCTAACAATTTTGGTATGACTTCATTATCTAAAGGAATAACGTGCGTTTTTTTTCTTCCCAACAGGCTGGAAATAATTTTTTTAAAAGTTTTTTTAAAAAAATAAACATGTTGCATACAATTTTTAATGGGAATCATATAGAATCAGCAACACTTTTCAACACTCTACGACTAAGTCCGTATGGACCAGCAGGTTTATTAATTGATACAGTTTTAATGATTTCAGAAACATCTTTTTCTGGAATGTGTGTTGATATTATTTCTTATCTAGTACCTATTTTCTCCACTATAGGCCTCACGTTAATCTGAAAAATGTACTTTTTGTTCCAACCTGCAGTCTCTGTACAAACGGGATTATGATCAGATCCAGTTAGCCTTTTTGTCCTAATTAGCGCAACAGACTCATGTCAGAAAGTGGAATATCATTAGATCGGCAAGTCTGTCAGAACGGATGTGCATTCAGTCACAGTGTAAGTTTATTGATCTGTATGTATATAAGTATCTCAACACACAACCTTAATATTTAGTTTATTTTGAAAGATGATGTGTTCAATTTTGTTTTACCCGCGCATTTGCGGAAATATTGTGCTTTGTTGTGTCAGTCCGTCAATGAGTCTGTATCTAGGTACGTCTGTCCGTCCATGCGGCTATTCACCCACTCACCCGTCACACAGTTAACCTTGTAACTTTGTCTGCACCAAATGAGTCTCTCTATATGCCTATTTCTATCATGGCTACTAAATGGGCACTGATTTTTGTGCCTCGTTATTATTAATAATAATAATAATATCATCATCATCATCATCATGACAGATAAACCAAAAATGGCGACATTTAAAACAAATGTGAAAAACTGGAGTTTTGCAAAGGATCAGTTTTATTGTTGTTGTTCTTCTTCTTTTTGTCGTTTCAGGCGACTCTATCGCAAACATTTATTGAGATTCAATTTTATGAAGAGAATCTTGATATCCGGAAAAATAAAAGGCCCGAAATGTTCTATAGGACATTTTGGTAAAAGTGTGTCCTATAAATCGTGTGTAGCTGACATAATGAAAAATCTGGTTCATTGTGAAAGGAAAAATACTACGATCTTTCATCGCGTGTGCTCTTGTTTTAAGACGTAAATGCTACTCTAAAATCCTGGATCAGTCAGAATCGAGGGTATTATTTTAGTAATAAAAAAAGTACTGGAACAGTGAGACTTAAAGACAATTAACCTACACAAGATAATAATTTGAAACTTTTACATCTCATAACTAATGGCAGTAAGCTACATTGTATTGAATATGTCTGTTTTAGTGATAGAAAAATTTCACTTGTGTATAATGAAAGCAACAATATCAGCCTATTTATTTATGAGACTGTACGGTATACAAGTGCTGTCAAAGCTAGTTGTGTCGAATAACATTCAAGGGACACAGTGTTAATTGTTGGTTTCAAAAAATTGAAAAAAATATACTCCAATGTTCCACAAAAGATGCAGATTTACAGATTACTTAAATGATGATAGCATCGAGATCAGTAGCAACAGCTTCAAAAGCAAAATGGTTTTTAAAAAAAGTGCAATATGAAGGAATAAATTACGTATTAGATAAAGGTAAATAAAAAAGAAACTTATTTTCGGCTAAAATTTATAGTACAATTTTAAGATATTGTAAACTTTCCAAAGTCAATTTACAGTGATTCAGCGAAAACAGAAATATAACACACGGAGAACAAGTTCAATTTAGAACAACACGTGGTGAAATAGTATATGAAGCAGTTGTAGCAGAGTCAACCACAGAAATGGCAAAATTTGACACAAATCTCAAATCATACATATGTTTGAAAAGAATGAAGAAACGTACACTGAAAATACACTGAATTGAAGGAATGGTTAACTGAACAGCCTATGTACATATTAGACAAGTAAGTAAGGATAGGAGTTACATACAGAAGGGTCTATGTAGTCACGTGGCTGACCAGATGTAGGCAGGTATTGTTAACATGCAAGCATATGAAAAAGACAACAATGATTATAATACATTTTGACAGTGACAGTATATAAAATTTCAACGTACTTTTGAGTTAAAAATGCAGATAAAATATACGATGATTTTAGAGAAATCTTCAGGGCGCGAGAACCTTAAAGATACAGTTTGAGGAGGGACAAGAAGTTTTGCAGCAGAAAGGTAAAGGATTTGAACATTCAATACTAGAATGCGGAAGTATTTCAGTCGAAACTAAACTTGAAAATTGGTTGACACTTTACCAAAGCTAATTCGATGATACAATGTCTCTCATCACAGATCAATAGCCATGAAGCGAGTATGGAAAAACCCATATCAAAAACATGCATCAACCTATTTGATTATGTGACAACTGATACATTTGGAATACTTAAATTTAAAACTCAGTCAGAATTTCAAAATGCAAAACAATTTATGAAAAGGGTTACATTCATAACTTTACAGAGGACTTATTGAAAATCAGACAGGTAATTTTAGCTGATATAGGTGTTTACAGACTGGAAGGTTTGAAGGTAGAGTATATAAAGAGATTGTTTTACGAACAAGAATTATCTTTGTGTAACAAAGAAGATGACATATTCAAAGTTGAAAAGACTTGAAAAGAAAACGAATGAACGGTAAAAGTATGTACTAGTGAAGTGGAATGGACATGATGAATCGCGTAACAGTTGGAAACAAGCTAAAAACATTATGCTATTAAATTAAGCGATGAACCACCGCTCCTCAAAACACGATGTATCAAAAGCAAGCCTTTCCATCAGAGAGGGAGGAAGCACAATCCATAAATACAAGTATCAAGGCGCATGGAAAGTTTGAGTTTCTGAAAGATTATAAGTTGCTAGAATGTGACAGATGTGGTCAAAAACAGCCCATATGAGTACGAATGAGTTAAATCATGCATGGCATGCGAATTTGTGTTGATTACAAAACCAGAGGGAAAAAGAGGAAAAAGAACGTATATCCAAAAACATCATCGGTAAACAACGAAATGATTCACACGAGACGCGTAATAAGGCAACTACAATATATACAGCGTTTTAGCAGGATAATAAATGACATTACTGAAGAAAATGAAAAGAAACAACATTACACAATATAAATCTTATTGTAACCACATCTAAACAACGGTGTAAAGCTAATACAATGTTCAAGACAACATGTAGGTCTTGGAGAACTTGAGCAAGATAAAAGATAATAAAAATTACATAACTGTGTATGCAGTCATGACGACATATAAACGTCTTTGAAATTTCATTCGAAGTAGATATAGCAATTACACCATAATTATCTATTTTTTTGTATTAGTTTTACCATGTACAATTTGAACGCATCCTCAAAATCTTCATTCACAAAAAATTATCACAAAATTAACCAAAATCAATGGATAAGGGAAGAATTTTTCATCAGATGGACAAAGTAAAATAGAGATTTTGAAGATGCAATTTTCGCACACGTTTTATTTGGCATTTAGTTGTAACTGAAACTAAACAACACATGCTACAATCAGTATTTGAGACGTACTCAGTTGCAAAATGTTACAAATGCAGTAGAGAAACACTGATAGAAGAAATTAGAAAAAGGAAATACATAACACAGGGGATGTAAAAATTGTATAGAATTAGCAATATTAAAAGGGTATTACAGTAGAAGAAATGAAATGATTATAGAGAGAAATGAACAAAGAATTATAAGTGAATGCCAAAAATGCAAATGGAGGGACTGTATATCAATAAAAGAAAAGCAAATTTCACATTAAGTTTTAAAACTTAAATAATGGACTTCAGATTGAAAAACTAAGTACATCACCTTACTACTATCATGCAAGTAAGTTTAATGCTCCAGTTGTCGTTGACCCAGGCATTGTACAAACATTTAACGAGAAATTTTTTTTTACACTGAAACGGGATTTTTCACAAACAACTAATTATTTTACGAGCTATAGAACCAGCCCATGAGATGTGGGGTATTAAATACCGTGTTTAAACGAATAAAGGTCTCTGATTGGCTGAAAATAACGTAATTGTTTCAGACAAAGCCTACATATGGGTAAATTGTACGCTATAGTAGGTTTGAACCTAAAACCATTTTCATTGTATCGCTGTCACCGCACCGGTACTGGATTTAAAGGGGAGATTTTGCAAAGCAGTAACATTACGGTCTATCGAAATTAAATTAGTTGTCTGTGCCCATTAACAACTTTTATTAACTACACTTCAAAATTTGATAGTGAAGATTCTCTGAACAGATGCAGAACACAGTTGTAGAATCAGTTAAACTGGGCGGTGTGGATGGCAACAGCTGGTTGTGGGATTTCCAACTGGTATTTTACAGATCAAAGTTTGCAAGAGTAAGTCAAATCTGTTTTTAGGTTTCATGTTTATTCCCCCCCCCCCCCAAAAAAAAATAAAAAAATATCAAAATGTAAACTACCTTTATCTGGAGAATACGCTTTCAAAACAAACACAGTATATATTTGAAACAATTTAATTTATTTGATATGCAAGAATGTTCACATTCGGCTACATCATGAATGGAAATACATTAAGTGAAAACGAATGATAAAGTCAAAGAAATATAACTACAGTTGGAAACCATATAAAGATGTACCTGTTTTTAAAAATTGGTACCAGAAAAAATTGCTGAAATAGAAATAAGCGGATGTGGTCGGTGGTAGCGGAAGTTTAAATTACCATTCAGTTATTTTAATGAAAAAATTGATGCAGTTGGGTCAACAGATTAGACTTATTTCTTTTGTGCAAGATTGTAATGGATGAGGGAATATCCAGATTAAATCAAAGCATCAGAATATTTGTAATATGCATCTTAGGCGGACAAGTTATGAACAGACCATCATTTTCAGTATGTTTCCACTGTTCAATCTACACCCCAAAAGAAAATAGAGGTTGTATAATTGAGGAGAACGATTTGGATAGCAATGAAAATAGTATAGCAAGTTTTTACAAGACTTAACAGATTCAAAAGCAAAGAACTAACTTAAACAAATATCTGCAAATATTTCTGAAGCATTTTAAAAATCTTGTAAATGAAAGAATCATCTTTGCTACCTGATAGAGTACTGCCGCCACTTATTTTGCCTTCCACCCTCAGCTAACCCTTTTGTACAATTTGCTATAAACACAGCAACACATATTATTCTCATCCCAACAGCAGCTATTGTTACACGCTTTTTTCAACATTTCTTTTAGATTTTCACCTAATGGTAATTTTTTTCCATAATATTTCATTAATCCTTTTAATATTTTCTCGAAAAACTAATTGTGCTATTTTTCACTTTCAACACTTTCAAATTGTTTAGAAGCATAACTTTCACCATTGATCTGTTTTTTTGCAGATTTTATAGAAACTATTTTCGAATTGATAGATTCTACCTCATTTATATAATCCCTTAATTTCCTTTCCTTTTGTGTGGTAAATGATCTTTTCACTGCAGGTGGAAACCCTCTTCTTGGATTCGTAAGTGATATTTTTGATATTCGTCAATTGAAGTCAGTTAACGTCCCAGCTTCTATCATCTGAAGAGCGAACAGTGTATCTGTGTTTCTTGTTTGCATTTCTTTTTCCCAGGTGTTTTTGTTGATAGATTTTGCATAACATTAGATTTTAACAGATATTTAATTTGTGTTGGACATTGTCCAGGCTCTGATCTTACTCCAGTATCTCGTGGTCTGTTTAATTGATCCTGAAATTCATCTGTTATAGTGAAAGTGGAGACCGCTTGTTCATTCGTTAAATACTCAATACTACTTCTTTCAAAAAACTAGATCCTCCAGGTTTTTTCTTAATTGAACTATGTGCTAAAAGTTTTTTTACCACCATTTCAGATCAACAATATTACCTGATATGCCTTTGGATATGATGTCTTTATCACAATTAATATCTCTAGCTCATTTACTGAGTAAGTCCAAGCCTGTTTTATAACAAGAATTTATGAATAATTCCTCCAATTTAATTTTTTCCCAGTATCAAATCGTCCTAGATTATGATCATGAAGATCATTAGCAGTATTTATCATCGTTTGAAGTTTCATTATCTGTAATATAATAATAATCATCATATTCATACAAAGGATTTTCGAATTCTTTCATTGCAAAACCTTCACCATTTCTAATATTTTTCAGCTATGAAAATAGCTAAGAACTGACAAATGTCAGATAAAAAAGAATTAGGATGTATTTCCGAAATCGTGCTCTTATAACAGACAAAAGTCAGCTGAAAAAGAATTAGGATGTATTTCCAAAATCGTGCTCTTCGACACAATTTGAAGCTTACATACAGAAATTAAATATACCAATTGGAACATACAAATAGATAAGCATTACAAATCTGACTAAAAAAGAGGTGGAACAAATAGATGGGTAATAGCTCAAGAAGACATTTGAAATTTTTTTCTATGGTAGAGCTGCTAAAAGTTCCAAATTATTGTCAGATGTCGTAGTCTACAATATGACATCATTGATTAGCAGCTTACAAAATTAACTGAAAGATGATTACATGATATCATATGAAATTAGACACTTCACTAGATTTGTGTAATTCAAGCTGGGATTACCTCTAGAAAACAGCAAATCAGGACAAAAAAGAAAACTGCAGAGCTGTGCGCCTCTGCAAAGCAGATTGGCGAAGCATGTAAATAACACAACACAGAAACAAATGTTTAGTAGATGTCGACTGGTAGCTTTGTTATTCATGCATTTGTACCTCTGGCAACCATTGTGGTGATAACTCCAATTGATTGACTGTCTTTGTATTATACAATAGAGCTAATAATAATAATACTACTACTAATAATAATAATAATAATAATAACAACAATTATGAAACACAAACTAAACAATATCGTTTAAAATTTTCTCAATGATGAAGTTTGTCATTTCTAATGATTCAGCCTTTCCACGTGTTCTTGTAGCTCTTTCCTCGAGGGCAATTTGTCATGGTGTGATCTGTTTTTGCTGGCTATCATGTATCTAGTGATTGACTAATTAAATAATTTAATTTGTTACACAAGATGACATAAATCAAATGATCAGCATAGAATGATATGATCTGTGTCTATATCATCATCACAAACACCTTTAGGCTTCGTAAAAATTAATAACTTAGGTTGAATTCAATTAATGGAACACCAAGTATTTTGAATGTTGTATCTAATTTAATATTTTGTTTGAATCCTTCTAAAATCCTGTTTCATGCTAAGTATGATATCCTGTAGGTTATGTCGTGGTGGTACCATTATTTCATTACGCTGTGTTGTATTCATTTACATGCTCTCTGCTATCTTCTCTCCGTTTTTTGTTGTTCTTAATTTGACAAGATTTGTATTTACTTTCTGACTAAACTCGGTTCATGAATAACTTTTAATATTCAGAGCATTTCTTTGTATCCATTGTTTTTATCTACCTAATTTAACTTCTGGTTTTCTTGACCATTTAAAGTAACATTTCAATACTGTGCAATGTACACTTTGTCTTTGGCATCACGACATGCAAATAGCCTTTGTTCCGATATAAATGGAAGGCGAACAAAGTGACAATAAACACGAAAAGGTAATTCACAAACGAAAAATATCCAAGTAGAGCTGACCAGGGCAGACAACTTGCAAAACGCTTACAAGAACTAAAAAATGTTTAAGTTAAACGTTTTTTTAAAAAGAAACAAACACACACACACACACACACACACACACACACAAAACACGAAGACTGTAAAACATCACAAGCTGCAAGCACATAAAAGAAAGGTTACAACTTTGCAAAGTTCAAACAAAATATTTTACTTGAATGGTATTAGTATAACTTGAAGTATCTTGCTTATTTAGTTAAAAGCAAATTTGTTTCTTTCTAAAGCTGATGAAATCGCAAAACATGGAGAAAACATCATATTACGAAAAGAAACTCAACACCACTAAATAACAACAGCAAAGCCTATACTAAGAACAACATAACAAGACTTTGTCCACATACAACCCAACCGGGGGTACTTTAACTCTTTTAGGTAATAAATAGCGCTCGCAAACTACGGAATTTATCATTGGATATATAGCATAACTTTTTCCTACAGACAAATGTCGAGTGAAACAAAATATTATTAATTCCGTTTACCATGCAGCAGTTAAATCTGCTCTAATATAGACAGCATGCGTTTAAAGAACTCAATAGATTCATCATCAAACATGGATATTGCAAAAATGTTAAAACTAATTATTCCATTTCCATCTGCAATTTTCAAAATTGTCTACTGAGTAGCATAGGAATATTAGTTTATATAATTATTAACACTGTAGAGAAAAATGTAAAATCAACCCTACTTGGCTGAAATGCTTTAACTTTTTGGCTTGATAAATAGCACATATTTTACACGCAGACAAATATCAACTGACAAAAACAAAAAATCAAACATTATCAACACAATTAACATTGTAACATTAACCTCTTCTGTTACGTTAGCTTACAGCATGCTTTTGAAAAAGTTGTTGAGGTTTGCAATTGACTTAACGTCAACGATTGATAGTGTAGTACATTTTCAAGCACAGTAAATGAGTACATCGCGTCCAAATAATTGTACCTTCGTTACATATGCTGCGCATGATTACCGTTCTGTTTATAAAGCAAGCCAGACAGCAACGTTAAAATCATATATCGTGCCGAAGGCACAAAGGGAACAGCCTCAAATGGCGAACCTTGTGCAAAGCACTACATCTGCAGTCAATAAAACCGGTTACCTCTCCAAAGTAAAATATGTGTCTTATATATACAATTTATCTACCTATCTATTTATTTATCTATATAGAAAGGACACCAAGTGCTCCACTGTTATGTCCCACACTACCAACAAACAACGGGATGATTGTTTAAACTGGCAAAAGGAAACGAGATTAACAACGATTTGGCCATATAGATCGAACGCTACAGTGGTTGTAGAAACAAATACAAAGTAGAGTACAAAGTTTTTCTAGAATTAGGTGGAGGATGGCAATAGTGTCAGATTGTATTCAATAACATCAGCTTGATTAGGGGTTGCAGGAACAGCTACCGGTGTAGTTCTTCCTTTGGCTTTTAGTTGGTTTGGAGCAACATTGATGGGATTTGTTGCATAAGCTTCCAAGGAAACGTTAATCTACAAAAAAGCTTAAAACATGATGAAATAGTAAAATCTGCAATCAGTAAGTTGAACATTTTTAAAGAAATTAAAGCAATAAATGACAAAGAAATCATTTAAGATGTATTTATTTTAAATATCAACGAGTACACATACACAAACAGATTTTTTTAAAAATTGCAACCAGAAAAAAACAATACAGAAAATCAAAATCTTCGAGACTCAGTAAAGCTGGACGTAAAGAAGCTAAAGAAAATAAACAACAAAAAACAAACACTTTTTTTAGAGGAGAGAAAGAAATTGAATGAAAATTATATTTTGTTGAAACTTACAGGAAACAGAAAGCATATAATCCTTACAATAAAGGCGGTATAAAGAAATCACCATATTTGAGGTGTTCCGAAAGAACAATACTATGAGCGATAATACAAATTGAATAGAAGAGCTTTAACGGCGAGAGCATCTCTTCAGAATAACTGTTGGCCGTTTAAATGTTTCCTATACAAATATTTTGCTTAGAAAACAGAAAGACTTTTTCCGAAGGTTTCCGGCACAATAAATGCAGAGCTATGTTACGGTGATGGTCTTCAAGAGAAAGAAGTCTACTTTGCTAATCCAGTTGATGACATAAATGGTAAACTATCCATTTCAGTGCAAAGAATATATTTTGCTGTTGTTTAAATACAATCATTTCTGATGAAATCGAAATCAATATCATTTACTGCATAAAAGATAGCAATGAAACAAGGATTGTTCAAAAACGGATTGTTTTAACAACCTTGAGATGTACCGAATGACTGCAAGGTGACAACGAAGAAAGTAGCAAAACTTTTTACTCTTAAGTACAATCAGGTAGCATAATTATTGTGTGTGTCAGAGATGTGCTGCGGGCACACTCTGTACGCATGCCTTAGCTACCGTTTTGAGCACAACAAATGGCAGCAGCAGGAATAATTACTGGACAAGAAAGAGCTAAGCGTGTAGCATTTGCATCTATCTGTTCACAATAATTCAGCCTGTTGAAGATAGAAAAGAAAGAAAACAACATGAAAAAACTAGGAAGAATTACAGAAGAATCCTGCAGAGTTCAATGAAAACAGAGCCAAGACACTCGACTACTTGAATAAAAGATTGAGATATAAAGGTTTGGTGACTCTGTATTTAAATAACCCGGTGATGTTTTGGATCTATGTGCATCAACTCATCCTGATGTATCTACTGTAAGTACCGATGCATCTGCTCACCCAGAAAATAAGGTACTTGAGGGCCACGACAGCCAAAACTAAATTATTGTTACCAACCTGCTGATGAATTGGTAAAATACGAGTACATATTTATTGCACTTGTGATGGGTATTAGTTTGTTGTTTGCTTACATGTTTCTTTAAAAGCCGTAGCAGTTTGTTAAGTAATCTTGCCAAAGGCACGTGTGCTTTTTCAGCACAATATATAGCATAGCTATGGCAACGTACAATAAATACACATCTCCTCTCAAGCAGGAAAAGATATGACAATTTGCTATATACCTCAATCCAGCACATCATTGAATCACATATACACCGGGAAACATTAAACGTGAACAAACTTTACAGATAGCAATTCCAAAGCTAAGTCCAAATATATTGATGATTCATTGTGTCGTTTGACAGGAAGGTAACGGGAAATGCTAACAATGCAGTGGCAAACATTATAGGTAGAATGTTGGTTAAATCACCATATCCTACGAAAGCAATGATCTTTTCAAGTTAAATAACTAACTACAACATATTCATGACATACACATATTTGTGCTTATCTGATTCGCTTAGAACAAATATGATTGAACAAGGTATGGTGAATGATAAATTGAGAAAGCTGAGGTCAGGAGCATATAATTCACAAACTACTACTAAAAAAACTTTACAGTTTGCGGTGCATCGTAAAAGGTTTTGAATACCATTAGATTTCAGATACTAACATATCATTATCCACTGTAAATGAAAAGTAGTGCAATGCATTTTGTTTCAAATATGACTGCATTACTAGGGAGAGATTATTCAACATAGCAAGCAATACAACATTAACGAATCTCACACATAATTTGCCACTCCAAACCAAGTTTTATTCATGCAAAACTTTGTAAATTTCGGACAAATAAATGTAAATATTTAACATACTCAGCATACTTTTTAAGTCACCTTGTTCACTTATCTTATGAAATATAAAATATCGTCATCTGGTGTATACAATTGGTGTAAAGGGTTATGTATTGCCCTAAAATATCGCTCCATGGTCTCCATATTAATATTCGATGTCTAAGTATTTGCAGAATCTTTCAGCAATTTCCAATACAATTTTGGATTTTGTTAATCTCATTGTTTATAGTATATTGTTTGTTGTTTATCATAATCATATTTGACCTTTCGTAAAACCAATCTATAATCTGACCCGAGCTTTGTCATAGTTATTCTTGAGTCAACCATTTTTATGTTTCTATAATCATTTAGCTTTTGCATAACAATCATTATTTATTCTTGATATGCGCTATTGAATCGTGCAGCTTTCCTTCTTCCATCATATTTGCCATTATCACAATCTTTAGAGGATTTAACCTTTTCAAAGAAAGGAGAACATAACATCATTCAGTATATTATTTAATTCCAACACACAAAAATAAATATCCTTTTGTTTTTACACGACATAAATCTGGTGTTGTGGTTTTCAGGTTTGTCACCAATAATATGTGAATTTACCTTTCACACATTCATATTCTTTATATAAGAACAAGCAATTTCTTTAATAAGGGAACTATAAGCTGAAACGGACAGCGCATTGATCTGATAAAATATTAGGGTTCTCTATATCAAAAGAGTTAACCAGATCAAAGATACAGGGTGATACAATTACATAGTCTATTACTCTACAGCCACAGACATAAGTGTACTTGCCAACCTTACCATCATGACAGACTTTACCTTTACCGTTTGCTTACAAAACTCAAGCAACAGAAGTCCATTTAAATCGGGTTTGACAGTGACCTTTGGATAATGCAAAGATTACAGTCTTCACCCGCCTTGAGGTATCAGCAGCATTTGACACAATAGACTATGATATATTAGTTCACCATCTCCAGCATTTATCTGACAATCGCGATACAGCCTTACTATGGTTCAAGTCATACTTAGTCGACAGAACACAAAACATTCCAGCCCAGTTGATCTATGTTTTGGTGTTCCACAAGGTTCTGTTCTTGGACTCGTTCTCTTCATTCTATACACTCAGCAACTCTCAAGTGTCATAGATATTCATCCGGTGTCTCACCACTGGTACATTGATGACACCCATACATACAAATCTAGCTACCCAACTGAAGCTGATGCTACCATCCAAGGTGTAGAGAGGTGCATTTCCGATGTGAAGTCATGGATGACATGTAACAAGCTGCAGATGAATGATGATAAGACTGAAGCCATTCTGATCGCCACAAAAATACTTTCCCATTACTACCCTTAACCTCAAACAATACGTATCAGCAACACCAACATTAAATTCACACAATCAGAACGAAACCTAGGTGTCACTCTCGACAGTACTCTCTCATTACACCAACATGTCATGAACATATGCAAGGCTGCATATCTGGAACTGAGACGCATCAGCTCCATTCGCAATTTTCTTTCGTATGATGCCACTAAAATACTTGTGTGTTCTTAGTATTTTCTAGACTTGACTATTGTAATTCTCTTCTATCTGGTTCGTCTCAATATTTCCTACAGAAACTTCAAAAAGTTAAAAAAACACAGCTGCTTAGAGTACCAAGAACCGAGCACTCCCCCTGCTGTGTACCCTCCACTGTCTACCCGTTCGCTCCAGAATCAAACACAATATCTGTTCTCTGTGCTACATTTCGTTCACTGCCCCAGTCCAAAATACCTATCTGACCTCACCATGTCTACACCCTTCTAGATACTTACGCTCCTCTTTCGACACTGTATTCTCATTATTCCCACTATCAAAACTAAGTGAATCTAAAAGCCAAGAGAAAATATTAGTTTCTACCATTGATTGCCGATTTGATTCAACTGGTACACAGAACACAAACATACAAATCCCAATCAAAGCCAAACTTCATGCCACTGAGTTTAACCCATATACTATCATGTTCATCTTCAAATACTAAAGCATCATGATCTACAAGAATATTTCTTTTGTTGTACCTCCAGAATATACCTTACTGTTCTTTTTTAAAAATAATTTATGATGTAATACAAAAGACTCAATATATTCAATATATTAGTATGAGAATTTATTTGTCCAAGTTTCTGTCAAAAGTACTGTGTCACTATTTTTGAAAATGTTTCAATCAGTTCTTTTCTTTTCAGTTTATTTACTCTTTTCGTGGAAAGCCTTTGAATATTTAGCAATGAAAAAAGCAAATTCTCTTGCTCTATTCTGCACTAACCCTGGATATTGTTTGTGCAATACTAGTCTAGGCCATTAGTGTCAGACTAGTGATTTTTACCACTATCCTCATCGTGCAGGCTGTTGATATCAAACTGAGATAACCCCTGGCTTCTACTCCGCGAAATACTATCAACTCTTAGTTTAGACGCATTCCGTGACACAGGTGGCTTGATACCATGCTTACTACAGACAATCCCACTGACAGAAATTCCGGGCCCCTGGGCAGAGCAGTCATGGGCCGCAAAACTTAATTAATTTTTTTTATATAAAAACCTATGTACAGTTTTGCATATAAAACCTGTAGTAATCTACCATAACTTAGACTCTTGCAAGGAACAAATTTTAGTATTTATTGCAAAGATTGATTTTTTTTATAACTGAGTTGACGGATGGCCCCTAGAAATCCCCCCTCCCCTCCCCCCCCCCCCATCTCGACGGGCCTGACCAGGGTCGGTATAGCCGCTAAGCGAACTAGGCGGTAAAATTGGGGGGAGCGGCAAAAAACTGAATGAATAAAAAAAGAAAGAGAAATAGCGTATAATAAAATTAGCGTCTAAAAAAAAAAAAAAAAAAAAAAAAAAAAAAAAAAGCAGAAGGTAAGAATAAATGTACAATATTCAGTCTCGAAAGTTAATTTTTGGGGGGAGGGAAGCGCAAGACTGAAGGTTTGCCTAGGGCGCCTAACTACAGACTGTCTGAGACATGTGCCTATTTGTCCTATTCGCTGTTGTTGTTTGTGTACTCTTATTTTCCATTTTCCAGAATCGTTGTGAGCAGAAGCTCGAGTCGGGATATTCCCAGTACACCGAAATATTGATTGATCTCCTGGCGTAGGTAGTAAATATCTTGAAAACGACTGGGGTGATGGAACGTGACTTTCGTGAAGTTTACATGAATAATCTGCGGAAATATCAGATGACGCTGTACTGCACTGCGTCTGAATTGGAGGATTGGCTCGAACGTTGATGCTTTGAACATTGATACATTTTATGAAAAACGTAACTAGGCTTATCCCTCTGTTATAAAACACCAGTTGAAGCTGAATTAAAAAAAAGTCGATATCGAGGGTAATGGGTAGTGGTGTACTGGCCATTGGGCATACCGGGACAAATCCCAGTGGGCCGCCGCAAAAAAATCCCTTTTTACCGGTGTTTTACTAATGTGAGCAAAACCCCGGGCCTGTCCCGGTAGATAAGTCCAGGGCCGAGTTGCTTATCCAGTACACTCCTGGTAATGGGTTAGATTTTGTATTGTTTCTTGACTATGCTCTGAATTTTCAACCTGAACACAAATAACTTGATCAGTGCTAAATTTGGGAATAATATTTTCCTCGGATTAACAATTTGATGTACAAAGTACATGATTTGATACCGATTGTGGTTTTTTATCAACTTTATATTCACTTGTGGCTGCTATTTATGTTTTTGGCATTCGTAATCTGGTCATATTATTCACTTGTCATAGAGGTAATACAACCGTCCTTGACATCCTTAATTTCTATCACCTTGCCCGGCACGTGCAGAATGATGTTCTTTTTCATTTGTGATTCGGTAGTTGTTTGTTGATTGTATTTTCTAGAGGAGGGAACTTTTGGACACATACTCTCAGTTGGTTCAGCATTAGCAAAGGCAACACCATGAGAACATTTCATAATATCGCTCCAGTAAGGGAATTCATTTTTAAGATATTCCCATTAAACACTAGATTAATTGGGAACGTGGTACACACTTTGGCCAAGAGATTTCTCTGTCTAACCTACTTAAGGATTTTGTCCCTTGTTGGTCGTTACACCGTATATTTTGGTCATATGACTTCAAAATGAGCACAGCAGAAATTACACCTTGTAATTGCTACTAACTGATAGCATTACCTAAATTACAAATATGTAAAAATATTTTGAAACAACTGCCACAAGAGCAAACAATTTCATTTTCTTTTAGTTTCCAAAGCTTCACCAAAAATTTACGAAGTCTAAAATATTAACATTATAATTTTTTTTACTTAACCCCTTAAACGTGTAGTTGTAAAGTTTAGGTTATCCACCCGTAACAACAGTGACCACTATGGTTGGAACACATGTCCACTATAGCGTAAAGACATATATGCATGTATTTCCATGTCCAGTTCTAGTGTTGTTTAAAAATAGCTTTGATATGTTTTCGTCTTGTGGTAAAGTTTTTGCAACTTAATTTTTTAAAATTAAATTGTTTGTTCTAGTGGCAGTTGATTAAATACTTTTACCCACTTGTAGTTACGATAATGTAGTCTAGGTGCTCCTATCAGTTAGAATTAATTACAATGTATAGTTTCTGCTGTGCTCATTTGGAATCATATGGCCAAAACAAAAGATGGTTTAATGACCAAAAAGGAGACATAAACCTTGAAATTGAGCCAAAGTCTCTTGTGTGCCTCAACAGTCTCTCCTGGGTTGTCAATGTCAATAGAATAAATTCGGCTTTTCACTGATTGTTCATGCTCCATGATATATTCTACATCACCATAGTCACTAAAAGCCACTATGATGGGACGTTTATTACTAAAAACCTTTGAGTAACGTCGAGCCATATTTCGCGCCCCAAAGCCCAAGTGCAATGACCAAATAAATGTTATCTGAATCGAGACCCAGTTTTTCCTGAATAAACTTTCAAATATGTTGAACACAGTTTTCTTTATTTTGTTCCTCAATACCTCAAAACAAGAAGTTATTATGCCGACTCCTTGACTCTATTTCAATTGATTTGTATTCTAGAACTTGAAGCATATTTCGTCTTGGTAACCTCAATAACATTGTCACCGTTTTTACACGTGTACAGCATGGTAGTTTCGAATGTTGACATATTTTCATTTGTGACCTGTTGTATGGATTGGATCATATGAAGGTCCTCAAAAATAATGTAAAGTTTGTCTTCTAATGTTCCAGTTTCGAAACGTCTCACCCCCTCAACACTGCCACGGGTACTCGCCCGTTTTAGTGTGTTTGTGACAACTTGAAAATACCCGTCATCATCGCCATCATATCCAATATCACTACATTCAAGTTCGGAAAGGGATTCTCAGTTAAAGCTCCATAACAAAAGCTAAAACTCCAAATGAAACAGTATTTCTAGATGAATAACATCTTGTATGTAAAGTTGTTGACAGCAAAAGTAACAAATACACATGGACTAGCATTGTCAGAATTAACCCCATCGGCAATGAACTCACGTGCATGTTGCACTTTTAGCCATTTCAGTGCGGTTTGCTCTGTACATTTCTCAAAATTTACATTCATGGATATCCACGTATATCGACGAACTAGCTTTAATATTGTAACGTTCATTAAACAAAATCATGTAAAATAACAATTTTATTCCAAAACCACTGACATCTGCATTTCAGTCCAACCGAACACATACTGACCTACGCTATTCAAGACTGCCACAAGGATGAAGAATCAGATCCTGTTTACTTTGGAATACAAGCCCTACACTTTGCCTTTCATTTGTGAATGCAAACTGAATTGAAATATTTAGTATGCTTAAAACTTCAGGTAAAATAATTAATCATTTAATCATATAATATTTTTAAAACATATTCTCTAGTTTGGTTGACTAAAGAATCGAAACTATGCAGGCTGTGAATGGAACTGGTACGCATGCACGAACACGCCAGCTTTGAAATATTAGGTGATGCAGGCACTATGACAAGCTTATTGACCTGAAAACGGTCAAGAAGGCCAATAAGCCTCATAGTCCAAGGGTTGCCATTCATATTTTTTATTCGTTTTAATATATTGTGTTAATGTTTTCAAGCATTCACCTGAAGAATCCAGGGATAGCATTTTCCGCTCTGTTTGGTGTATATTTGTAATTCTCTCTCTCTCTCTCTCTCTCTCTCTCTCTCTCTCTATATATATATATATATATATATATATATATATATATATATATATATATATACACGCACACACACACACACACACACACACACAGAAACTTAAGATCTGGAACGCAGCTTCCTCCATGTTAATGATAATCAGATGTTAGTAGCCTCATTTATCTACTAGAATCATGAAAGGTCGCAACTTGTGGAGCTACTAATAATAGTCAAATAATAGTTCGAGGAAGCTGACCATGGTAGACCACAGTGTGACAGTGCATCAAGTTGCAATAAAGATGTCATTACATCTACCTTTGAGACGGATAAGATATTTTGTGACTTAAAATCTAGGTGAGTCTCTCTTTCCACAAATAAACGTGTCATGCTATGACTTACCATTACCCTGTAATTTATTTTATGGGCGTAAATGTGCAGAGAGTGTGCAGAGAATGTGCAGAGAATGTTCAGAGAATGTTCAGAGAGTGTGCAGAGAATGTGCAGAGAATCTAGCATCACTGAAAATTAAGTAATATGGTATGCTGTTTGCAATTCTTATTTTCAGTGTTTGAAAAGGAATTGAGATAACAAATTATGATGTCATTGATAAAACACGAATATCAAATCATTTCATTGCTTGAATACCAAAACTCGTCTGAAATTTTCAAAAAAAAACTAATGGTTACACGACCGCTTTTTCAATTAAGTATACCGTTAAAAAACTTTGTTTCCGTTGTCTTTCGAGGAATAGTCGTGCAGTGATGCATTGCTGGTACAATCATGATAGAGACGTTGTTCTTAGAATAGTCTCACGTCAAAATGGAGCTTACTCGGAAAAACAAATAATATGTCTGTCTGTTCAATTGATAACATACAATCATTGTTTATTCTTTATTTTAATGGCTTTTTTGAATAACATTCACCATGGATGGACTAGAATAGCATGTGTCTTGTAGACTGCCTAAAAAATTACAGGCAACTTCTTGCATTTAAATTGCAAAAGTATTTTTTTTTAAACACAATACACGGCCATTAAAAAATATTACAGTAAATGACTCTCAAAGTTATTTTTCTGGTAGTTCCTTTCGTTTCAAAAATGAAAGTATTGAATAATGTTTCCATAAAAGCTTTAATTACTAATATCATCTAAAAATGGTAAAAACATTAGGTGTATACACGTAATCATGAAAAGCCTCTGGTATTTTGCAGGCGCTATTAAATAAAATTATATTTAATTTTCCCCAATCAACCTGTCATACATGCGCATTTCCTTCCCCATCTAATGTAATTATCATCCTTTTTTCGCAGATACGTGATTTGCAATTTGGAATTGTGCATTAGTATTTATATCTCATTACGCTGAGTCCGGCTGTGAATGAACATTTATAAGAATTGTTACAGGTAGTGGGAATTGTGCAATAGTCGTAAACAGTATAAGATATTTATCGAATAATTTAGCTAAGTAAGGTATTACCGTAGTGAAAGTAAAAAGGATGCAGCGTTATTCGCATCAAGTTGCTTATAAACATACTGAGTTCTATTGTAATGACAAAAGCAACAACTAAAGATGGAAACCAATACAAACATCAGCCCTTTTTTGCTTTGTTTCATTTTTTTAATTTTATTTTAATTTTTTTCGTTTTATTTTTACGCCCACTCATCTCATCCCATATATGCAAACTGTTTTCAGGATTCAAATCCTTCCTTGTCATCTAATCACTCTCGCAGTCACCCTCCCTCAATCGGTCTAGAATCAATATTTCCTAGGAAAATGTGATATTGATATCCAACACTCTCCCATCCATATTACCTAGGAAAATGTGATATTTATATCCCACACTCTCTCATCCATATTACCTAGGAAAATGTGATATTTATTTCCCACACTCTCCCATCCATATTACCTAGGAAAATGTGATATTTATATCCCACACTCTTCCATCCATATTACCCATAAAAATGTGATATTTATATCCCACACTCTCCCATCCATATTACCTAGGAAAATGTGATATTTATATCCCACACTCTCCCATCCATATTACCCATAAAAATGTGATATTTATATCCCACACTCTCCCATCCATATTACCTAGGAAAATGTGATATTTATATCCCACACTCTCCCATCCATATTACCTAGGAAAATGTGATATTTATATCCCACACTCTCCCATCCATATTACCTAGGAAAATGTGAAATTTATATCCCACACTCTCCCATCCATATTACCTAGGAAAATGTGATATTTATATCCCACACTCTCCCATCCATATTACCTAGGAAAATGTGATATTTATATCCCACACTCTCCCATCCATATTACCTTATAAAATGTGATATTTATTTCCCACACTCTCCCATCCATATTACCTAGGAAAATGTGATATTTATATCCCACACTCTCCCATCCATATTACCTAGGAAAATGTGATATTTATATCCCACACTCTCCCATCCATATTACCTAGGAAAATGTGATATTTATATCCCACACTCTCCCATCCATATTACCTAGGAAAATGTGATATTTATATCCCACACTCTCTCATCCATATTACCTAGGAAAATGTGATATTTATATCCCACACTCTCCCATCCATATTACCCATAAAAATGTGATATTTATATCCCACACTCTCTCATCCATATTACCTAGGAAAATGTGATATTTATATCCCACACTCTCCCATCCATACTACCTGGGAAAATTTGATATTTATATCCCACACTCTCCCATCCATATTACCTAGGAAAATTTGATATTTATATCCCACACTCTCCTATCCATACTACCTAGGAAAATTTGATATTTATATCCCACACTCTCCTATCCCGAGAACTTCATCTAGGCCCTAGATCCTAGGACAAGAAACGTTCGTTGTCATCTTACTCATCCGCCCCGAACACTCAAACACCATATCAAGCATAATCGATTTCTCACGTTTCAACACCCACCCACACATCCCCCCCACCCTCCCACCCCCCCCTTGTGCTCAGGGATGTAGAATAGGCTTGATGATAGAGTGATAGAAGCAACCTGTCTGCCCTGGGATGCGTCCTGTCTGTCCTGGGATGTGTCCTGTCTGCCCCGGGATGCGTCCTGTCTGCCCTGGGATGCGTCCTGTCTGCCCTGGGATGCGTCCTGTCTGTCCTGGGATGTGTCCTGTCTGCCCCGGGATGCGTCCTGTCTGCCCTGGGATGCGTCCTGTCTGCTCTGGGATGCCTCCTGTGATGAGGCTCCAGCTGAGAAGCTCTTAGACATTTGAAAAAAGCCCGGTTTATATAATAAAAAAAGTTACTTTTTGTTGGAAGGATTTTACCCTTCTGGCCTTTAACTTCATGTTGTATGCATTTTTGTGATATCTAATCCTACTCACTACAATATAGCTTTGATTATGCTAATGTTAATCCGAGTAGATGGATTTCATGTTACCAGGATAACATACTGACGTAGCGAAAGACGAATGGACGCGCGGACTAACTGACTGACGAACGGAAGGACGGAAGGATATGACCTATCACAACATATCCGCAAAAGTGCAGATATAAAAATTGCTTTGCAAAGTCATCCTTTTTTCTATCGGGATGAATTTTGTTGCCAGAAGTGAAGAAATGAAATATATAATATGCATGCGAGAAGAAGTATACAATAGGATTAATGTAAATATGAAAATTTGAATTATTTCTTTTTTGAATCTAATATAAATAATGGATCACATACTGAAATATAGCCAATTCGTTTTGTCGATACATATCCTGCAATGTGATAGTCAATATGAGCGATACTGCTATTGTTATATCCTATTTTCTGCTTCATGACTGGTGCTAAAATAAAAAATATAAAGTTTCAACAATAAAAAATAAAAAAATATACTGGATGAAAATGTTACCAGTAGAAGAATAAGGTACTACATAACAACTGAGATGCATGCCTTATACTTTATTTTTTTTTTTTTAAATTGGAAAAAAAGACATTATCACATTGGTGACACCATATAGTTAGGAACAATTACAGTTAATTCATATACAGATTTTCGTTGCCGTCACAAAGACTTGTCAACTGATTCGTTTTTTTAAATATATTTTACAAAGCTAAAGCCATTTCTTTACGGACATCTTTTCAAATGCTGTATGTCAACAAATTCCCATTTCTAAATAAAATGACCCATCTCACATACCAAACTATTTGACAATGTATATAAATACCTAAATATGAATTAGTTGGATACTGGGTAAAACCAATAAATATATACCGTCTATACTCGCGTTTAAACTTATACCAACTGCAAACTGCATAGACCCAGATCTGCCGCCGCATAATGCGCCGGCAGATCTGGATCTATGCAGTTTGTAAGGACTAATCAGTAGAACAAACAACATAGATACTGATCTGCCGGCGCATTTTGCGACGGCAGATCACGGTCTATGTTGTTTGCATTTGGACTCGAAATATACGCGAGTACAGACGGTAAGTTGAATATCAATGGTGTTCTTACCTAATGATCTAAACAAAAGAGCAGCACAGTCTGACGCCCTGAGATCAGTATTAATGAAAAATAATGAGAGGCTAGAAATCTTGGTTTCTGCTATCTTACAAAATATATCGTATCCTTAATTAGAGGTCCAACAAACTTTCAACTGTTTACTCTTTAATTTGTTTTTGATCCTGTGCTTTCATAGCGTTAAGGTAGGAGTTATCACGTCTAACAATCGTACAGGGATAATTGTACCTCGAGAAAAAAATACCGTGTAATGTGAGTGGAGTACATGCGTGTTGTTAATAACTTGAGTGGCTAAAAAAGCCCCTTGTTCCATAGTCCTTATCAAAAGAACTAAGAAAATAGATGTTTGATAAGATTACTTCCCTTAGATAAGGGGCCATTTGTACTTTTCCCCACCGAGTTCAGTGATTTGACAGCCGCATGTAAAGTGTGTTTCACACTGAATGAACACTTATTCCATTATTTTAACTTTCACATCCAAATTTCAATGGACCGTTATGAACGTTGAAAATAATTTGCTGACTACCTCAGCCCAAATCTTGCACTAAACATTTCTCTCTGTTGTTTTATTCTTACGTTATGAACCACGTGTCTTTGGCTATGTGCCATTACCAACAAACCAAATCCCCCCCCCCTACCCCCACCCTCCAAAAAGGACGTAGACTTGGCAGGTACCTTATTTAAAGTCTTGTAAGAGAGCACTTTATCACTTAAAATCGTGTCCTTACAAGACTGGTCCCATATTCCACTTCTGGTAGAAGTTTATTGATTGCTAAAAGAATTTAAAAATATCTGTTTTGCGGGAAGCAAACAGCTGCTTTCAAGAAAAGAAATTGATAGCAAAATGCATAACTAGGTTGTAAACTTAAGAAATTAGAATTTGGGCTTATAAATCTTTACCTATCCTGTATTTGTACAGCATCAGTGAGAAGAACATAAAAATGTGTAATATAAGGGTTTTATTGGTTTCAAACCTATATTAAAAACATTTGGTTGGTCTGGATATTTTTTAAGTATGCATATGACATATTGTTAGATGCTCTATGTAATTGTAAACTATATGTTAAGTGAATGTGCTTTACATAATGCATTGGTGTTAGAAAATGTAGGGTAAAAATTTATTTTCGTTACCAATTTACACTGAAAACGACACTTCTTTGTCTTTTCATTGGTGCTGTGCAAAAAACTTATCTAATCATTACCTCTGCCAGATTTTACAAATAACTCATGTAATCATTACCTCTACCAGATTTTACAAATAACTCATCTAATCATTACCTCTACCAGATTTTACAAATAACTCATGTAATCATTACCTCTACCAGAATTTACGACTAACAGTTATCGTATTTATCAACACTGACCCTGATCTTTCATATCTAGAAAGTAAGAAGGAAGGAAGGAAGAAAGGAAGGAGAAAAGAAAGAAGGAAAGAAGAAAGGAAAATGGGAGAACGGGTTGTTTGAAAGGTGATATCTTTGGAAGAAAACGTTCACCGCTAAAAGAAAGTAGATATTGATAATAGATTAATGCATTAGCACAAATCTCTAAAATATTGAATGAGAAAGAATTGTACATGGAGCAGTGAATAATTTGTGTCACAAGGGTTACAATATGAAACTATGTCGTACTTCGCAACAACAATAACAACGACAAGAACAAAATGATTATATTCATGCATATTAATTAACCTCTATTTCAAAACATAGTTTCAAAAACTTTTTATCTTGCTTTTGAGAGCTGTTTTGATAGTCTGAGTTGTGTTTAACCTCTAGTCTACACTCTGAAATATAGCAGGCGAAATGTCCTAGCAACCCAGGAATAAAAGTAAAGTTACTTTTAATAGTTTTTGTGTGTCACAAGGAAAGATAAGCAAGCTGTACTGTTATGTCATAATATACTAGTAGTAGTTTTTCATTTTATCCGACACAAATTCTGCTCATACTCGTTATTTAACGCCACACCCTGTGCACTTCTTATGTATCATTTGTTGTTTTTTGTTTGTTTGTTTTTGGTTTTTTTTGTTGCTTTTGTAATAGTTACGTAGTATTATACATCACTGACATTCTTGCCTTGTTTCATGGGTATTTATGTTGCATTTCTTTCATAGTCATACGGTTTAGATTTTTAATGTTTCGTAACTTTGCATAATTTTAATTTTTTTTATGTCAACCATCATTTTTTGAAGCAAACTTTATTGTTCCTCGCCTTCTTGTTCAGAAAAGTGCATACAGCCTTTGTCTCACATTATTTCTTTTTTCCATAATATAAATACAATTTTCAGTTTGCTTGTAATTTTTAATCGCAGTTGTGAATAGTTTAGGCATATTGCACGATATAAAATTTGTGGCACCATATGGAAAATAACTTCTCTAAATTTTCTATTCTTACTGCAGATTTTACGAAACACATATCACAAGTCAAATATTGAGCGATGATTCTATGGTTTTTACTTTCATTTAATTTTTAAGGGAATCAAATTACTTTTGGTGAAAGGAAGATTTTAGGACGGACTTCTCACACAACCTCTTTCTCTCTCTCCCTCCCTCCCCCCCCCCTCTCTCTCTCTCTCTCTCTCTCTCTCTCTCTCTCACACACACACACACACAAATACACACACATCTAACTCGAAGTCATCATGCAAAATGTCATGTGTTATGTCATGATTACAAATTTATTTTAAATCATCTTTTAGCAAAAACATAGTTTATCACAGCTTTTTGAACATGGCTTTAAGCCGAGTGTTTTTGGCTTGGAAACTGTTGCGTGATTTCATCGTTTAATAAGAACAGTTTCATTATACAAAGGTACATTGTGGGTAATACAAATTATAAATCATCCTTAAACAAGAAACGTAAGATGCATCTACTTTTTACAAATATATTTTACCAATAAATGCTAAGAAATGTATGGTGGTGCATCAGTGACAATAATTATTGAATGCCTGTCATATCGCTGGTACTACCTTGTGATACCTTCTTTGTTTCTGTGCGAATAAAAACAAGGCAATTGGCAAAGAAAAATTCCAGCGAATAGAGCGACCTTCATTTAATAGAAATATAATAATAAATGTATTGTAAAAAAAATCAAGCCATTTTCCCTCTAAAAGAAACCAATGTGTGATGCGTTATGATAAAGTTATGTCTGGTACACCTTCTATAATATTTTTCAGATCTATTGACCCGAATTAAGGGATTAGAAAAGTACGTAATAATTATCTGCAGCGCTAAAAATCATAATATCAGTCTTTTAATCACAGGTACTTTGGGCATGATCTCCCGCGGCCTCTTCCTTGCGATATGTATCTGTAACCTCAGTATCGAGTCTAACAAACAGCTGCACTCATCAAACTGTTTCTATGGCTATTTAAATATCAAGCTAGGTATATCACTGGTCTCTAGAATAAAATCCCTTCAATGCTATTATTTTAGTTGTGTTTAAAATTGTAAATTACAGAGATACAAGGGTTTGCTATTTGTTACTATTTTCTGTGTGGATGAATGTATGTATGAGCACACGGCTCGATACCTACCTTGTACATTAGGTATAAAACATATTACAGTATATGGATAGATAGATTGACGGATGGATGGATGGATGGTTCGATGAATAGAAGGATATATGTCAAAACTTTATAAATGTTTTCCGAATCTTTTTGTTAAATAGACACGCATCCCAGTCTATTTTCTTTTAAGCATGCGCAGGGAGTTTTCATTTGACAGAGAATGAAACTCCGTCCTTTGTCTATACAGCGCCTATAATTTGTCTAAAAATATTCTTAAATGCTAATCTTTCACAGTTCTTATCTCGATATTTTACGAGTTACCTCGAAAGTAAATCGATAACAAAGTTCTAAGTATTACCATTGATAAAGAAATGCCTGCAATACAAAAATCGTGATTCTTTTTGACAGGACATGTTGTTTGAATGAATCTGAATTAACACCAAACACTGTTCAGGAAACTTCACCTCAGGTGTCCCTGTATTTGATTTATCACATATTCGAAGCAGCAAGTTATACTGGAAAGGGTGGAAGTAAGCGTTCGCCTGATCATACAAACTAAATTTCCCCAAACTCTTCATACATTTATTCTCTTTATTAGTTCCTGGTCAAACTTTTTAAGGCCTTTGTCAAAAAGAAAGAGATCGGACACTCAAACTTGAAGAAAAATAGCGTCATATTTTTGTATCCAGAAGCATACTTTCAGCTTAAGGGTTAAGGTAAATCATGTGAGAATTTAATGGCACCCACCCCCACCCCCGCTGCAAAAAATGCATCACAATCATCGTCCAATGCAAAAACATAAAAAATGACACGAATAACAAAAAGAAAACATTATTCCAAAATCAATCTGCAAAAAAAAAAAAAAAATAAATAAATAAAAAATAACAAAAATAAAAAAGGAAAGACTTAATCATGCCCGATTTTTCTTATCTCATGTCCAAAAAATGTAATTTAATTTTACACATAGCATATCAAAGCTAATTACCATAAGGAAAATTATCCATAGGTATATATTGATCTCCAGACTTGAATGCTTTAAGATAAAGGGTATAATTACTACAAGAGATCTAACCTCAAAGAATCCATCGTGTATCGCCACATTCGAATCCTTAAAGTCTGCTCGCCTTCTTTATAATGACTATTTTATCTGAAAAGGACATGATACCAGTTGGCTGTGATACAGTATGTACCGAGTAGGATATATATTTCAACTAAATGCTACGTCAGCTAATGTGATACCCCCCGGTAAAATCTGCATTTCCTATGGGATGTTTACTGTTCTAGATTTAAATATAAGTTTTCTCTATGAAAATAGCTTGCATGCTAGGTAGCTATTTACCTAACTGCCAATTATATTCACCTTTCCGTCTGCCTTCGTACCTTATGACATCTATCTCAGGATTTGTTCCTCTTCATGGCTTTATCCATTACCTAAATAAATAAGATACTAGGACACACGTAAAAGAAAGTGCAATGTCGCTACTGAATGCTGACGAAATGATAATCTTGATGCTGGAGACTTGTGATGTTAAAAGTGTATTTGTGTTTGCACGAGAACCACAACATGAAAAATACACAAAGCGTATCTCAGAACATTGTTTGGTGCGCCGTATCTGAGTGGTGAAATGGTTCAACAAATTGTATTTAAATGCAAATACATTTTAAAATAAAGCTGGCTAACATTATCACAGTTTTGAACTTGCTATATTGAAGTAAACAAAGCATCTGTAAAAACTGCTGCAAGCAAACGTAAAGATCAATATCAGCAGCCATCGTATCATTATTATCGTCTATTCCGAGATAAGATAAAACAGATGAAATGTCTATCAGGGTTTCATGGCAATTTTATCTCCACTTTCAGGCTATTTCAGTGTCCGATATTCAAGGACTTGTCCGAAACAGCTAAGAGATGAGTTGTGTTCCCGTTTGAGGGATCAAAGCCCTCAGAAATTTAATCTGGATTGCTGGAAACGACAACTGTACTCAGGGATTGGCGTTCAGACGTAATCAGGGATTGGCGTTCAGACACTGAGGATGCGTTGCAACTAATTTCTCTGCCTGTCTCTGTCTGTCTCTCTCATTTCTCATTTACCATTGGTCGAAAAGGAAATATTTTGATGTAAAGCCCTTTTTTCCTTTGTTTAAATCATATCCCTCTTAAGTGAAGATTTATCGTTTATTCTGGCAAACACGTCATGAAAGACTTCCATTTATAACAGTATGTTTTGAGCTTAATCATGTAAATTTAAATCATGAAAGAAAATGCCTATATAAGTATATATGATATACTTGTCATTGACAATAGGAATTTCACCCCCCCCCCCAAATGTTGTAAATTGTAGAAAAGATTAACGTTAGGTTAGACAACAGCTTATGATAATAACCCATTCATGCATAGCGTATAAGTGCTACGGTTTAGTTCATGATATCTTTTTTTCTATCATCTTACTTGCAGAATATGCTGAATGTATAATCTCACTGGATACTTATAGATGTACATGACAAAGTTTTAAATCGCGTTAAGAGGCTGTCCGTTACCTTTATGACCATTACTGACTTTAATAAGTTAAAGTATTCCCCAAAAATATGCTGATAAGGTAAGGAAAATCTTGAAATGTTACTTTCACCGAGGTCGACAGTTGAAACTATTGTGACCTATTTTTTAAAAACTATTTATCATATCTCTAGACTGCTTCTATGTCCGATATGCTTCTTGTTATTAATCTCAAAGAGCGTGTAACACTTAAAAGAAATTCAGTACGCCTGTCTTAACCTTTATCTGCATCTTGGATCTTGTTCCCATAAGATATGATATGCATCTCACATGACATAAAAACGTATCTGGCCATTAATCATTCAGATTTTGAGAAGTCTTTTCTTTATTTCTAAGAGTCAGAAATGATGATTATCAGTCTCTGTAAAACAGATGATATTTATCAAAGTTAGTAATGCTCTCTCTGCAAATATTTATCTCCTTTCTTTCTTTCTTTTCTGAAAATGTCTATTCGTCTGATGGTCACATTTGTAAAAACCAAATTTCCCCATGTGCTTTTTGTTCTTCCGTAATCTCTTATAATATTTATTGTTGTTGGTGTGTGTGTGTGTGTGTGTGTGTGTGTATATATATATACACACTCGTGATGATCTGAAGAGGTGCATATCAAAATATCACTTTGCTCACGCGATTTTGTTAATTTGTTGCTGTTGTGTCTTGCAGTAGCGTTAAAACAGGGGGGAGGGGGGGGGACGGACGGGGCGGTTGCAGCTTTTAAACTTGGTAAATATTATGTATTATGGCCATCATCTGAGAATGTGCATGTTGACAAATTAATGTGCTTCTGCGACTTTTTATTAATAAAGTAATTGTCGTTTTTATTTCGAGCTGGATGTAGTGTATGACACAATCAAATCCAGAGTTCTATATATATATATATATATATATATATATATATATATATATATATATATATATATATATATATATATATATATATATATTAACACACAAATTGATAACGGCGCAACTTGAAAACGGTTTCCAAACGTTTTGAGCTAAACAAGCTCTTCGTCAGGTGAATAAACACCTTCTAAGGTGCCCTTTGATATCTCCGAGTCTCTTTTTAAAGGTAGCAGGATTAGAACATATGCATTTGGTACGTACGCACATACCATAAGGAAGATTTTTTATTACGTGCTGGGGGTGGCAGCTGGTCGGGAGTAGATACTAGTGAGAGTCAGTAGATTTAGAATACAGGTCAGCTCGTATGTTCCCGTCCAGGAGGGTAGATTGAGTATACAGAAAGATGCTGGATCTGTTTGACGACCCTGACGTAAATTTAATTGTAGGATGGAAGTTATTAGCGAATTAAAAAAATATTGTGAAATTGTCACCCGTTTCGATCCATTTCGATTCTATGTCGTCAATGAATCTGCACCAGCTTAGAGGTCTATGGGGTGCCTCGTTTTGCTCGAGTATTCCCATGCAAATATTGGCATACGAAGGCTCCATTTAGTGCCCATTATAGTTTCATTATTTTTGTAGGAAATGTAGGTTGTTGAAATTTTAAAACTTGAGAACACGTGTTAAAAATTTGACGAAACAGAACATTGGAGGGGAAGGATTAGGTCGACCATCCCACGATTCCTTGCAGGCTGTGATACCTTCCTCGTGTGGGATGTTGGCATATAAGGAACATACATCCATGGTGATGAGGAGAGTGTTATTTGGAAGGTTAGTTTTGGGTGTTTTGTTGAGATCGTTCGTAGTATCTTAGATATATGAAGGCAGTTTTTCCACGAAAAGCCGAAGGTGATAATCAACGAATGCCGACATTTTTTCAGTGGGATAATTGTTTCCGGAAATGATTGGCATCCCCGGGTTCCCTTCTTTGTGTATTTTAGGGAATAAATAAAATCTCCCCCGGTTTGGGGTCAACAGGTAGGAGGTAAGTTATTATTTTGTCATCACTGTGTCCTGCGTTATACATGTCTTTTAATGTCTGGGTCATGACTGAGTCTTTTATAAAATCTCTCGTCCGAAATTTGCCTGTTCTTTTCAGTGGTGTAGTCAGACGTATTCGTGACATGTACAACACAGGACCCCTTATCTGGTGGCTTGATAAAATATCTTCCTCTCGCGCAGTTTTTTCAGCGACTTTTTTTCCTGTTGGGTTCAAATGTCCTTTTCGGTATGGCTCCGTTCGTGAGAATGTATGTCATTTTCCACCGCGGAGAAGAGTGCCTCAAGACCTGGAACTTTACTAGGGGCCATAATCGCACTCTCTCTATCGTCCTCCAAATTCACTATCGTCTTAGTTTGAAAGATTTGAAAATGAATTATCTACTACTTCTAACTCTAGCTCACTACTTTTTTTTAATGGGTGATCTCAATACTGATTTGATGAATGACCAGCAAAATAAATGGAATGATATTCTATAAATATATAATCTCACTCAAGTGATAGTCCCCTACTCGAGTCACATACAAGTCGATGACGTTAATCAATCACTATTATTCTTCGAACCCTGAATTTATAGTCGAGACATTCGTCCCAACATAGTATGTTGGTGATCACTATCCAATCTGTGCCATAAGACACTAGTTCTGGAAACCATTCAAAATGGTCCATACCACAATAAAGTACCAATCCTATAACCGTTTCCATGAAGATACCTTTTTGACCAACTTGAAATATACTCTAAGCAATTGTGAAATTACTTTTATAAATGCAGACCTTGATGTACAACGTTGAACTGCACTTTTTCTTGCAGTCCTAAATATACATGCTCCGATTTAAATCCCAAAGGATCGAGAGAAAAATGCAGTCTGACTGGTGTAACTTTGAAATAAGGGAATCCATGAAACTGAGTGATTTCTGTCAAAATCCGCATGGCAAAGGAAGTTACAAAAATAAAAAAATGAAATTTCGTAAAACTATTAATCGCTGCAGCTAAAAAGGTTATTTTTTCCAAATTAGTTCAGAATTAAGTGACTACAGAGAAATATGCAAACATTTTCGTAACTTTAATTCAAGTTCAAAAGTTCATGATTTCCTTTCAAAATTAAAATCGGTAGTCATACTGGTACAGAGCCATCATATATTGCAAACGACTTAAATTCCCTTTTCATATCATTAAGTTCAATAATGGGAGAACATTCTTTCGCATCACAACATTTTTCACTCCTTATACATTTTATAGAGACGAAAGTCCCATTTCATGTATATTCCAGATGCCTTACATATGCTTTCAAGATGTTATTGATATTTTAGAGAACAATGGAGTAGCAATAAATTCTGGGGCCCCTTAAAAGAAAGTTGTTGATGGGAACTTTAAGCCCCCTGTACCCCCCCCCCTTCACAGTTGCTAGGGTTGCTTGGAAGGTTGCTACGCCACTAGCATTGAAGCAACAGGACTAGATGAAATCTCACAAAAATACGCATGCTATCAGCTAAAGTTGTTTTCCCTTCAATTGCTAGCTTCATAAATACAAGTATTGATACGGGAATCTTTCTGTCTAATCTGAAATTAGCCAAAGTGTTCTCAGTCTTAAACAAGGTGATGTATCATCAGCAAACAATTATCGACCTGTATCAATTTTTCCAACCTTATCTAAAATTAAAAATTATTAACAAAAACACACATCACCCTTCATCTTCGCCGATTTTTTAAAAAAAATATATTCTTCTACAAATTCACCGTTAGGATTCAGAAAAAAGCATTAATCCCAAACTGCCCGAATAAAACAAAGAAGAAGATATATATATATATATATGCACAAACATGCACGCAGCAACAAAATACAACGCATATAAACACTTTTTCCATTAGATAAAATGAGACTGAACAAGATATGACATTTAAATAAGCCCGTTTCTAAACACAAACACGGCATGAAATCCAAACAACATATGCATACAAAAACAGCAACCCACACAAAAGACAACAACTTACTGAACTTAATAGACCTTGAGGGCCTAGGTCACTTATGATTTCAAAACTCAGAAAAAGGAAGAAAGGCAAGAAAATTCGCCTAACAGGATACCATGCCTGAAAGGAGAGAAGTACAAACCTTGAAACCTAAATTTGGGAAAAACTTGATACAATACCTTAAAATAAAAAAAGAAATTGAAAAACATCCCTCCAGATTCTATTTTCAAAATTCATTTTGTTTTTTTCAGGGACAATACCCAATATGCCAACTTGGGTGGACAGGGAATAACAGACATAAAAGCCTTTGGTATTTTGACATTTTAGAGAGGCCACCTCTAAAGCTCTAACCAGTAATATATGCTGGTTGGGACGGAGATGCGAGGTGTTCACAAATAAAGCACAAAGTTGGTTGATACAAGGCTAGCAATTATAGACAATAAAGAAATAATTGGAACAATTTATTTAGATTTTTTTTAAAAAAGTTTAATTTGGTAGATCATGAAATATTGATGAGTAAACTTAATGCATACAAAAATCAGTGATAATTCTTTAGCTTGGTTTGATTCGTACGTAACAAAGTACGTAACAAAGGCAACAGTGTGTTTCTGTGGACAATGCTACATCTTCTTAACAATTTGTCAAAAGTGGATTCCCTCAAGGCTCTATTCTTTTCCCTTTGCTCTTTCTCCTCTTCATTAATGATTTACACTATGAAAGCCGCTGAAACTGATCTTTTTGCGGATGACACAACCTTACATGCTATGAGTGATACAATCTCTTCCTTTGAACACTGTTTACAACAGGACGTTGATGCTGTTATACCGTGGAGCGAAACCAACCAAATGCAATTAAACACGGAAAAAAAAGAAGGAAAAAAACCCACAAAAAACCCAACTAATTATAGTGTAAAGTACTTTAAAGCTATTTCGACGTATAAATCGTTTCTTAACATGGCTCCACAATATGTCAATGATCTCCTAATTACAGCTTCTAATATGCATTCACACAATCTACGGTCTGTTTCAAACTCTAATCTTCACTTGCCTCAATTCAAAACGACTCTGTACAAAACATCTTTTACATATTCCGCAGCAGTGTTGTGGACTATCATTCCCAGTGATATTAAACAAACACCAACACTCTCTTCTTTTAAGGATGCGCTTTACAAATTTCTTCTTTCTGATTATGCCAAATCTCAAACAAAGGGAGATTCCTAACTTGGATACCCCCACTACTTTTCCAACTCCCAACATGCATGTGTATCTAATGTATGTTTTAATTTAATGTGTGCATGTATATTTTATGATTACATGTGAGCGTGTCAGACACTGTAGTAAGTAAAAATTTTGTTTATACATATACGTTGCATTTATAGTTTTAAAATTCTGTTATTGACGACTACATGTAAAATTAGTTAAACCAAACGGTCACTATCTAGGCTGTGTCATATATTTGCTAATACTCTATTTTGTGCTGCGATTTATTTTTCAAATGAAGATGAACAAATCGATTTCGCCACTCCGTCGTTGGTATTTAGCGTCGGATAAATTTTCATTCCAAAATATCTTCCGTAGAGAAATGCCTAAAGAATGATGAGTATGAAAACCTGGACATCTCGAAGAAACCTTCGTGAATGACATTATTGTAACTGACCATGTGCAACTGACATTATTTAACTGACCATGTGAGAGTGTACTTGTGGAGAATCATGGCTGAAATTCTCTTCTCCTTTTGAGTTATCTGCTTTTGAAAAGAGATATCTGTTGCAAACATGGAGTAGCGTCCCTTATGTATTGTGGAGTTTTACAAGTACTATGGCCATTATCAAGCATTTAATATTTATTTTTATTTTTCAGTGTTGTATACAATAATGAATACTTTCTATCTATACATCAAGAGGCTACTTCCTTTATTTGATATTGTGTAATAATAAATATAATTATGTGATATATGATACAAATATTGTGTAATAATAAATATAATTATGTGATATATGATACAACGAACGGTGTTTTCTTGGTACATTTAGCCTTCACTTCTTCATTCGTTTGGCAGTGTACGCATAATAGTAACACTTCGTCTATGCCAGAGGTTTACGACCAAAGACGTCTTCGAAGCAGCCTTTAATGTGAGTTTTGATGTGATGACCAGCCACGAGTAGCTTTACACAAATAATCTATGTAGTTAAATGAACCAGTACTAGAATTAAAAATGTGGACACTTGCTTTTTTGTCCGATTAACAAACAATAAAAAGACAGCATGACAATATGTGAGATTCATATTACGTATTATCACTGTTTGCAAGACTTTTATATTTAAGAGTAGCACTTTTTATGTTCCAATTTCTTTAAAAGCAAACTTTGGACAAAAACAGGAGTACCTTACGGAAAATATTATATAGAGATGCGGACAGAAAGCAACTGATCTGGCAGAACGCCTAGTGAGTAAAATGGTCCATCAAAGCAATGTATGATTTACAAACTGTTGTGCATGTAAGTTTTATAAAATCTGGTTAGAATAGTTTCGTCATAATTGTTCTACAGTATTGTTTATCAAATCTTATTTCTTTTGTGTTGCGATTTCGGTAATATTTGTTCAGAAAATTCATTTTGCGTGGATCAAGCACGCACAATGTTTCATCTTAGCTCTGATTTAAGCATTATACTTAAAGTATGCTTCATTCATTTGTGGATGTAATGTTAAAACTACCGTCAGAGATTTTATCTTTAAAACTAGGTCCTACATGCGCGAGAAATACCTGAATGATCAGATCATCGGCATTGGAAGCACAAAAGTACAGAAAACATACTTACTTCAGCTGTCCCTAAGAATAATAGAAACCTTTGAAATCAGGAACAATATACGAGTTATATGGATATCGGTCAGCAAATAAATTCATTTAATTTCCAATAGTATCTTGAGTCGGAGTTTTATAGTTTCAAAAAGAAGATATCTAAATCTAATCTAAATTATTCAATATGTCACAGGTTAGCTCTCCATAAACAGAATTTGATCGAATTTGCTAACGTACACTGTTGCTTATATTAATCTTGGATCTTTTTTTAAAAATAATTTTCACTGAAAATTACTTTATGCTGCTGTGGTATTGCGCCTGCAAAAAAATATTTGTATATGCTCTCAGTGAATTACAAACTCTTTATTTATTTGTATGTTTAAACTCGAAATGGTTCCAGGGTTCGTTGATAACTTACTCATGGTAAACATTGTAGAGTTTAACAATATTTAAGAAAACAATTTACAATTATTAGAATCAGAAGAAAAAAATTAAAGCCTTATAACTACTAGCCTTTGCATCTGAGACTCTTAAACAAGATGGAATACAGAGAGAGAGAGAGAGAGAGAGAGAGAGAGAGAGAGAGAGAGAGAGAGAGAGAGAGGGGGGGGAGAACAAGAAAAATGTAAGAAAGGAATTGAAGTACCAATTTACATATTAGAATCTCCATTTTGCTATACGTAAAGACAGCATGATGTAGAATTATTGTCTTTCTTATACATCTCTTTCTTCATATATATATATATATATATATATATATATATATATATATATATATATATATATAAGTGGATCCAGGAATGTAGTATTTACTTAGTGTTTTTATTTTACGTGCATCGTTTATTAAAAAAGTCCCAATTACTATCAACATATGCAAAAAGTTTATTTTTCTTCAAAAAATCTGAAATACTGAAATACAAAAAGTTTAACTGCCTTAAAAAAAATTATAAACTCTTGTATGATTGAGTCGTATTAAAGTTCAGTGCAAATGTAAAAATATCAGATTATCAAGCAGTCTGAGATAATCTTTCAAAAGACATAAGACTCCTAAAGCAGTTTACATTTCAAAGATACTTTTCGCTTGACTTTACATTAATGTTAAATCTTTGTATAGTTTTCACTTAAATTCCTTAATGACGTAGTGGCTTTTCATGTGCAAGGAAAATGTCTTTTACAATCAATGTAAACAAATTCCAAACTTATTATTATTTTTTGCTCAAGATAAAGGAAACGGAGCTCGGCTTGTGAGCTTTTGACAACTTGCTGCTTTGAAATATTGTACAGTTTTCAACATTTATGAAAACAAACAAACAAAAACAATTTACAATTATTTACATCAGAAAAAGATATAATGAGTATTTAATAATCATACTTCGTATATGAGACTCTTAAGCTAGATTGAAAACGAGAGAGAGAGAGAGAGAGAGAGAGAGAGAGTCGAAGTATTAATTTACATATTAAAATTCTCCATGTACATGTCAATGTAAAAGACAGAATGATGTGCAATTATTATAATTACTATACCTCTTCCTTCCAAGATACATAAAAAGTGTGTAGTAATATAATTATTACTCAAAGAGTAATCATAGAACAATCATCATTTATCAAATGCTTACCATGTACAATCAATCAATGCAGAAAGTTGTTTTCGCAAGAAAATAAAGTTAATTGCCATTAAAAGCATAACTTCCAAACTCGACTGAATCGTGTCAAAGTTTATTACATATGTAAAAAATAATATCAGATGTCTATGCAGTTTGATATCAGATGTCTATGCAGTTTGATATCAGATGTCTATGCAGTTTTATATAAGATAGTCTATGTAGTTTGATATCAGATGTCTATGCAGTTTGATATCAGATAGTCTATGCACTTTGATATCAGATAGTCTATGCACTTTGATATCAGATGTCTATGCAGTTTGATATTAGATAGTCTATGCAGTTTGATATTAGATAGCCTATGCAGTTTGACATCAGATAGTCTATGCAGTTTTATATCAGATAGTCTATGCACTTTGAAATCAGATAGTCTTTGCAGTTTGATATCAGATATCTATGCAGTTTGATATCAGATAGTCTATGCAGTTTTTAGATAATCTTCTGAAAGACATTAATGCAGTTTAAATTGTAATGCTACAATTCATTGTACATTACAAAGATTCAAACTATATTCCCTTTGAAAGGAAAGTATAAAGATTTTTAAAGTCCAACAGTTTAATTTTAAATTTAAACAAAATCCCCTTGTGTAGTGAAAAGTATATAGAAACAGAGCACATATTGTACCAAATTACCACAACTGTATGCCAAATTTCACGAACATTTCTAAAGATCATTCATAACATATTGTTCATAAGATAGTTTATCTTACAAAATTCAGAAGATATCTCGTAAGCTGTTCAACGAAACTGCCGTAGAGACGTCACTGCTAAGATCTAATTTATGAAATATCTTAGAAATTATTATATTTATTTATGTATTTGTTAAATGGAACGGTCAGTGGTCACAAATGTAATTTATAGTTAGTACAAGTACGTCTTATTGATACTTCTTTACAAAAGTAGAATGATGCTTTTATAACACTTTGGTAAAAATGTATATATCCTTCCCTACCCAGAACCTGAGGTTAACTACTCTTATGGTTTTTAATGTTATTTCTTCCTACATACATTTCTCCTAATGAATTCGTTTTGGGGTAAGCGCATGGAAATCACGAGGCCTGTATCTTATTAAAATAAGAGTTAAAGATGTATATTTTATCTGCCTGCTATCCGTAATGCCACAACAAATACTTGAACGTTTCGCATGACGAAGTTATATATATATATATACATTGCTGCAGATATTTAAAAAAATTATCTGTATTCTTTGATGTGTTTAAGCATGTCGTTCACTATATTTATGTGAAGACTAAATGTGATACTTACTGCTGACAACAATAAAACAGAAAGGTGTAAGACGGAGAAGAAGAAACACAATACGGGGTTCGTATGTACATTGATTTATAACATTAATTTAGGTTAGAATGATGATGAAGGCGACAATTTCACTAACACAATATGTAAACGTAGACCAGCAGACCATCCCCCTCCCATCCGTACGCGCGGAGGAGGAGGAGGAGAGAGAGAGAGAGAGTGAGAGAGAGAGAGAGAGCGAGAGAGAGAGAGATGTATTAACTTTTTCTTTATCTTCATACAGGTCATCTCAGACATTTAGCCATATCATGTTTGCTTAATAATAATTATTATTCTATACACAATTTTAAGTTAAGTTGTAATACAATGACATCTATCAAGTTCATTCAATGTATTTTATAAATAGGTGACAAAGTTCAGCACATAAGGGTCATGTTAGGTGACAAATCTTAGCATAAAGTTCTCCCTGTGATAAGGGGATTTCATACTCACAGTTCGTGCCTTTGATGCTCTGGTATTATTGTTATGTATTATTATTATTATTATTATTATTATTATTGCAGAAAGCAACATCTCAGAAAAATGTCAGCAAATCTTACACACACTAGAAAAATGTGGAAAGTAGAATATATAGCACTGAGAATTCCAATACCACTCTTCAATTAATCTTGAATATAAAAACATTTCTTGTTGTCCTTTTCATATTCATATTTATTATTATTATTATTATTATTAAACAAGAAATGTTCTGACGCAGATTTTGAAAGTCACTCTTCTACAGTTATGGATCTTGCGTCGGGACTTGAAAGAAGGAGAACATCTACGCCAAAATGTGAGTTTGCAAACCAGACATTAAATTTACCATCAGTGCAATATGAATGCGTGGAAGTCAAATAATGAATATTTAAGTTTGTATTCATCGAATCTGTCATATATGTGATAGAGAACAAAAGTGTGAATTGTTGATGAAATAAATGTAGTACATTTATGTAATATGGACCTTGACGCAAAAATTATTCCAAAGAGTACTGAATTTAAAGAAAAGAATGAGAACCGGTACCTTGAAATAATAAATGAGATGGACACTGTTTATCTCAGACAGAGTACTTTTGTGAAAGTTAAGAGAGTGTGCATTTTGAGTTTTTGCATAGAAGAATCAGAAACGTCCAGATAACAATAATTACACTAGACTAGATTCTGAAGACTCAAACCCCAACATACTTTTAACAGTAGATTTAAAGTAATGGTCGTGTGATATTGATTGATGACGCATTTAGAGGAAAAAGACGTAATTTTAAAAAAATCTTGCATAAATTGACAAATGTCCCATAAATTGATAAAACGATTCACATTTTGGGCGATACATGATAATTTCAAAGCGGTCTCAGATTTACGTGCCGTCAAGTAGGTAGTGTGCATGCAGTTTTCAGTGCCTAATAATGTGGCTGAGATTGACACAAACAAATGCTCCAAATTAAAGTCTAAAGCGTTTAAAATATTGCTCTTTTATAATTGGTAAAACACACACCTATATGTATCTTTATGTGTGTGAAGAGATTGTAAGTTAGCTGCGCTGATAAATCTACATTCGACAAATTTCTTATCTTTAATATTTATTTCAAGCAACAAAATTCTACTGTTACTATTGAAATAAACTTATTAATTTGTAAACGTGAGCCTAGATCGATACGTTCACATATATATCTATATATCTATCAAATATATATATATATATATATATATATATATATATATATATATATATATATATATATATATATATATATAGCGAGAGAGAGAGAGAGAGAGAGTGTCGAGTTGGAAGATGACTTCGATTTATTTTGTTCATTAGGTACACATCCGATTAGTTGGCGTTCTTTGTATTCGCTACTTCAAGAAATTTAAACTGTAATTCACTGTAATATGCATGCGTTGCATCAGTTTCCAAACACTATTTAAAATAAACGCGATTGAGCTTACATGCATAGTCAGGGTTTAGATACATGTAAATGGTATTAGTAATTTTATACATATTTATTCTTTGCAACTTTCTTTTTTTAAATACAAACTTCTTTAGTTATTCTTTGATTTGCTTACTTACTATTACGATGTACCAAGCAATAAGCTGATATGCATCAAAGCATATATGTAAAAGTCGACAACTGTTCTTATAGTGGTTCAATGAAGGTAGACAATTGCTATTGTTATGTCGAGGTTATATCGTCCAGGACATCCTTTTTTGGTTTACGTCAATTGGGATATTTCCACTGGGTATATTGGTCATTGCTTTTTGAATATAGTACATCAATATTGTGAATAATTATCAGTCTTTGCGACAGAATATCACTCCCAAAGAATATTCAGGAGTAGCATAATTATACCTTGCGTCGGAATTACAGTCGCTATTTTGTCATCATAACATATAGCAATGCGTACTATGGGTCTTATTAAAAGCGATTAAATAACATGTCTTGAATTTCATAGAGCAAATATTGACAAAAGTTTCCCAGACTGAAGATCCGTGATTGTCTTTCGCAATAATCAAAGTCTGGTACTTCCCAAGCATTGGCGCCAGCCATTTATATTCCCATATTTCCTCCTACACATATTATCATACTTTGCAAGAGCACCAGCAACATAGGGCATTTTAGCAGATAGATTCTGGCGTCAGAACGCTCTTAACGAGCCCTCTTTTATTAGCGAAAGGAGATAGACATTGCATTCTTTCAGAAGTTGATTCCTCCTTCTGGTATATTTCATCATTATTCACCCAAATGTATTCTATGTGATATGTCATTACCTAATGTAAAGAAATAATGAAAACTATATTATTCAAAATGTAAAACTAGATACGTATATTAAAATGTAATGAAAAATGGTTTAGTTCCGACGCCTTAGTCTTATGTACATCTTGAGATTTCTTTTATCTTTATTGTATGTGACTTCATCAGTATATGGTGAACATTAATTATTATTTAAAGCATACCACCTTAACATTACCAGGATTGTATGATTTCACAAAGTTTATGCAAAATAAAAAAATACATTATAATCTAGAAGATGGTGATATCAAGAGACAAAATTAGGTTTCCTCCCAACACAGGTCGTATTTCTTGCCTTATTTCAAGTATTAGCAAAAACGCATTGATTGCAGTGATGGAATTACTATTGCAAATAACATTAATATAATTTAGTTTTTTTTAACAGTAGTTATTAGTGTTATGGGTCGGGTTGTACATTATTCCATTTAAGGTCAGGTTTGAAAAATAATTCGTGTTTTAATGGACTGATTAGCTCATCTATCATTAACAGATCCAAGACAATTAAAACTCCACGCTGACGGATTTTAGAGGCGACGGTTCTAGAGGTTAAGACAAATACTACAAAGAGACACAGCGACATACTGCACTCTAAAAATGATATACTTCTATTATTACTTACTTTAATTGCCCCAATATATAGTATATGTGGCAATCAATAAGGATTATAACTGACAAAGTGGATTACCGGTGAGATAATCTTTTCAAAGACACTATTACCGGTGAACCGAAACTTGAAACAGTGAAAATAAAAAAAAAGACAGTAACGATTGCTTTTCTTTGCGGCCGCTGCAGATTTAATGCTAACAAGTTTGCACATAAGAAAACGGTACTGGCTGAGGAAAAGTAAAACGTGATTTTAACAAGCTAGTTCATGACGCATATGTAACAGTTATTTCTTATTTCACGGATCATGAAATTGCGCATTCCTATTGGCGGAGAAAATATGTATATCTTCATATTTTATGATCTAGAGGAAGCAGATGACATTGATTGGCTTATAAAAAATCTGTACACAGATAAATAACGTTTATTTCATGTGCCATTTGCTAAGGCCGCTGTCAGTTGCGCATATTTTCTACCATTATGTGTCAGAGAATGAATTGTTTAATAAAAAATAAAAAATAAAAAGAAACAATATCGGCACATCTATATATTCTGAAGAGTTCTATATCTCTGCCCATCTTCTTCTAATAGATCAGCTTTTTTTCTATTCAGTCATCTGACCATCTGTCTAATCATTTTTCTATTGTCTATCGACCTGTACGTCTGTATCATGTACGTAGGTACTTAAGGGAGGTATGTAGATATGTATCGGTTTTTTTCCAAATACAATCTGTATATTTGACAAATGATTTCTCATTTTGTGCTGATGCTTAATCGTGAAGCTTATCCAAAAGCTGTTTTCTTATTAGTCGATACACCGAGATAGCGTTCCAAGAAAGATACGGCTAGTATAAGCTTGCAAGGCGAAGTATCAGAAGCGTACACCACCTCCATCGTTTGAAGGTACGATATGAACGGTGCGTTTTGCATGAGCTACAGGTACCGCAAGTTGCGATTAACCCTCATAAATCACAGAGAAGTTGTTGGGCTAAGTGTGTTCTAGTATTAATGTCATATGATGATTAAAATATACGGTACAAAACAGAACTTTACTGATATGACGTACGCAAAAAGCACATAGTCAATACAATACATAATTCAGATATAATACACTGTTGCATAAATGAATAAATAAATAAATAAATCAGTCAAAAAATAAATAATGGCGATCGAAACCTGTGTACACATAAATCCTCGAAGAGAGAGAGAGAGACAGAGAGAGAAGATAATCTAAGTTGGAATGCATTATACACATATTTACCTAGGTATTTTACAGTTGTTAAATCTTCATTTTTAAGTAATTGTAGTAGTTTATACATGCTTGCTTTATGCCAATAATAAGGATCAATATAAGATTTTCTAAGAGAGAGGTATAGAGGACAAATTAAGACAAAATTATATTCATCTTCGACCTCATTATTTACACCAAGTTCAGATTTCCTGCCATACCGTTCGTTTCCTACATGACTACCAATCTCAATACTAAATGGGTGTGATGAAACCCTTCATTTACTTAAAGCCTTTCTGTGGCTCGCATTAGCAATTATTCTTAGATAAGAAGCGGTTTCGAAGATATATTTTATATCTTTATACATATATAAAGTTTTCGAAGCACCTGCTGAACTCCAGTCAGAATGAAATATATATTTTATTTTAGTCTTTAATTTAAAAGCGGTAAAAAAGGAAGATATCTGGACTGAATTAGGGTAATACCAGACTTCTCCAAAGCCTGAAGTCAATAGTATATTTCTCACATTAGACACCTAGTTTTTATAATTCTTTCTTTCGCAATCGGTAAGCATTAATTGGTATATTTTTCGAAGAATACAATTTTTTGTGTTTAGCAATTTGAACCAATACTTAATGATGCGCACATATCTATTTAGATAAAGTGGATATCGGCCCAACTCTCGATATACAAACATAATGTTGATAGCAAGTTCAACATCTAGTAACCACTTGCAATATTTTATATGTACCAGTTCAATTAGTCTGCTTTCAAAAATCGCCAAATTTCACAGCAATAAGACAAAATTGGAGATACAAAAGAATCAAATAAATCACACAGTATATTCACTGCACATTGTAGGTTATTAGTATTATTCAGAAGTACGTTCATTGCTGTAACACCTTTATGTTCTAGGATTGTAAATGTCAAATAATTCTGACAATAAATTGCGGTTTTTAACGAGTAGGCCACTGGCCTAAATTACATAATACATGTAACATTAACAAATAATAAGCACGTGAGTGAAATAAAAATGATATACATACACAAAGTATTACATATATTATTATTATTCATCAGAGTTTACATAACAAGATTCTTGAAGTTATTTTCTATATTTAAGTGCGTAGAATAAAATACACATTTTCTTCTACTTTACATAACAGATAACAATTTTTCCTCTAAAGGGTTTACAATTTTTGTTTAGATAAATGTAGTTTACGATATAATTCAAAAGCCCCACATTCACATATAAAATGTTTTTTTAGTTTCAATAGTTCATTTTTTTTTATTGAGTTAATGTAATGTGGGCTACTGGCCCAAATTATCCATTATGTGTAAGATAAACACATAGTAACAAGCGTGTGAGTGATATATATATATATATATATATATATATATATATATATATATATATATATATATATAGAGAGAGAGAGAGAGAGAGAGAGAGAGAGAGAGAGAAAAGAAATATACATAAACAAATAATGAGCTATGTCATTATTATTCGTCATAGTTAACATTACAAGAATTCAGGGATACCTTTCTATGCTTAAGTGCATATAATAAAATTTACATAATGAGTTAAATGAAAATTTGTTTCTACTTTGCAGGGCATATCAAAAACGTATCCTCTGACGGGTTTACAAAAAGATATTTAGGTAAATACAGATATGGATGTGAGTGAAGTTTACCTTGTTAGTCGTGTGTTATGAGCTTTGTGTAATTTCACGTAATATGGGTGTTTTAATTATGTAAAGTATTCTGAATTTGATATGGATATATTTCTGAATTAACACTCTTTACTATGGTGTGGATATTTTTTTATCCAAAATTCAGTTTTAAGGAAATATTTGAGTAGTAAATAAGATTCTTGGTAACATATTTCAAACATTGGGGTATTTACATGATTAACTCAACCTAGTATAGGTTAGACACATTTTCTTGAAGTTGGAAGAGTAATATAGTGACAGTACTTAATTAATTAAATAATGTAAAGCTCGGGGATTCTACGAGTATAAACCATATCTGCTCCAATCTCTGTGTTCTTGTTCACAATGGATATATGCCTTGTGTTATAGAAATTAAGGATTTGTTGTTTTAGCCAACCAGTCAAGGCCAGAGAAACCAGCTGCATTTTTATTTTCTTCTGATCACTAAAATACAACCATATTTTGTAGGTAGCTTTTCTGTTGAGAAATCTCTATAGGCAGAACGTTCACGCCTCTCTGACTCTAAGTATCGATACAGTTTAAAAAATATACCCTTCAGCGGAAAAGTACACTATTCACATGATGGCTAGGATATCAAGGCAGGTTAATTATTAACCTTCATGGGATAGACCAGGCGACAGTTATTACCTAGTGAGATAATACTGTCCCAAAGTTTTGTGGAATCTTATTTCCGGCCCAGCTAGTATTATTTAACAATATATCTTTCTGTATTCCAGACCATTTTGAGCTTTCTTACTATGTTTATATACTTGGATATTTTCCTTACATAATGCAATTTCTGTTAATAGTCCACCTTCATTCATTACACACCATTTTTCTCTTTTGTCAAACGATAAAATGTCGGTCCTTTTGGTTCTATTCTGTTTTAGGTCTTGATATTCAAGTTCTAAATCGAATTTCCTTACAATTCTCAACAAATGTTCTATAATATGATAATATCACTTGGTTGTAAATCTTGTCTGATATTTAGAAGATGGCTTCCAGTTAATCACTAAAGCTAGTATTTCGTTTTGCTCTTTCTATTTGCACAAGGCTTTCACAGTGCATTCTATCATGATATAATCACCCCTTGCTTCCCTATTCAGACATATTCAGCACATCAGAAATACACCCGTAGCATGTATTCTTGTTTATTCCAAGTCAACTAAAGTGTTTTGTACTGCAAATAATAATAGTACATTTGTCTCCTTCTCTATGTGACCAAGTTCTAGCCATATTCGTGTATCTACACTGGTCCTTTGCTTTGTCGAGTTGTATCCACCAAAGTTCTTGACAATGTCATTGTGTCTGTTTATAAAAAATACTGTTTTTGCAACAATTTACTTGTCCTGAGTCTGATTGATCCTTCTGTCATTATCATTTTATTACGTCTGATGCAAATAAATCAATTCCACACCCCCCTTTGAAGTCACTGGTTACTTTTGGCTCTGTATGGATGATATATATTTCTTTTCTCACACAAATTTCACCTCTTCCATAGACAAAAGATGATTCATTTGCTATAAATGCAATTTTTCCATGTCTTTATAAGAGCCAGACCTAAGGAACAATTTATCAGCTAGAAATGGAGTGCAATCAAAGGAAAAGATTAAAGATAACATTATGTACACAAAGATACTTTATATGAATTTTATCAAGCTAAACCTGCAATAAAGTGTTGATTCGACAGTATAAAAGGAGCACACTTAATGCCCCAAGCGTTGAATAACGCGATAGTGACTGAGATTTATTTTCATTCTTATTGTAAAACCATATGCACTGCCAGAAAACATTCAGTGTAGTTTTTAAGTACGTTAGTTTTATTCATGTAAAATTATTTTAACTTGGCAATTAGCTTTATTTTAATGTTTGCCAAATAACACAAGTACCATCAACGCATCTCGTTAAGACAATTCTCGGAATTGTTATATTTTTGATCAAAGAGGTGACATTGTTATTTATCCTAATCCCCAATTTTAAAAAAAAATCTCCAGCCTCCAAGATTCTAAATAGCATTTCTAGTCCAAAGAGACTCCCCAATTGGAGATAATGCTCATAAATTTGTCAAAGTATATCAGACACGGCGTTTGTCATGTCTGTTTTTCTTTGTGTTGCACCACTCTTCTAATGAGTTTTGCAAACATGGTATAATTTGTAAATTATTAACCCTTCCCTCGTCTAAAAACAAGCAAGAGTACGTGTGGAAAACAAGTCAAACGCTAGATAATAGGACCGAATAGTCATAACTTTACTTGTATGCGATCATACATCAAAATACTTGAACATTTTAAGAAAATACTTTTCAGGTGTGTTGAGATGAGTAACTGTAAAACTATAAATACGTGGATCACGCCAGAGATTCCATTTAGAAAATAGTTATTTGTATTTTCCTATTATGCTAAGGTCAGAGATCCTTTGTAACTTCCCTGGGTATTTTTAGTTCTTCATTATCATGGACAATGTCATCATTAGTCATTTTATTTTCTGTAAGAATCATTATCAAACATTATCTATCTATCTATCCTCCAACGCCCACTTAAAGAAAACAAAATATATAAAAAAATATAAACTTGGAAATAGATACATTTATCTGTCATTAAAAGGATAGTTTTATGTCATGTTTATCGTGCTATGTAAAACATTAGAGTAGGACAAAATTACTCATTTGCTTTCTGAAACATTAACTGAGTGAAAAGTACACAATAAAAGTTAACCAAATAAGACATTTGTAAGTTTTTGAGATTTATTTTTCGAATACTACCTAAGATTATATTTTACGTGATAAATACTTTTTGAATGATAGCCTCTAATTGCAAACTGACAGTAGGGACAATGACAAAAACATTGAATCACATTTTAAGGAGCGCAATCTGAATGCTCTATTTGATTTTAATGTTAATGTGCTTACAAAAATATATTTCTTTTATGTTGATCAAAGGATACCCCAGACCAGAAAAGTTCATCTGTCTTTAAAAAAAAGTGTACACTAAGCCACTAAAAATCATAATCAGTAATAAGTCATTAGTATCTAAAGGTACATTTCTGCTGAGTTTACTGACTTTTCACAAATTAGGTTGATCTATAACCTACCTATTTATCCCGTAGAAATGTTTCCTTGACAAGCCTTTAAACCTTTCCTTCACAGCCTTAAAATCTTCTTCGCTGTGGCCACGGTTCGAGACACCTTTTTTTACCCCTTGTGATTCTCAATACTGTTTAATTGGTCTATTAACCTTAATTATTTGTATTTTGTCATGCAGATAGCATTGATGTACTCATTTGAAATAATCTTAAAAACATCCCACGTTTAACCACCTGAATCCATATAAGATGACTAGCATGAAAATGCAGGACTGACTCTTAGTGATAAGATGTATATGCTTGATGATCTTCTACAGAGCGGCATTTTCAAAACCAAACATCAACTCCTATCAACGCATATAATTTCTGATATTTTGTTTTCCAAAGGAAGAAAAAATGTGACGAAAACTGTGCATGAAAATTTCTGACACGACCTTGACATGGAATAAAGGGTGTTTCTTTTTTACTAGAGAAATGTAACCACTCCAGAATTGCATCCTTTCATTCAGACTAATCTTTTGATTTCCTATTAGATTCCTGACTATTTTTTTTATTTTTATTTTTCCTAATTTTTAGACTGGAGCGCATTCTCGCTCCCACGCGTATCTTAGCAATTCTTTCTTAGCGAAAAAAAAAATAGACAAAATATTAGGTCTTTATGTTTAACCTCTACAAGGTAATATTTCTATGGGTCAATCTGTTCTAATTCCTTAATATAAAAGTCTGTTGGCTATTAGTTGCAACTTGCATTGAGATGCTTTTGGTTAAAAGTAGTGTTATACCATTAGAAATAAAAATCGTCTTTGAAACAACATCCCGTAACAAGAAGTTCAACCACCTCCTGTACATTGGATCTATATTTGCCCTAAACGCCCGAAATATCTTAGTTATTTGTTTGTCTGAGGGGAGGTGGGGGGGGGGGGGGGCGGAAGAAAAGAAAATTATTATTATTATTATTATTATTATTATTAATTTTCAAACCTTATAGTTTATACATGCTTACTGTGATAAATGCTGTTCAATTATCATAGACGCAATGCGCAGGCTTTGAGAATTAGCCAGGGAAGGTTTGTGCTATTTCATGTCACTATTTTACACAAGTATATCACTTAGAACTGGAAAACTTACTTTAGATCATTTGATAGCATGTAATAGTCACTTCCAAAAAGCCAAGTATGGAATTTGATGTTTTCAATATTTAGAATAGTGTATGTAGTTCATACATCACTGCATACTGGACAAAAGATTTGGTTTGAATGCTTTCATTTTCGAAATCATACATATAATCATATTCACAGAAAAGAGTTACACTTTAATTACACACACACACACACACACACACACACACACACACACACATATATATATATATCATAAGATAGATAGATAGATAGATAGATAGATAGATAGATAGATAGATAGATAGATAGAAACAACGTGTTCAACGTTATAAGTCACCACGTTAGAGCATAAGTAGTACGAGTCATATCTCTCTTGGGATTATCTGGCATCATTACACAGAAGAGTCATATCTCTCATGGGATTATCTGTAATCACTACACAGAAGAGTCATGTCACTCATGGGATTATCTGGCATCATTGCACAGAAGAAACACGTGAGGTAGCAAGCTAACAATCGATTGCCTCGAAGAAATCCTGCTCATAAATATTATAAATGTAAGAAGTAAGTTATACCAAAGACAACGATTAGTTAGTTTAGTGTACGGAAATGTGATTCGCCACTACTCTTACATTACAATATGTACAAATACCACTGAATGAAAGTGTACAACTAGATATGAAGCTGTCAAATGAATTTCTCTCCACGCAGTGAAGTATAAATATCATTTGTAAGAGTTGATGGATCATGTAAAAAACGAGATATAGATCAACATGATATGGATTCGAACTATTCGTTATAAAAAGTGAATTGGAGCAAAATCTTCTTTTTTGTTATCTACATACCATGTGTGCCTTCTTGTGCTCTTTGGTAAACCCTATCCAAAGTCTAAAAGTCTTATTAATTATATTCATGCAGTTCAGTTTTACATCGATTTATGTACAAGTCAGGGGTGGTCTTTATCATCAAAACTGACTTTTATGACACTATCTTCTTTTCAGAACAACTAATAACTAAAGCTCGCTGACATACTCTAAAATAATTCTAATACTTGTCACATGTGTGACAAATTTCCCCAAAGAAATAAACATCTCGGTTATGATGTTAATGAAGGTAATACAAGACGCGTAGATCAATTTTTCGTGCTGAAGGGTTTTGCATTTTATTAATAAATTTAAATTTTTTCAGATCTCATGAAGTCGTAAATAAGAACTTTGGACACAAAGTATTAGAGGCACAAAATTTAAAAAAAAGGTAACAAAGTTTTTGTAACTTGAGGATGCAAATGCTGTTAAATGTCAAATAAACTTTCTTGTAGAACAACAATTTTTGATTCACAAGATGGGAGAAAAAAGTTATTCTTTAAACCTTAAAAATATTTTTATCGCGTTTAACATCTCGAGTAATAAGTGCAAAATTTAAAAATCAAATAAAATATCAAAAGGACTTTCAGTCTGTATCCCGACACCAGACCTGCCGACTCTATACCAGCAGCTGCCCTTAATGCAATCACTCAAACAACCTTTATGACGTTTTCTGTATTCCCAAAACATAACATTCTGATTCTTCCACTTACCAAAACTCGTCCTAAAAACATAGAAAATATCTGGCTTCACGTCTCAGCTCGTCAAGAAAACACAGAAAATATCTGACATGGCATTATTGAGACAAAGAAATAGTTAAAATGAAAAAATAATTGAAGATGCGTGGGCCGGGGGCAATAAGTCTGAAATATTGCTTCTGTATGTCACACGACCTAATAATCGAGCCGTGACAAAGTATTCGACCCCATTCAGGCCCAATGTGTACCAATTTATCATGTGCTTAGTTTGTAGGTCACCGTTGTAAGTACCGCCAGTATTTTTATAAAAAGTAATAGTCCTGTTTTCCTAAAAATATAGCATTCAAATTTGTTAGAAAGAAAAGAGTTCTAGTAACTAGCTTACGAAATCATCTTGCCCACACAATTAGCGGTAATGTATTTAAATAGAGATCAGGACATATCAAAAGTACGCAGACCGGTAAAAAACACAACAACAAAAGCAACGGAACTGTTGCATCTTTCTCACACTCTCTCTATCTGGGTGTGTTTCAATTTTCTGTTCATATATTTCGATGTTACTCATAACCCTGCAGATTTATGAGTGAAAGATAAGAAACTGGTGCCAAATGCATTCCTTGCAATTTGGTGTATATTATTAAGTATTTCATGAATCCAACCTAAATCTTGAGTAAACCTGGCTACCGTACTCTTCACGCCAGACATCGGTCTTTACCTACCAGCCGATAATCAAGTCAAGATATAATTTATTGAAGAAAACAACGCCTATGTAACTCCGACTACAAAGCGTCTATATCATTACAAATACATGTACATCGCAGTGCTTAAACCGTCATCCACTTAAAATCAGTGCAATGGCAAGTCCATGAGAGCTGCCACGCATTAAGAATACAATTCTTCAAAAATGTCCAAGACGAAGAAAATTGTTGAAAACTAACTAGATAGGTTCCAGCTCGATAAACGTATGATGTGGTTGATCAGATAATTCATTTGGCCATTTGAACAATTTTGAAGAAAAACTAAGTACCTGAGCCATGTTAAATTTTAATATTATTTTGTCGAAATGACATTAATAATTAGGACATTAATAAAGATGAAAACCTATACTACTACTACTACTACGAATACTACTACTACTACTACTAATAATATAATAATAATTATTATTATTATTATTATTATTATTATTATTATTATTATTTCTCTAGCTCGGGTAGTTTATTTGAAACATATAAATCATATATTTTCCACAATGGACGGTGCACACTTAACACAGTTGCAAACTTCACTTACTAGATCACTAGCAAGGACCTTTTCTTTCATTTTATAACGCGCCAATCCATTTAGATTGAATTTGGTTGTAGAGAAAGAGCAATGTATTTCTTACGTAAAACGTAGTAATAAACAAAACCGCGGTAATGTATTGCTTACATAAAACGTAGTAATAAACAAAACCGCGGTAACAGTTTAAAACATTTGTTTTGATTTGTTAATGGGTTTCGTTCTATACATTACTCATCAATGACGTCAGGGAAGATCACTTGATAATAAGAACACCTGCTTGAACTTTGTTGCTTTAAATGAAGAAAGTGTTGCTCATTTTTACGTGAAATATGCTAAATGATGTCCTACATTTCTAAAACTTTAAGTGTAACCTGATTAAACTCAGAGTAAGCAAATATACTGATGTTGATCCGAGAGTAAGCAAATACACTGATGTTAATCTGAGAGTAAGCAAATATACAGATGTTAATCTGACAGTAAGCAAATACGCTGATTTTATTATATGCTGTGAACCAATTCAGATTTATGTTTGCATTACTAAAACTAGTCAATATTTTCCCGCTGTTGAAGGTAGATAAGGTCAGATTGTAGACGAACGAACTGCACGTACCATTGTCAACCATGTGACGTATGACCACTTTTGTTTACGGACAAAATGGCGCACAGAGACATTTGATACCAGGGTAAACGGAATCGCAATTTGTTAGATTCTACAAGAACTTTTAAATGCGATGCCAGTTTCAATAGTATAGCATTGATTGGAAATAGTAGAGAAAACTTTCTGTTATTAACCGAATTTTCATCTTAGTTTCAATTTCGCTAACGGGAAAATGAAATAAAACAAAATCGGTAAAAATACTGCTTGAAAGGACAGAGACGCATATTTGTGCAACACAGAGCTGACTTTATACCAAGATCTCGATATTTGCTTCTTGAGAGTAAAATAATATGTTAGATAATAATAACGCTTGATTGTCAACAGAAAGTTTGATGCTTCCTTGAGTACAAGTATTTTAGCCGCAATAAAAACTTTACCGGCAACGCAACGTAACAGTTCAGCTGATGTCATCGATACAACGTGACACATAAAGAAGTAAGCGCAAATGGGATTGATTTCTTACGAACTCTGGATGGGGATGAGTCTTTTAAATTCATTCGAGTGAAGTTGAAATTGTAAGATCTGTTGAGTTTCTGTTTCCATGAAGGTTGAATAAAATAACGCTTGTATGTCCCTTAACGGTGTAAAGTGTATAACAAATAGATTATTAAATTTGTTCTGAAAAATATTCGAGTGGATTAATTATTTTGGTAGTAGCTGATGAGCTACACATATTTCATTATATTTTGTTTGTGTTGTCGGGGGTGGGGTTTAAACTAGACAACGGGTGGCTTGCGGTATGCAAACATTAATGTCAATTACATTTAACGTCCATGACATACACGTCATCTGCAGATGAAGCTGACATTCCAACACATCTGCGAAAGAAAGATGCTTTCTGACTCGTCGAACGCCAAAATTTGCAGCAGTAACAATCCATTATTGTATACCCAGCTCGTGACTTCATATGCAAAGTTATTGCGTGAGATGGTGCAGTACATTTCCACTTATTGGACGTTGTCAGTCACTTAAGGTGTCCTGTTAGGCACACGTAGTACCCAATCAGTTTGTTGCTACGTAACATGACGTCACATCAGGTTTATCATGACCAGTGACGGCGCGAGGTGGGGGGGGGGGGGCGGCGGCGGGAGCAATTGACCCCAGGAGCCAATGCGCCATCGAGAGCTTTTCTTTTTTGCAGCTGAAAGTTTCATAGTATTTCACCTCAACCTTGGTGTAACGGGGGCAATTCTTCACAGAACTTATATTTAGAAAGGGGGGGGGGGGGGGAGGAGGTTGGAAACTGACATAAAAACTGTTCTCTGTGGCAAAGTAGGGGCGCCACTAAAAAACATTGCCCCTGGGCGCCTCGAACCCTCGCGCCGCCTTCGATCATGACGCAACATTAGGCAAAAATTCACGTCACGTCATACTATGCATTTATGGGCGATTAATTCATAAAACATAGCAAGAACTAGATATCTCTTTAAACGTATTTGTATTATTTTTAATTTTGGGAAATGCAATTTTAATGCAACTTATTATTAATAAATTGTGGCCTTGCCCGTAGAACACGGGGCTGCTCCGCTGTACTTCGGTCTTCACCCCACTATCGAAGAGTACAAACACTATAATCTATAACTATTTACTTGCATTGGTATTTGTTGGGAGAGGTAACTAAGATTTTCATTCGTCAGAATGTGAGCACGTGATCAAGTTGAGTTGCGTTTATTTCAACATTAACTGTGAAGATAACAACTTTTCTAAATATACCCACTTCTATAAATAAAGTCACGTGCAAATCAAACCCTTAAACACTACAAGTAAAGGCAGACACAACGCATGAATTCAAAAAAAAAAAGAAAAAAAAAGAAAAGAAAATAAGAAAAAATATTAAAAAATGGAATACATTGAAATTGAAAGACTAAAAGAACAAACCGGGCATTATTTGTTGTGTGATTCGGCAACTGAAATTTTATACCACGATAAACTCAGAAAAACAACATTAAACTCTTAAAAACTGTGGAAAAGCTTAACGGAGCGGTGGCGTCATAACGCTGTCTGTGACGCAGTGCCATTCAGAATTTAATTTTCGGCTGTTTTACGACCAATGTTCCAAAGTATTTAAAAATGGGAATAACTATCTTATGTTCCAGGATTTGAGGCATTAATGGTGGGTTTAACTGTCGAAAATATTCGTTGAACCGGCTTCGCTGACACGTAGCCGGCATTACGCAATTCGCTACGTTAAATATAAAATAAACGTCCTCTGTTTTAAAATAAAATACTAAAATTCTCTATATTATCACAGTAATTTTCAACGTAATGAACTTTCAGTATTCGCATTAATTTCAATCATGATTTTTAGAAATTCACACATTTCTTAATGGATGGTATAAGTAAGCGTGTAGACCGCCTAACGTTAAAACCAAGGGAGCTGATCAAACGGAATCCTCGGATTAGCATTAATCCATTAATCCATAGTGACTTAAGACTAGCACTATTACTTCGCTGTTATCTTGTGTGATTTTACTTTTCCCTATAAAGAGGTAATTAAGCTTTTCAGTCTTTTCTCTTTCATTTGTCTTTGATCCTGTATTCGTGCAGGATCAAAGTTGCATATTACCACGCCTAACATTCACAGTAGACAACACGTGTAAAATAACATATAATCTGAGTGGAGTACAAGTGTGTGGTTGATAACCTGGATCGTTTAAACAAACACTTGTTCTGTCATCCTTATCAGAGGCGTTGAGGGGATGGATGCTTGATAAGCGAAAGGAAAATAAATCTCCTAGATAAAATCTACTCTTTCCATTTACTCAAAGTGTTTGATGATCAGAACGGTCTTACATGCAAATATCGTTATACACTTAGTAAGCACTGATAATGCATGTAATAGTTTTAAACCCCTCTCTTCCGATTTCAAATACGTCCATCACAAACATGCAAAATATTCTAGTTTTACTGCAATTAACTTATTACCTTCAGTGCTTTTTTTTGCAGAATCAGTATAAAAGCTGCATTATGCACATCTTTTTGTTATATTTTCCATAATTACCGAACAAGTGTCACTGGTCAACAACCCTTGCAAAAAAGGTTCATGTCTAATAAAGCTTTCTCAGGCTTCCTCCTTCTCCTCCATCTTTTTTTGTGTGCTTCTTCTTCTTCATACACTACTACTACTACTGCTGCTGCTGCTACTACTACCACTACTACTACTACTACTACTAAGAATAATAGTAAAGTATAGTTATGGTAGAGAGGCTGTGATTCCATTTGACTGAGACATGCTGTTTTAAGCCTGTTACGTCTTGTACCAAAGTCATCAGTAACATTAATAAAAGTGCCTACGTCTTTGGTCTCTCAAAAATTCCCTCGACACATTCTAGTTCTATGGAAGGTTTTATAAATAAATGTAAACCTGAGAATTATATAATATTCCAAAATTCTAAAGATGTACGTATTATATATATATATATATATATATATATATATATATATATATATATATATTTATTTATATATGTCAGATAGAATTTTCAGATAGATTTTTCAAGGTCTTTGCACCTGCGCGCGCGCGAGAGAGAGAGAGAGAATGTGTGTGTGTGTGTTGCATTTTTGTCCAAATGTCCAAATAGCTAAGAAAGCTGGGGGGGGGGGGGGGGGGTGAAGGTTGAAACATTTTAGTGAAAATAAATATTGAAACAGAATAACATTTTTGATTCAGAATTGTCTTGTGATTATCAACCATGCATACATTTTAGAAATCATCTTAAGTAATACAGTTATATTTCAAATTGTCGAGTTGTTTCAAAGCAACAATGTTTTTTTTTCTATGAGACTCCGTCTATACAAATAATACCATTTATACAAATCTTATTTTATGCAACAATGGTAACGTAAGGATTGAAATTTCTGAAAACATTAAAGGAACAGACTTCAAGTTTGACTCGAACTTCAAGCTCTGGAAATCATAATATCATTGAAGCTAAATGTCGGAAAATTTGCCGAAAGAAATTCATTAGTAAATTTTGGGAAGAGATGAATATTTAATGTAATTATCATCAACTGCTTTAAGAAAAAATGTTACTCCAAAGCTAATTTTTAGATTCCGACATCATTTGAATTGAAGGGTGGCTCAAATTGCCAAAACCCACCTTTTTTAAAACTTGACTTACCCTATCCCATGATGCACAAGTTCTCAATAACTGTTGATCCATGCTGGCCTAACTTTAGCAAAATTTGAACCTATTTATTAAGGGTTCATACACCTTGTATTTGCTTTGTAAATAATGTGAGCATATGAGTGTGGTCAACTTAATTCATCAGTAAATAAAGATAAACCTTTGTAATCCCCATAAATGGAAGGCGTGGATCTTTTTAGGATATAGTTTGAAAAGTAAGTTTTTGAATAAACATATCTGTCAATTGCTGTGCAAATTTTAAAGCTATTAGTGGGTCGTTTACAATTCCTTGATCATGTACGAGAGGTTTTCTTCCCCGAAACCCAACAGTTACATGTATGTTAGAATGACTCTTTTGTTATATCCACAACGCACACACTGGCATTTCAAAACACAAGACACAAGTAACATTTACTTTCATTTGAATATACCAGCTCTAAACGACAAAATGTTATTAACTGCATTGATTTCTGATAGTTTATAGTCTTCATCACCATCATCATAATCATTGTCGTCGTCGTCGTCATCGTCATCGTCATCATCTTCTTATTCTTGCTAAGATTGGTTAGATCTTGATTGATGTCTAGTTCTGTTGTCATTCTAGAATTAATTGTTACCCTTTTGAAATCACTATACAAAATTAATTATTACCTTTTGAAATCACTATACAGAATTAATTGTTACCTTTTGAAATCACTATACAAAATTAATTGTTACCTTTTGAAATCACTATGCAGAATTAATTGTTACCGTTTTCAAATCACTATACAGAATTAATTGTTACCCTTTTCAAATCACTATGCAGAATTAGTTGTTACCGTTTTCAAATCACTATACAGAATTAATTGTTACCCTTTTCAAATAACTATGCAGAATTAATTGTTACCATTTTCAAATAACTATACAGTTTGCGGTCTGCAACGGTTTTTCTTCTCAACAGTTGTTTCACCTGCTCGAGTAACTGGACATTTTTGCAAGGTTTAAATTCTAACATAATTACTACAGAAATGAATTTACTTTACATTTTCCAGCCATACTTAAGGATAATATCGCTTTTTCAACATTAATTTGTTATGATACAGTTTTTAGCAAGTCGAAAATTTTTAGATCAGTTCGGAACAGCATACTGATTTTGTAAAACTTGTGTAAATTGTGCACATAATAAATAAAGTATGTGATCGAAATTCCAATACACAATTTTGTGATAAAAATTGCTTACATAAAGGGGCTTAAAAAGATGCTAATATCAATATCCTGTTTCAAACACAGCGCATTAAAACAAGGTTTAGGTAACGCATGTACAGTGAATTGGAATGAAAGCCTGTATTTATAATTAAGGGGCATACTGCATATTAAATATAACTCTGTTCGATCCCCCAAAGAGAAGAGAAAGTGATAAAAAAAAAGTTAAAAGAAAATAAACGAACTGTTCTTGAGGATAAAAACACGTCTTAATTTATTCTAGAGCTATATGTGAGGGGTATTTAAAAAGTTCTAAACATTAGTGCGCTGTACAACCAAGTTCTTTATTAGTGAACAGTACGTCAGTGTATCCCCTCAAGGTACTCCGCACGCACTTCTACACACTTTCTCAGTCTGATTATCCAATTATTAAATGTAATTTTGTATTCACTTATTAGTATCTTATTCATAAACTGGAAAACTGCCCTTCCAACCGCATGGTGGCATTCGAATCGTCTGATTATCAGAGTCTTTGATAACGGGATTCAAGCAAAAAGGACGTGGAGCTAAATCAGGCTGTATAGAGCATGTGGCAAAGTTTAGATGCTGTGCTCTTTCGGGAAGTCTGCCACGACGGCGGATTTGTGTGCCGGTGCGTTGTCATGGAGTAGATGGATACCTCGGGTACCGGTGAGCGGACGGGTGGTTCGGTAGTGTTCCACAACTTTTTGCAACACGTCAGAACCATAAAAATATTTAGTTACAATAGCAGAGTTAGAGATAGGGACATTTTGCATTGAAAAATAATGCACATAAAACTCTCTTGACAGTCCGTCCACGTCTAGCGATTTGTGATCTCGCTCGTTTACTCCGATCCAAACTTATTATTTTCTATTGGGTCGGGTTCAGAAAAGTAAACCAATGTTTCATCAGATGTGACGATCTCATTCAAACGTCTCTGGTCACTCTTTTCATTTTTGGCGAGTAGCTGTTTAGCAATTCCAACCCGAGTCTATTTTTGATCAGCCGTCAACAAAATGCGGAATGCATCTTGCACAAACCTTTTCTGAGCTTCAAATGATTCTTAAATCTATTAAAAACAGCTTACGAATTAATGTCGGTGATTATTATTATTATTGTTATTATTATTTTAATTAATTATTTAAAAAAAATTATTGCCACGGGGAACGGTGTGCCTATGCTTTGAAATGCAGACTTATCCTTAACGAAAGCACCGATTCATTACATCATTTCAGGTTTGACTCCTTAAACCAGATTACTTTGAAATTAGTTAGATTTCCTATCTTTATACCGCTTTCAAATTTATCAGCACTTATCGTGACTGCACTACTAGATATCTAGACGCAGCTATTTTATTGCTATGATAATTTGTAGTTATTGAGTTTAAAGGTTATGTAGACAAGCAGGGTTTAAACATCTATTAAGACATACATTACTTTACGTAGAATGTCATGAAACTCCACTTCATCCTATTTAAATTGCCGCAGGCAAGAAAATCCTAAGTAGGTTATTTATAACTGATTACTCGATTTAAAAATCTTAATATTTAAAAGGTAGGACATGGAATTCATGCACATAGGTAGGTATTGTAAAATAACGTTCATACTTCCCTTTATTATTATAATACCGGCACATGGATTCCCTGTATTATTATGCTTTGTAATACCGGCACATGGATTTCCTGTATTATTATGCTTTGTAATACTGGCACATGGATTCTAAAATGAAGAAAAGAAATGCACGCGTACATATATGCTAATGGATGGATAAATAAACAATTAATTAATTGGATGAATCGGAGTGAGAGATACAATTTTGAGACATTAGTGCGTTGATTTATATTACAATACTTATGTATTATGTATTTGATGATGGGATGTTGAATTATATCAGTTTGAGTAGATTTGATATAGTCACAGTCGTGACACATGGGACATCGATACTGTAGCGATATCAACTATGGAACTTCTTTTTTCTCCCATTTAGGAAATACATCTGCTCTTGGATAAGATATTTTCATTTTGATTAATTCATTTATCTCTCTCTCTCTCTCTCTCTCTCATGAATATTAAAATCTCTTAATACAATACAGAAAGGTAGGTTTACCATGCATTGTTCGTCATTATCTGCTTTGTTAAAATGACATTGCAGAATTCGAGTGCGGAGATATTATAACTTAATAAGGTATAGAACTTTGGTGTATTTTTGTATTTGGATTTATCCGATACCTACTCATTCTACTTTTTTGCTCTTAAAATTTCCATTAACTTTTCTACCGCTGCCAAAAGGCAACATTTAGCCTACTTCCCGATAAAATATGGCACAGCTTGCCTTAGAGCAATATTTTAAGACGTGTATATTTTCTTTCAACGATTGTATATAGTCTGTCAAAGTATATTGAAACATTTTTGTATCTGTCCTGTGTATGATGCAATATGTAAAACACGCCCAGCAACGGCCATCAGCTGACGTCTGTCTGGTCCGCTTTTGAAAATAATGACTAACATAAACAGGCCAAACAGGGACTTTGTTTTATGTATGACTATGCCCATAATTAATACTGCACTGTACTGTATTTTGTATGCACTATATGATTGTTTCCCTCACCTTTCAGTAAGGACAAGAGGCCAAGTAAGCTTATGGAATGTAGTGTGTCGTGCGTCGTCCGTCCCTCTACATTTGTCAACTTCTTCTCAAACACTACTCAACCAATTTCAACCAATAATGGTGACAACATCCTGGCATAAAGGTCTTTCAATTCTATACATCTGATGTCAATCCGCAATCCAATATACTAAAAATAGAAAGGTTTAAAACGACTTCCTGCTTAACAGAGTTTAACCAAATTTGAAAGAAAGCATTCTGGTGCAGAGAGCTTTTATATTTGTACAAATGATACCGATTCATCATCAAAAAAAGTCGTCGTTACTAAAAATAGAAAACATCGTGATAAATTTTCCCCCAAACCGTCCAACAGATTTTGACCAAATTTGACAAAAAGCACATTGGTCAGATTTCTAAATTATGTGGATTAGTCTTCAAATATAGCCGCCGTTACTAAAACAGAACAGTTTATAATAACTTTTTTCAGAAGCTGCCGAACTTTATTAGACCAAATTTGACAGACAGCATGCTGGCACAAAGGTGTTTAAAAGTTGCGTCAATGATGCCGGTTTGCCATAAAATATGGCGACCGTTACTAAAAAACAAAAACAAATTAAAAAAACAATGTAAACGACGACTTCTCAAAAAGAGCTAAACAGAAATCATCTTGGAATATAAACCTTTCGCTTGTGTACTTATGATGACGATTTACTATTAAATATGGCCATCCTTGCTAAAATTAAAAAATCTTTAAGCTATTTCTTCTCGAAAACAACTTAACAGAAAGCATCTTGGCGTATAAGTTTTTCAATTTTGCATAAATATGACTACTATCAGATATTGCCGTCGTTACTAACAATAGAAAAACCTCGAAACTCTCTTTTCTAAAAAGATCACTGAACAAAATTTAACCAAAGTTGAAAGAATGCATTCCAGCTTAAAAAGGCTTTGAAATTGTTAACATTTTTTTATACAAATAATGCTGACCCATCATCCAATGTGGCTCCAATCACTATAAATATAACGTTTTCAATACGACTTGTCAGAAACAGCTGCGCAGAATTTGACCAAATTTGAAAGAAATCATTCTTGCATAAAGGTTTCCAAGTTTATACATAAGATGCCGCTCTGCCTTCAAATATGGTGACATGCTAATTGAATAAGAAGAGCATTTAAACAATTTTGGTCCAAAACACCGCTCAATAGAATTTGACTAACTTTGACAGAAAGCGTCTTGGCATAGTACTTTTAATATTGGACAAATGATGCTGATGTGCATTCAGATATGGACGAAGATGCTTAAATCAGGAAACATTAAAATAACTGTTTTCATGACATATACAATCAATAGCACGGGAAACAATATCTTCAGAAAGCGTCCTACTGACCAGATTTCTAGGCCAACTGCTCTTGCATTTGGCTATTAGGCAGATGCAGCTGAGCGATCTAAGACCCACTTGGACCTCTTGTTCGCATGAATAGCAATATTATGATCTTCTCAAATAAAAATAAAAATACGCAACAACAAAAGCAACGACAACAACAGCAACATTAACAACACGATACCACCATTAAAACCACAATAAATGCAAGAACAAAACCACTCCACTCTGGTGTCGAAAAATATCATCCACAAGTGAGGGACAATTTACGGTGCGGCTGGTATTCTTTATTTCAAAGTTATTATTATGGGGACTTTACAGCAAAATTCATATCGAAGATAAGTTTTGCTATGCTAATTACAGTCACATAGTGCCTGATGCATGGAGAGTGTAATAAGTAACTACTCTATAAATCAAAGCAAATTAATGTCACAGGGTCATGTTCATGATGTCTTGAAAACTACTTCATATATATTGAAGAATGTAACTTAATTTTACGCATAGCCTATCAAAGATACTTTCCGTACCGATATTTTATCTAGAGATATATCTTCTTTTTCCACAACCGAACAAGTTAAGATAAAACGAGCATTTGTTACAACAGATCAGACCTTTTATACTTGTACAGTCCTACATACGTCTGCCCGTTGACGTGAAAATGTATTGATCCTGGAAATGATAACAAGTCGGTTACATTACCTACTACATGGTACGTGCTGATGAGGTGCTACATT